>JAFEMH010001131.1:0-530460 GCA_022495995.1 Adenophora triphylla var. japonica | reverse complement strand
AATATGAGAGTGAGTGGATGAGTATGAGTTGGAAAAGATTGGAGAGAAAATGGTAACAATTCAAGTGAATTCTCACTGTTTTCTCTCTATATTTCGCCAGAGGTTCGGTGCAAAATGTGTTGTTCCTCTTTATTTTTGTGACTGGAGGGCTCAATTTATAGCCCTCTGAAAATTACAAAGATGTCCGCGCGGATGGGGTTGCTTGGCGTGCACTGTTCATTAAATGCAGCTCCAGCTTTGGACACAAGGAATAAAATTCAAAAATCTCAGCAGAAAATGTTTTTCAACTTTCAATTTGTGGTTTTTTTCTTTTCTTTTGCTTTTTGAGATTCCTTGGAAGGTTTAACTCTAAATAGCAATGCCCATTTTACCCTCACTTTGTTAGAAAAGTTAGAATTGTTAGGAATGTTAGTAATTGTTATGACTTTCGTTAATTTTCTAACGAAAATTCTAACAAGCTCAAATTGGAGCACTTACAGTAGCCCCTCGGCGACGGCACTTTCGAAGGAAGTGGGGTCATCGATAAGAGTAAGGCTCCATATCTGGCGGGATGATCGAGTGATCGGGTGGCTGAACCTAGCGATAGGCTACCTACGTATCCCGAATGGGAATCGAAGCTGCCGTAGTTCGGGTCTTGACCACGGAGATGATGGCGTTTTAGGTGCCTTGAACCCGATGAGCGAGTTCTGCGGTCGGTTCTTTGGAAAGAAACTGCTGGGATAAGAGATGACCATTTTCGGTCTGATGGCTATTCGCTCTGCTGGGGATAGGGATGACCATTTTCGGTCTCTGCTGGGGATGATTGCGATTTATCGCTTTCCTAGTGATAGCGTCTTAGGTGCCTCAAACCTTGGAGATGGCGTTTTAGGTGCCTCGAACCTTGGAGATGGCGTTTTAGGTGCCTCGAACCTTGGAGATGGCGTTTTAGGTGCCTCGGACCTTGGAGATGGCGTTTTAGGTGCCTCGGATCTTGATTTTGAAATGGCCTTTCGGTGGACTTCGTCCGCCGCCGAAGGAGAGGGTGACCATTTTGGTCGAGGGCCGGACCTAATGATAGGCTACCTACGTATCCCTAGTGGGAATCAAGCCCTTTCGTAGTTCGAGAACTACTCGAGATTCCGTTGGCTTTTGGGATTCCGTTAACTTTGCTGGGGATTTTGTTAGCCTTTGCTGGGGAAAATCAGACGTATTCGTCTGGGAAATCGACGTCATTACGTTTGACCGCTGAAGATTTTGATGAAAGATACGGGATCTCGTTATCTTTCTTCTCAGTGAGACTTGCCTACGTCTGACTCCGCCGGAAGGTTTTGATGAAAGATACGGGATCTCGTTATCTTTCTCGGGAAATCGGTCTTACGTTTGACTCGCCGGGAATGATTTTGATGAAAGATACGGGATCCGTTATCTTTCTCGAGGAAATCGGTCTTACGTTTGACCGCCTAGGGAAGATTTTGATGAAAGATACGGGATCTCGTTATCTTTCTCGAGGAGATCGGTCTTACGTTTGACCGGCCGGGAAGATTTTGATGAAAGATACGGGATCTCGTTATCTTTCTCGGCACTCGGTCTTACGTTTGACCGCCGGAAGGAAGATTTTGATGAAAGATACGGGATCTCGTTATCTTTCTGGGGCACTCGGTCTTACGTTTGATCGGCTGGTTGATTTTGATGAAAGATACGGGATCCGTTATCTTTCTCGGGACCTCGGTCTTACGTTGACCGCCGGAAGATTTTGATGAAAGATACGGGATCTCGTTATCTTTCTCGGGAGGCACTCGGTCTTACGTTTGACCGCCGGGAAGATTTTGATGAAAGATACGGGATCTCGTTATCTTTCTCGGGCACTCGGTCTTACGTTTGACCGCCGGAATGATTTTGATGAAAGATACGGGATCTCGTTATCTTTCTCGAGGAGATCGATCTTACGTTTGACTGCCGGGGAGAATTTTGATGAAAGATACGGGATCCGTTATCTTTCTCGGGGCACTCGGTCTTACGTTTTACTGCCGGGAAGGATTTTGATGAAAGATACGGGATCCGTTATCTTTCTCGGCACTCGGTCTTACGTTTGATCGCCGGAAGATTTTGATGAAAGATACGGGATCTCGTTATCTTTCTCGAGAGATCGGTCTTACGTTTGATCGCCGGGGTAATTTTGATGAAAGATACGGGATCCGTTATCTTTCTGGGAGATCGGTCTTACGTTTGATCAGCCGGAAGGATTTTGATGAAAGATACGGGATCCGTTATCTTTCTCGGGGCACTCGGTCTTACGTTTGACCGCCGGGGTAATTTTCTTGACAAGGGGCCGACTTTGGTTAACTTTGGTTAACTCGTCAAGTTTGGGATTGAATTGCGAGTCCCGAATTTTAAGGGGCAAAAGGGTCATTTTGACCCTTGCAATCCTATCCGCGCGGATAGGGTTTGAACACCAGTGGTATTAATTAGGGCCAACGCCCTTTTCTTCTTCCCCATTCAGCTTTTCAGTCGAGAGCAGAGAGAGAGAAATCCGAGAAATCCGCCATTTTGGCTCAAAAAGCTTGAAAATCTTCCGATTTTCTTCGATTTTCGAGCAATGGAACACGGGAAGGCGCTTTTCAAGGTCAAGGACGTGGCCCGGTAGCGGAGAGGCGATTGGAGCTCGTCCGGATGAGGAGGCATTACAATCTTTCGCAATCGGATTAAGGCGGAGGAGCCCTACCCCGATGCTTGGCAACATCGGGCTTCGGATTCGAATCTCCGAACGGTATACTTTGAAACCTCTTTATCCCTTTGTTGATTTCTTGTTTGAAATTTGAATTTTAGGTGATTTTGATTTTTTTTTTTTTGAAATTGAATATGATGTTCTTGATGATTTTGATTTTGAATTGTGACTTTGATTTTTTTTTGAAATTTGAATCTTGCATGTTCGATGATGATTTTGAAATTGAATATTGATCTTGATGATATGCATGATTTTTTTTTTTTTGAAATTGAATATTGATATTGATGAATGATGCAATGCATGCATTTTGTTTGGAAAGAATGGGCATTTTGCCAATATGAGATGTATGTATGTTTAGGATTTTTTTTTTTTTGAAAAGTGGGACGGATTTTCCTCCCGTTGCATGTAAGATGGATGATATGCATGTATGCATTTTTTTTGAGATGATGGATGGTATGCATGTTATTTTATGAAAATGGGACGGAGTTTTTACTTCCGTAGGAACGCATCTTTTTTTTTGATGAATGCATTGGGATTTGCGAAAACCTGTCTTTTATGCGAGAAAAATGGGGCTATGCTCATTGTATGCTGTTATGCTGTCGAAATTTTTTTTTTTTTAATGCATGTGTATGCTTTTTTTTTTTTGTGCAAATGCAAATGCAAATTTTTTTTTGATATTTTCTCTCCTTTCTTTTTTTTTTTTTGTGGCGGAAACCGTTTTGTGACGGAGCAAAACAACAAAATGAAGACTCGAGGATCGGTGGAGTCCGTGATTGACTTGTGGGACCGGCTTCCGAATGCGGGCCGAGGAGCTTTGCCGAGTCCGAGATGCATTGTTGTCGAGACGGGGCTCGGGAGTTTGTCGAGTGCTTGAGGGGCCGGTCAAGTTCCCTAAGAGCAAGGGCTTGATGTTTGCTCGGCGCAAAGATTGGTGGACGCGACCCACACCTTTCACTTCTTCCGGGGCGAGGCTACGGTTACGCCCTCCGATTATCGCTGCGATTACGGCCCGTCCTTTAATGGACGCAAAGCATTGAGTGGCGGGATGGCTACAGCCGATGCGGATCTACGTTGTGCTCTTCTCGGGATTTTCCCCTATTCCCAAAAAGGGGATGGGGATGGAGTATGCCGTGGTCTACGGGAAGATCGTGGAGACCATAGCGAGCTATGAGGGTCGGGAGGAGAGGATAGGCGCCGATCGCATTGCCGTGGCCTTCTTGTGGTTTGCCTTTTCGAGCACCCTCTTTGGGCATGCCGAGGGGACGGCAGCCTTTGCCTTGCTGGAGGTCCTTGAGGACATGGAGACGGCCGGAGATGTCTCGTGGGGAGAGGCCGGGCCGGCAGAGCTTTACTTTTGTTTCGATAGGTACAAAGGCCGTGAGCTCTTTGTACCGCTTTGAGTTTGCCCCCGAGGTATAAGCTCTCTTTTTGCTTTCCCTCTTTTTTTTTTGAGCACGCCACTTTTCTTTTCAGACCGGATTGATTGGATTTTTACCTTTCGCAGTACTGGGCGTTGGAGTTTTTCCATCGTCACGATGTGGCGGCACTGGGCGGAGTACGCCGGGCGTATCCGGCCATGCAGCCTTGGTCCAAGCATGCCCGGGAGAAGATGGCTCCAGGTGGGCGCACGACTCAGATACGCGGATTGCCTTCCTCGACGCGAGGTCAGAGACAGATGAGGGGATGATATTCTTCCCCCGGGATCGCTCGAGGTGGCGCACTCGAAGGGCGCCGAGATTTGATCGGGCAATGTGACGGAGGATCTCGAGAGGTCTCGACTCGCGATGCATATTATCTCGGGAGAGAGGGCGACGCGCGCATGGCGTGAACTCGCCTTGAGGACACCGGTGGAGCCTCCCGCCGATATGGATGCACTCCGAGCGATCGGTCCGTGACCTGGGATGATTACCGAGCCGGCCAAAGCACTTCTCGGATTTCGTGGCGATTGAGCCATATGCGACATTCGTCTTGGAGGGAGGCCGAGGATGCCTCTGTGCTCGATGAGAGGGCTTGGGATCCCGCGGTACCCTGGGACGGATTTTTCCTATATCCAGGATGGGGTCCGATTGAGGGTGCAGATCCTCACCCGAGCGACTTCCACGAGCTTTCCGGCCTCGTCCTGGTATGAAGGTATGGCTTTACGCTTCTTCTTTCTTTTGTTTCATCATCTTTAGCATCACTTCTTTTTTTTTGACGCTTTTGCTTTTGTGCGTTTTCTGGAGGTGGTCAAGTCGAGAAGCCGACGAAGCAAGTGATCGGGGCCAAGAGATTCATCGTGAGGATGGTCGCTGCGGGCTCCTCAGCTAGAGCGAGGCGACCACTGGCCGGCGCCCGTTAGACGGGAGGCTTCCCCTATTCGCTCGTAGACTTCTTCGTAGACTCCTTTGTCTCCTCTCCTTGATCCCCGCGGTGCCGCTTCGGATCACGTCATTCTCGGGATCCACACGGGCAGTGGACACGTATGGCAAGATGGCGGGTCGTCTTCGTACGTCCAGAGCTCCGACGCCTTCACCTTTCGTGATACGATTTTTCGCAGATCTCGCTTGCCCTATCGTAGCGTGCCGGTTGGTCCCGATGAGCCTCTTTTTCGGGAGACGAGGACGATTCCGAGCCCGAGATTTCGTGGCTCCCGAGGAGGCGGCCCGAGTCGCAAGAGGGGCCGGGGCGTACATCGGGCGCCTGAGACTCCGATTGATTTTTTTGAGGTTTGAGATCGAGATTTAGATTTGTACAGCTTATGCACATTTTTTTTTTCTTTTTTTTTTTGGATGTAATAATTTAGGATTTTATTTATGTTTGTTTGTTTTTTTTTTTATGCACACTCCTTTTTTTTGGAATGTAATAATTTAGGATTTTATTTTATGAATGCAGTGTTGCATGAGCCTTGGTTTTTTTTTTTGGCAAGGGTGTTAGTGTTTGGTATATGGACTGGTTTGGGGAGGGTTTTTGCACAGGTTCCGAGCAACCGGGACGGAATATTCCTCTTTTGGTGTAGCTAGCTTGGACTGTGCGCATTTTTCTCATGGAAAGCAATCATGTCCGCGCGGAGGAGTCCTTCCGACATTGTCCTTTAATTTTTCTTCGTGATCTCGGTCTCACTTTATTTCAAATTCAAATATCCTCTTCAACCTCCAAATTCAAACAGCCATTTTCGGGGAGAAAGAGAGAAAATCCATGGAAAACTTTAGAAAAGCTCCATCAAAATTGTCCCAAGAATCCCAAATGTCATTCTTCAACAAGTTCAAGGATCGGTCCCTTGGAGATTATGCATGAGAGGAGGTCCTTCTTTGAAGAAAGGTACAAGGTGAGGTGCTTATGGTCTCTCAAGGAATTGGTTCACTATGAGCTTTTGAGGGCTTCTTCCTCATTTTGGGACACTAGAAGGCATGTCTTTTGCCTTTCCTTCAATGAGGTTGTTCCGACTTATCGAAGAATTTCGGGCCTTGCTTCGAGGTCCTGAGGTGGAAGAGATAGCGGTCCCTTTGCCCGGAGGGGCTTCTTTTGTTGACAAGTTGGGCAACCTCCTTCATCTTTCCCCGAGGAAGCGCAAGGTATGATCCGCGGTCCCGATCATTTTGATATTTCCGATCTTCCCGATAGGTTTAGGGGCTTAGGCTTGGATGATGCCTATTGGGATGCCTTTGCACTTTACATGTTTGGCACCTGCTCATGGTCTATTCCTTCGGGATTTGCCATCGGTTCAGCCTCTCGCTGGATGTTGTTGCTCACTGTCGCCTGGGCAGAGATGTTGCGCCTCTGATTCTTGGGGGAGACTTTTCATGCTCTCGACAGATTAGCTACGGGAGGCTGTATATGCACGGGGCAGCCCGCTTCTCTTGACCTTGTGGCCGATGGAGCGCTTGGGGGTTCTTCGGGAAACTCCCGATATGATCAAAGCCTTGGACTTTTGCCGTGAGAGTGGTTGATGATAGATTTTGATGACTCGTGGCTCGTGGGAGCGCTGGATGGCGGTCAGTCAGATCGAAGATATCGATGGCTCAGCGCCTCATTGGCGAGGGTGGAGACTCAAGCAAGAAGTGCTTCAGACGGGTCCCATCAAAGTGGTCATGCTTTCGGGGCTTTCTCACCCAATGCCTTCTATATTCCTAGCTTTAGTTCCTTCGAGACGTTTGGCAGTTGGAGCAGTTCCCGTGGAGGACTTTGATGATATGAGCCACTAGGCTGGTGGCTTCCTGCTCTCTATGCTGACTGATCCTTCGGTGTTTCCATTTCTTTCCCGAGCATGGAGTGTATGATGCCTTTCCTTCTCGGGTTATCCCTCGCGTCCGAGACCTGGGTGTTCCTCGACCACTTGGTACTGGGATTGGTACGGAGAGGCATCCGGGGAGAGACTACGAAGGCTATTTCAGACGGCGCGAGGCCACCGTGGGTGCGGAGGACCCGACTGCGTTTCGAGAGGAGTGAGGGCCGAGGCGAGGTGGCCAACCCTCACGACAGAGCGGAGACGCTGCGACCGACCGACTAGGAGGCCTATGTCAAGAGACAGAGAGGAGGACTCCCATGCGCAGCCTAGGTTACAGGAGATTAGTGATGACGCTAGTATTACTAAGCTGGCCCGACAGTAGGCCGGTTTCGATAGACCCTGTCCCTCACACCAGAGTTTGGTAGGGAGGAATACCGACATCTTTCCCTATTCGAAGAAGAAAACACGAAGGGGGAAGAAGAGTAGGAGATGCTAGTACATTTAGCGGCTTAGAGCTTGACTCCGAATTTTCCGAGTATCCCTTTCTTTTCTTATGTGCATACATTAGTTTGATTATGTATCTTAGTTTCTTTTAAGCAAAAGCTGCCGCTTGTAGGAATGAACCTAGCTTAGACTCATCAAAGAGTTTTTAACTTGTAATGAATATTTGAATTGCTTTAGAGTTTTTCGAGACGCTTTCATGGTCTCGATCGTATTGTATTGGTGACAAAGTATGTCTTTTATTCTCAGTGTTTCTAGACCGAACCGTTTCCTCGGTCGCCTACGTTCCCCTCATTTCTCAGGAGCTCAGTCTTCGTAGCTTCAACCTGCGAACTCTTTTAAATTTGTCATTTTTTTTGTTGTTTTTGTTTTTTTTTTTGGTTTTTTTTTTTTGTTTTTTTTGTTTTTTTTTTGCAACCCGTTTTTTACCTTAAGGCCGCCCTTTTCGGGTTTTCAACCTAGTTGGGTATTACTCTTTTAGCACTCTCTTTTTTTTTTGTTTTGTTTGTTGTTTTTTTTTGTTTTACGCGTAGTATCTCGTTATACTCTGTCACCATTCACCTGGTGTGTACAAAAGGCTATTTCCGTCGAGTGTCTCGGCAAGGGTGCATGGCTCCTCCGAGAAGATCTTTCCGACGACATATGGTCCGACTCCATACAGTAGCTCCCATTTTCTGTAGGGGGTTGATTGCGGACTGGGGCTTTTTCTTCTTCAAAACGAGAGGTCACCTTCTCGGATTTCCCGACACTTTCACTTTCTTGAGCTCAAGGCTTCCTAGCCATTCTTCCTTGGTAGGCCCGGATGTGTTCCATGGCCTTCAATCGGCGTTCATCTAGCAAAGGTGTAAGTACCCAAATCCGGATCGTCTAAATCCGTCGAAAGTTAACCGAAATCGCGTTAACTGGCCCGCTCCAGTTAACCTAACTCGTTAAACTCCCCTCGTTGCCGTGCGGCTAACGAGACGCCCCGGATCGCCGTGCATCCCGACGTCGAACACCGTACTTAGCACGTGACATCTCACGTAAAAGTATGGCTTTCCCCGAAAAACGCATTTTCCGCACTTTCCGGGCGCTGGACATTTCCTGACCGTTATTTTAAAAACTGACAAAACCGGGACCGGGACAAATCCCCACACGGCCGGTGACTCGAGGGCACGTGGCGCCCATGCCACCTTGCCCTCACATCACCCTTCAATCAATTTCAAAGGGAAAAGACCAAAATACCCCGATTTGCAAGCCAAGTCCTACGACTCACCGTGCACATTTTCCCGAAATTGCCAACAAGTCCTTCAAATTCTCAAAATACCACAAAACCCCGGAATTCACCAAGTCCGTCCGACTCCTACCGCAATTTTCACCCTATAAATAGAAGTTGTCAGTCAAAGGCAAAGAGGATTGATTTCATACCAAAAATCACCACCCCACGGCCCAAACTGGTTTTCACCCTTCCCGAGCCCCCGTTTTGTCTCGATTTGCGTGAAACCTTCGTATTTCGATCAAATACGCACCCTACAACTTCGAAACAACCTTTCGAATCACTTTCCGTGTCCCGTACACACCTTCCGAGCCAAAGGAGTCGACCCTAGCCATAGGTATAACTCCCTCTCTAAATCTTCCGTTCCGTCTCGGCTTACGCGCCGCCGCTATAACCGTTTCGAACGTCGTTATCAAAATGTAGACGCTTCCGTCTAACGGGGTCCGATACGTTTTAGCCCTCGATCCTCTTCTTTCCGTAAAGAGAAGTAATCACGGTTAAAACGGCGTTCCGACCCCGTTCCGTTTACTTTTTATGTCATTTACAATTCCGGATCGATCGAGCCGTTGATCGTCATTGATCGTCATTTACAATTCCGAGCCGTTTGGCCTCGTTGATCGTCATTTACAATTCCGAGCCGTTGCTGGCCTCGTTGATCGTCATTTACAATTCCGAGCCGTTTGGCCTCGTCGATCGTCATTTACGAATCCGGATCGTTTGATTCCGCGACACCGCTTTAAATACCGTCATTTACAAAGTCCGATCCGTTTGGATTGTGATAGTATTTACTTTTCAAAGTCCGAAGTCGCAACCCGATTCGTTGATCGCATATCATTTAATACGCATTTTTCCCGTAAAATCGTTAACAATGTAATGCCCTGGTTCAAAACCGGAGTTCGTCCTTCGAACTCTCTTTCAAAACGCGCGAAATGACGTTCGGCCTCCGAATGTTCATCTTCAAACTCAAAGCCGCCATTTGACACTTAAAATCATTTAATACGATTTTTCCCGTAAAAATCGTTAACAATGACTCGTCCGGCTTCAAAACCGGAGTTCGACTCTTTCGAACTCCTTTTCAAACTCAAAATCGACGTTTGCCACGCAAACGCCATTTCAAACTTCAAAGTCGACGTTTGCCACGCAAACGCTCATTTCAAACTCAAAATCGACGTTTGCCACGCAAACGCTCATTTCAACTCAAAACCGACGTTTGTCATTCAAACGCCGTCTTTTCAAACAAAGTCACCTAATCAACGTTTGTCATTCAAACCAAGATTAAGCTTGTCATTCAAGCCCTCCATTTCAAAACACACACACACACACACGATTTCGAGAAAGGTAGAAAGACTCATCATGCGAGGCGTTTCTGGCGATCTCGTAATACTCTACCCGAAACGTAACTCCGACCTCCGAACCTAACAATCTCTCGGTACTAAAAAGCTTTTTACTCGTTTTTGCCGCCAATAAAAATGATCCCCGTTTTCAAAGCCTTTTCCTAAGTTTTTGCTACCAATAAAAACGACACCATTTTCAAAAGCCGTTTCTCAACGTTTGGCTCAAAATACAAAACCGCGTGGCGACTCCTCATTTTTTCCTTCCCATGAAGCGAGGTCTCGACACCAACCCTCCGCGAAAGACAACCGCCAAATTTCCGCGCCCGCGCGAAAAGATCGGGTAATTTCGCTTGGCGACTCACTTGGGAAAAGATACTTTTTCAAAACTACCGATGTTTTCTAAAAGCCTTCCGTGGGTCAAACTTTCGTTTACCCTTCCTCGTTCGTGTGTGTGTGACTTTAAACTCGAACGGTTTTTGTTTCAAAAGGCATTACATTGTCAACTTTTTCAAAATCTTACCATGTTTGTGCATCCCCATTCATGTTTGATTTTCATTGCCGTTCTTTGAACCGTGCATCATAAATTCTTTAAGACACATTCAAAAAAATCTCCGTTTTACTCGTAAAAGAATTTTAGTGACCGCACACTACGCGCACTTGCGCCTAACACCGCACTTCACGTGCACTTGTCGCCTCGGTACACCGCACACTACAACCCATAACCCGGATGGCCTTATCGCTGCACTCCGATTGGTCTCGCGTACACCTTTTCTGGGGCGCACGGGGTCGTCCCAAACATCCCATCCTAGCCCGTGTAAGCCATGCACTCTTTGTGTCACACTTTGTCCAAGACCCCTGCTGGTTTTTGGCTTAGCTTCGTGTCATAAAGCCTAAGTGTATGTTTTTCACGCCGGCCCCGCTCCGAGTCAAGCTCGAGAGTTTTAGACCGAAGGTCGTTCCCGACCCGAAGTCTTCGAGCTTTTCACCTTTGACTTTGACGCGGAGCTCGCCGAAAAATATACCCGAAGGTTCAATGTGACACCGTGTCACCAAACCCGCCGTATGTATCGTGCCGCCCACAACTTGGCCAACGCTAAAAGCTAAAGGTCTTCTCGCACAAGCGAAATGTGAGAGGTCATGCCCAAATTTTGGCACGATCCCCGCCTTAACTTAAGGACGTTGACCTCGACCGTGGCCCGTACGCCGCACACGTCGAAAGTTTGCGTGATCGCCTAGCCTTAAGTTCACTTTTTCCTTTGTCGGTGGAACTCGCTTTGCCTTATCGACCTCGCCGGATAGTCCGTCCCGAGAAAGATGATCTACAATGGAAACGAGGGGCTTATAAGTTTAGTGACGAGATCCACCGATTAGAGCTCTAGGATTAGTTGCGAAAAGAAGACACGCTCTTTTCCAACCAATTAGGACTCGAGAAAACGCGCTTTAAGTAAACTTTAATTCCAGAATCGCACATTGCACAAGCCCGAAAAACCTTGAGCCAAATACCCTTTTCCGAAGCCTAAACCCTTCCTTTCGTTCCCCGCAATGAGCGTAAAGTGGTTCAGATTTCTCGGCCGCCGCCTTGCCAGATCACAAGAACTGGCAGCCAGCGTGACAGCTTCTTCTTCGGTTCCCGGCCCTCACCAAGATTTTCCGACATGTCTAGCTCATCGAGAAATCGTGACTGGGAAGGACCCCCGCCACCAGAAATGCATATGACATTGGAAGAAGCCATCCGGGCTTGTGAGGTTCACAAGAGGTAGAAGAAGATCGTGTAGAGCCAATTTCGTGGTGTACGGCCTTTCCGAATGAGCGTGGTATAGCAACCTATCCCCGTCATGACGGCATTTTTGTCCCCGGGTCGAGATGACGATTCCCCGAAACCAGCTTCACCAAACCTTCAATCGTGTTCCTCCCCCGCCAACTTACGGATGCCTTCCAACCAAGGAAATGTACTGACCTAGGCTCCATGTTGCCACCTCTCGTGGGCAACCCCTGTCAATTTTGGTCGCCAATGCTACACCCATCACTCAATATCACCACAAGATCACTGACCATCTCAGATGCCAATATCCCTCATCATCCTCCCGGTTCGTCCCCGCGCTATACACGAATCCTAAACACCTGGGGACAAACCCCGATAGCGCTTCGTAAAAGGCTCCCGTGATATTCTCATATACCAAGCCTTCCACCTCCAATCACTACCGCTCACGTGGTAGCACCCGGCGCCGAGCCTCACAAGCCCACCACCGGACCCAACCTTAGCCTGGATGGTCGAGCGTATGAAAGACTCCGAAAGCCACCATGAGCAGCCTCAAAGCAGAAACGTTCAAATCCACCGATCCGGAATGGTCACGCCTCTCCCTCGCCAAGTTCGTAATGCCGGAGATGGACCGATTCGATGGAACCGAATGTCCTCAAACGCACGTCGACACTTACGTTCTCTGCATGAGAGCAAAAGGAGCAACCCTCCAAAGAAATGGCCGACCACTTCCAAAGATACGCTCAAAAGTTCAGCATACGATGGTTTCGAGGGTCAAGCTCGCGGATCGCCACACCTGGGAACAGATCAAGCAACATCTTCCTCGGAACGATACAGATCCAACTTAGAGCTGGGAAACAAGTCGCGAGGACTTAATCACCACCGAGCGTAAAGCGGATGAAAGTGTTGGGGAATTCTACAAGAGATGGAGCCGGAAACTCTCCGAAATCATGGAGCCACTCTCCAAAGACGAACGTATGCGGATCTTCAAGTCTTGCTTGAGACCGTCCATCGAACTCTCATCGGGCCACAATTTCTCCTGCATCTCCTGGCCACGGTCAATGCCGGCCACAGCTTCGAGAAGGATCTCAAGGAAAAGTTGGCTTACCGGCAGACAGGCCTATACGGCGTATACTCGCTCAATACCAGCGCATTCTAATCTCAAGACGGCCCCCTGCAAAGGGAAAGATACGTCGTCAACTACGCCCATCGTGGACAATGGGGCCGGTAACGTAAACCCGGGCTCCCTACAAAGCAACAGCTTCTACTTCTGTAAGCGGGCCGTCAGTACACTTCGACAAGTCGGGACATGCCACTAAGCAAGACGCCGGAAGGGTTAATCAAGGAGGGTCTCCTTAAGCCCGGCCAATTACAAACCCAAAGTTCCCGTAGCCAATGCGGACAAGAGCAAATATCGCGCCTTCCATCGCATCACGGCCATACCACCGACAATCTTGTTTTGGGGTTGCGATACGAAATCCGTAACATGATAGAAGAAGGCAAGTTAGAGCGCCCCGTGGCCCAATACGCCGGGAATCCTTTTCCGAATAATAACAAAGGTGAATTCCATTGAGCGGGTGCCCAAGAAGAGTGCCACGTAACCAGCCCGCCTCTTTCACCGGGATCCTCCTCTAATGTCCACATCGCCTACGATGTTTCGGATCGCTTCCGCCGCCTCGGAGTACGAGTCTCGAGAAACCGTCCGGAGCAATCCTCCGAGAAAACAAGAAGAAATCCTCTCAACAAAGAATCGAGAGAAAGATACGAAGCCGAGATACCAAAGTAGGTACACTTGGAGAACCCTCCGGGAGGTTCGACTACTACGTACTGTACTCCACTACCACCCCTTCTTGCCTGTGCCACGCAGCCTCTAGAGCGCATAAAGGGAAAGCCGAAAAGCCCACCGAAACCAATCTTCACTCGGAACACCGGAATACCTCGATCTTGGTAGTCTTACCGCGCCGAAGCCTAACCTCCGCGGATCGCCCAAGATTCAACTTGTCCAGCCTTTCCGAGCCCGGACCGGTAAAGGAAGATCAAGGTCGCCTTGGCAATCGCACTCGATCAATGTGCTAACCAAGGGCGGCAACCGCCACAGTACTCAACATACTCCCGAGGTTCCAAAGAAAGGCTTTACCTCGCAAGAGGAAGACAGAAACGGATGGCCGGATGACTCTCCTTCTACGGACAGAGACGAGATCTACGACTCCCGCCCGTATGGCGCATGATCACGTTCTCGTGACGAAGACTTACCGAGAGACGCCTGGGCACAACGAAGCTCGTACATCACTCTCAAACTCAACACCATATCACTCCCGAGTATTGGTAGATAACGGGTCAGCCGTTAATGTCCTCCTCTCAAAGATGACGCGAGCTCTCCGCATCCATGAAAGCCATTTCGATACCGTCTACTCGACTATCAAGGCCTACGACAACTCGTCTCGTCCCATCCCGGGGACGCGACTGAACTTTGGTTCGAAACCCAAATGGTGCCAAGAAAATTCCACGTGATGGACATTCCATCCGAGTTCACAGCTCTTTGGGGACGCCCTTGGCTACACCACATGAAAGCCATAGCTTCCACTCTCCATCGCGCCAAGTTCATTAACCGAAGCAGGGAGATCTCGAAGTCATCCGAGGGGACAGCTTCCTCATAGGAAACGAAGCCGAGACAAGAGCCAAGCGTGTCCGCACTCAGCACCGGGGTTACTCTCCTTCGAATCAACCAAGGGACTACCGGGCAAATCTCATCGTAATCCTCGTAGTCCGGAGATGCTAACTATGTAAACGTACTCGAGCAAAGTGCACTCGAAGCAGCCCGATACATCAAGTTCAACTGTCAAGCTTCCAACACTTGGAGGTAGATTGGAAGGAAACGCCGAATATCGCCATGATACGGGCACATAAACCCCGCCTCCAATCTGAGGTTCGTCAAGCATTCTCCAAACAAATCCTCTCTGCCCCGCCAGTGCGAAGAGGTTTTTGTGATAAAGGTCAACAAGCACCGTCATTCTCGTGATGAATGCATGGAAGTCGTATGGGAAGGTCCTCCACGAGGAACTACCTCGCACCCTCTTCTCCAACGAAGGGTACGATGTTTTCCTAGCCGCCCAAAGAACGCAACCCGACGCAATACGTCCCTACACCCGGGATTGAGCGATCGACATGACGATGAATCCGGACTCTCCGGAGTCGAGGACGCGGCGTACCCGCAAGCGTACCTCCGCATTCACATGCTCGCTTTGAGGACGGAACTCCTTCCGATCGTGTCACTTACGACCAAGGTTCCAATACCATGGAAATTGTCAAGCTCAACGTCCAAGCATGCATGCCTATCTCGATAATTGGAAGCACGTGATTCACGCAACGAGGAATCCTCTCGATCAAGCGAATGACGACGACTTCGTCAATATCATCTATTCCGTATCCCGATGAAGCCAAGGATCCCGTCCTTGTTATCGATTCTCGCAACACCAAGGTCACCTCGATGATCCGCTCGCTCACGGTAAACGAGGCACCGGCCAAGCGAGCTCGTAGCTCATCACTACTTCCGAGTACTCACTCTAGCTGCAACCGGCCCGTGCCGTCGCCAAGCTTATACCCTCAAGCGCCGCTAAGGCCAAGGGCAAAAGAAGGAGACCAAGCTCCTCACCCCGCTACAAGTCGATCGACCTCGGGAATGCTTCCTACAGCCCACCCCGAAAACATCTCGTGGAAAGTCTTCCCCGCAAGGCGTAGCCGCCTTCCGACACAGAAATGACCACCTCAAAGATCAACATGCTTCGCCCGATTCTACTCCCGGCCGTCACGGCCCCGATTCGCACATCCCGCGCCGACCGCTAGCTCGATAGACTTGGCGATCGAACGAGATCACGAGACCGTCAACATTGCAGAATTCAATACCCCGTGGGTCAATCAAGCGTATATGGGCAAACTTCTTGGTGATCGAGATTAAGGAAGGACGCATGGAATGTCCTACCCGACTTCCTTCGTCAATGTAATCCATGTTCCGCTATTCGGCGATTTGAATGTAATCACTAAGCTCCGGGACACTAGCGCACGATGCGCACCTACGGAGATCGCCTAGGTCTCGCAAGGAAAGCTCTCATGGAGCTAGCCGCTCAAGAAAGTCGTCTTTGGGACGAAGACCAAGCTCGAAAGACCTACAGGGACCAAGCCCTTAAAGTGTCACAGCAGCTTCGACAGAAAGCTAGAGGCCACTCTAGACCAGCCTCGACCTCGGAGTTTTGCCCATGGCAATTTCCCGACTACCGTCTGTTCTCATCCAACCCTCTCGCTGTGCAAGGGTGGTCAACGGTCCCGATGACCTAGGAGATGGAACGACACAGGTAACGAATCCTGCCGCTTACCTTCCCGAGGAAAGCAAGTTCTCTCGTGAAAGCGACGATGAAGACGATGAAACCATTCTCTTCCAAGCCGGCATGAAGTCAACAAAACCGACTCCCAAGGGTCCCGGGAGGATGGGAACGGATCATTACCACACTCAAATTGAAAGGCCAACTCAGTGGAGGAAGGTCTATTTAAAAACAGGAGGAGGATGGAAATTGCCTCGAGCAACTACTCGTGGAAATTCCACATTTCTACGAGACTTCATTTACGTAAACAATCAACTCGGGACAAAGAACCAAATACATGGGCCGATGTTCGGGAAGCCGTATACTCACCTTCCGACATACCCGCCACTCGATAAAGCGTAGAAGAAAACTCTCCCCGATGGAGGTTTACCTAGACCGCCGCACGCAGCTCAAAGAAGCACCGGCTATTCTCACACGGGAAGAAACGCAGCATTAACTCTCGACGCAGCTCCGCCGCAAGAAGGTTGATCTCGGGGCCCAGAGTGGAGGAAAACTAGCCAACCACGAGTATCGCTGCACCCAACCTGCATCGCCCGAGTATGCTCAAGAAGAAGGAAAGGAACGCGATATACCGTGAAGAGATCAAGGAGACCGTTCGTTTGAGCCGAGAACTCTCCAACCTCCCCGAGGGTCGGCAACGCACGCTTCAGCCCGTGCAATCACCGTGTGCACCGACATTCGAACAACTACGTCAAACCGTAGGCTACCTCCACTCAGAGGCACCTAAGCGCATCCCGGGACGTAATCCGTCAAGCCGCCGAAGCTCCCGGAATTCATCCACAATCAATGAGTTGAGGGAAGACATACGGCCCTACGCTACGAGGAATCCTCCTCTAACTATGGCTCAACTCGTGAGCACTGTTCGTAAGGGGACCAAACCCGATGTCACTGTTCTAACCCGATTGGGTCAAATCCATGCATTACCACCTAAGGCCACCAAAAAGCCGACTGAGCTGTAATCGCAGCCCTGGCCACTCGAAGACACAAGTTCCTTGAAAGAGGACCCGATCCTCGCTCGGCCAAGGCAGACTCAGCGAACATTTCCTTTCGTCTCGCTCACCTCCTCTTATCCTCACAAGCTCAAGCTAGAGGAAAGCCCGGCCCGTACCATGGTCCCCGTGGACGCAACCCCGCATGAAGTCATTCGAGATGATTGGTAACATCCACTATGGCAACATTATCACCTTCACGTATTTGGACCTTCCAAAATTTGGGGCCGATCACAACGAGCCGCTCTACATCACGGTCCCGGGATTTGACGAGCGTCGCCTTCCCGCGTGTTGGTAGACGGAGGTTCCGGAATGAATGTCTTGCTCCGCCAAGATGATGGACTCCGCTTGACATCAAGCCCACGCATCTTAAGCCTTCACCCACACCGTCAAGGCCTAAGACTCTACTTCCCGTACAGCTTCCTGGGGTTAAGCTACCCTTAACATCTCGGGTTCGGCAAGCGGGTGATCCCCACCGAATTCCAAGTGTTGGGACATTCCAATCACTTTCACAGCCCATCTGGGCGTCCCCGGCCGCATCAAATCAATGGCGTGGCATCCACCCTTCACCAAGGTGCCTCAAGTTCATGCAAGGCAACGGCAGCTAACCACAGCCTACGGCGACGTTGTCACCACCGAGGGGACCAAAGACCAACGACATTCCAAGCCTTGGAAATCAAGCATAATGATGACATGCCATTAACCGGATTCACTCGAGACCTCCAAGATCCAAATATGCAACGTGGGACCTTCCACTGCCTCTCACGATCGGGGATTCCTCCCCGCCAGCGAGGATGATGAAACTCATGAACTTCATCCCGTGATCGGGGCTCGGCAGGCCGCAAGGCCAGCACCAAGTTATTAAAGTCAAGGACCACACCACTGGTCCAGGGCTTGGCTACGTGCCAACACCGGCCGACATCAAGGGAAGACAAAAGGCTCGCCCGCACCAAGGCAAAGCAGCCCATAAAAGGGGAACCTCCGACGGCACACCCACCTCCGACCTTACATGCCTTTCGACCTCGCTCATTACTTCACCAAGGGAACCGACAAAGCGACAGAATCGAGGGGACCGACAAGGGAACCGACATCGGGCGATGGGACCGACAAAGTGGAACCGATGAAGATGAGAAAGAAGCAGGGATAGTCAACGCCAAGACTACGTAAAGGATGGAACAGCCTAGCACGGGACCTCAAGCGTTTCGAGGACTCAAGGCTAATCCGATAAGTGGAGCATTCCTCGACATCACAGCTCTACTACTCGGGACCAATTGCCACCACGGTCCAAAGATGAGTACACATTCAAGGGAATCCTGCACTTGGAGGAGCAACTCAAGGTACTCTCCATGGGAAACAAGTTGTTCGGATCGCCGCCGAGGCCACATTCGAGACAAGTAAATCCAAAGCGTAAGGAACCAATTCATAGAAGACGCTCTCGGTGGACCACTTCTACAGAGTCTGTTTGAAGAAGTCATGGAGTTGCCCAACTTGATCGACCGGGCTCCGACAACAAGATGGTCGCCATGATAGGGACAAACAGGAGCCAAGCCTTCGATCCCCGCACCCTCCTCAAGCATCCAAGAATGCCACTTTGAAGAATTGGGTAACTTTCACCGACCAAGGGCAAGCCAAAGTGTAATTGGAAGACAAGCCGGGCCCGCACCCACATCTCCCTAAACCCGGTCTCAAACCCTTTGAGTCAGTCCTTGTCGCAGTCCGGCCCTTCCGAGTCATCCAATCGGCCTTACGGAGGACTATAATGTTGTAGCTAATCATGTATTCCCGTTCTTGTGTAATGAAAAGTCTCGACCTTTCGGAGTATCCTCTCATTGCCACTTTAACAACTCGATAAGTTAACAAACAACTTAAAAGACGTTAATAATTCAATTGATAAAGAAGCGCATACATTAAACGAACAATACATTAGAGAAGTTCTCGAGCGTGTAGTTGACCAAGAGGACAACCGGCCCAAGCCGCCGAAGAGGTTATGACCAAAGTGAACCCGGGGTCGTGCAAGAGCCTAAAGAGACACAAGGGGCGCTTTCTTTGCCGATGCGTAAAAGGAAGCCCCGATAAGCCTCTCTCCGGGAGTATGTTGACGTGTTCGCTGGTCATATCAGGACATGCCGTGACTCGATCCCTCAATCGTGGAGCACAGAATTCCCTGATCCCGAATCCAAGCCTGTCACAAAACAATAAGCCGCGCAAGATCAAGCCAGAGTGGTCCTTGCAAGTTAAAGAAGAAATTGAGAAAATGCTCCGAGTTGGGTTTCATCGAGTGATTGAAAGTACCCGACTTGGCTCTCCAACATCGTGACGGTCACCAAGGCCAACGGAAAGGCCGATGCCGCGTGGATTTCCGGGATCTCAACAAGGCCAAATTTCTAAAGATGATTTCCCACCGCTCTAACATCGACATGCCGGGGTCGACACCACGGCAAATTTCGAAGTAAAGTCCTTCGTGAACGGGTTTGCCGGATACAACCGTATCAAGATGTCCGAGGAGGATCGTGCCAAGATCGCCTTTCACCACGCCATGGGGGACGCATCGTTACACGGTCATGCCGTTCGGTTTAAAGAACGCCGGGGCTACTTACTGCGGCCGCAATGCCTCTCTTCCATGACATGATTCACAAAGAAATCGAAGTATATGTCGACAACATGATCATCCACTCCAAGGGATCGTACATGCAAAGACATGACCAGATCCGAGGAAGTTCTTCAATGACTCGTAAAACACTCCATGAGGTTGAACCCGGCAAAGTGCACCTTCGGCGCCAAGCGCGGCAAGGTACCGGGGTACATGGTTACGTAAAGAGGTATCGAAGCGATCCTTAAAAATCAAGGCCATCATCGACATGAAGCCGCCTCAAACCCCGATGTAAGTGAAAAGCTTCATGGGAAGACTTCAAGACATCGCCGCTTCATCAACCAAGCTTGACATCTTCTCGCGAGCCCATGGTCAAACCGATGAAAAAGAATGCCGACATCAAATGGGACTACGAGTGCCAAATGTTTTCGAAGAAGGTCAAGACCTACTTCTCTGTTAATCCCCCCACCCCGTGCTCCGCCACATGAAGACAAGCCACTACTCCTCGTATCTCGACTATAATGTACACATCTATCTGAGCAATGCCGGCACAAGAACAGAAAGATTCCAAGGTTGAGCATGCAATCTACTTCGTGAAGCCGAAAGCTTCAAGGAAGTGAACTCGCCTTACTCAAAGATCGTAGAAAACCTGTACCGCCTGTATGGGTAGTCGGAAACCGAAACACTACATGCGCCGCATTCGGTGCTCCCGGGTCTCCAAAGTGGACTCCCGTCCGATATCTCTTTGACAAGCCATCCCTCGTCAATGCGTGCTAGCCAAGTGGTCATTCTTCCCGGCCGAGTTCGACATCAAGTACATGGTCGGAAAATCGACAAAGGGCGGAGTAATGGCGCATCAACTTGCCGACTTCCCGAGCAAAGGTGAACCTAAGGGTCCCGATCCGCAATTTCCTGGACGACGGAATCTTCTCACTTGACAGCCGCAAACCGCCGGCAACTCTTCTTCGATGGGGCAGCCAACAAGAAGCGGGAATGGCATTGGAATGCTCCTTGTCGATCCCAAGGACGAGCATACTCCCATAGCCATCAAGTCAATTTTGAAGCAACCAACAATGCAACAGAATACGAAGCCTCGTGCAAGACAGTTTGGAAGCGCCCTCGAGCGCAACATCTTAGAGCCGGATGTATATGGAGACTCGCATTGATCATCAATCAAGTATCCAACAAATGGAAGACGGTCAGATTCTCGCCTTCGAAGTACCACGCGTACATGGAGGAGCTCATTGCTCGCTCAAGGACATCTCTTTTCACTATTTGCCAAGAGACAGAAACCGCTCGCGTACGCCCGGCAACCTCGCCTCTTGTCGAAATTCCCGAAGGAAAAGCGGTAAAACCCCTCGGAATAGGCAAGACGGAAACACCCGCCTATTGCTTTGTGAGATCGAAAAGAAAAAGAAACGATCGACGAACCCCGGGTACAATCAAATTTACCAGTACCTCCAAAGCGGAGAAGCTTCCTTCACAAATGAAGATGGAAAATACAAAGAGGGGATCAAAGCCAAAAACATGATGGCATTAAAACGCCCGGCATCCCATTTCATCATTCTCGGGGGGTATGTTGTACAAGAAGCGCCACCAAGGACCACTCCTTCGGTGTGTAAACAAAGAAAAGCCGGCGAGCTAATGAACAAAGTTCACAAACGGAACTCGCGGTCCGCACATGAACGCCCCGAGCATTGACCACGAGATCATTCTCCGTATGGGGATACTATTGGATATAAATGGAAACAACATTTGCATCCGGCTTCGTCCGAAGCCTGCGACAAATGTCAACGGTTTTCCAACCTCAATCACATCCCTCCTCATGAACTCTCTACCGCATGACTACGCCATGGCCTTTCGCCACATGGGGAATCGACGTCATCGGCAAGATCACTCCTCCGCAGGGAGCAATGGTCACGAGTTCATTTTAGTCGCAGCCGACTACTTCACCAAATGGGTAGAAGCCGGATCGTACAAGGTACCGAATTCTAGGAAGGTGGCCGAGTTCATCCGGGAGAGAACATCATGCGCCGATACCTGAGTGCCCAATGAGATCATCTCCGACAACGGGACTCACTTCAAAGGAAATTGTGACCAACTGCGGACCGAATTCGTAGTCACACGTCACAGTACTCTCCTTACGAGACCACAAACCAATGGTGCAAAGAGAGGCGGCCAACAAGACTCTCGCCATGATAATCGGAAAGATGATCACTGCAGGTCGGGACCGGCCCGAAAAGCTACATCTAGCCCTGCGGGGATACCGAACATCAGTCGAACCGCCACGGGGAGACTCCGTTCGCACTTACCTACGGAATGGAAGCAATGTTACCCGTGGAATTGGAAATTCCATCCCTCCGAGTCCTCTTGGAAAACGGGATCAATGAAGTCGAATGGCTACGTAGCCGTCACGACGAACTTGCTCTACTCGACGAGCGCAGATTGAAAGCCATGGAACACACTCGAGCCTACCGGAGCGAGAATGGCACGAGCATTCGACAAGAAAGTCAAGATCCGAGACATCGAGAGAAGGTGACTTGGTGCTAAAGGAAAAGCCTCCTACGCAGACCAATCCCCTCGGAAAGTGGAGCCTACTCCTCGGATAGGACCGTTCATGGTACAAAGAATCTTCTCCCGGAGGAGCCAAACGAAGCTAGCAGACTTGGACGGAAACCCTTTCGTTAACCCCGTGAACGGAAGCAAGCTCCGCAGATACTTCGTTTGAGGAAGAGCACGAGTCAACTCACCTTCCCCATACACCGTCCCCCTCAGTAAATTAAAGTGCTAAAAGAGTAATACCCAACTGGATACATTCCCGCTAATGATCCGTAAAAAAAAAAAAACAGTCGCACTTCTTTTGTCTTTGTTTTTCTCAAATTCACCTAAAAGTGTCGAACTACGGTGACCCGAGGCCCCTTAGTCCAAACTTTGTAAAAGGGGAACGTAGGCGGCCATCATAGGTTCGGTCTAAAAAACAAAAATACAATAAGCATCAATTGCGTGTGTTTCGAAAAACTCTTTTCATTTAACCTACAAATTCATAACGGTTAAAACATTCTTTGATGAGTTCAAGCACGGCCAACTCTTGACTCGCTACACGCTAGCAAAACTACAATAAAACATTAATCAATTAATGTGTCTCGCAATGACAATGGATGGATACTACGGACGACAAGGTCAACCTAGTTTCCCGTACTAGGTCCTTCATCCTTCTTCCCCTTCCCTTTTCCCCGGGAGTGTTCTTCACCTTCGCAGGAAATATTCCGGTAGGCCTTCTACCTGGCTCGGTGGACTCTTCCCGACGCCTCCGTCAATCACAGGGCCGCCAACGCAAGCCTTTCTCCAGCTCTGTCTCGAGCCGCCTCGCTTCGAGCCATCATCGCAGTGCTTTGATTGGCCTCCCGATCAGCACTTGCCACATAATCGGCCATGGCATCGCCGATACGATTCTCGGGGTTAGCCCTCGCCTCTGTCCTCCTCAATGTCGAGCCATCTGTGTGATCGGCACCTACCGGCTCACACCGTCTCCACAAGATAGCCATCTCGTGTCTCCCCATACACTTTCTTCGTACAGGTCCGTATCATGCGTCGACGTAACAGTGCCCTCTCTCCGGTGAAAGAGAACCCTGGCGGGAAAGGGACGTGTATTGCCACCACCGGGTGACCGCAATAGCGTCGAAGGATCCTCCATCCGCAGAGATCCCACTCTCAAAGGTAGCTTGGCATAACTCGAGATCGGTCGGTGGCACACTCGGCCCGGCTTGCCGCAGTAACCAATGATGGAATATAGAAAGACGTCGAGACAGCCCCGGCACTCGACGATCAACAAACCCTCCCCGAGCGGTCCTACAAGTACGTAACTTCCAATGGGGAACCCACCATCGCAAGTGATGCGTGCCAAGTCCGGCCATCCAGAGCTCCGGCTCGGCTGATTACCCCCTATCACCAGAGGACGTCGCGAGAAAGACCAAGCATCACAGACATTGGCACCTCGTGCATCATCTGCGGCCTCTCCCTCAACCACATGGTCGGCATAGCGGGACTCCTCCCCACATGTATCGACTACCGGCCGCCATCCGGCCTATGCCAGGGAACGTCTCGCCCAAGACCAATGGCACGATGTCTCTCCACTCCCGCATCGCTCACCAGTGTCCAAAAGACATCGTGATGGCACACACCCGTGAGACGTGAATGTGAACAGCAGTAGCAATCACACACAGAGCAAACGCATCCCACGCAAAGACGCTCCTCGCCTCCGGCAAATCTTTCTGGCAGCCCGAAATGTCAACGTAATCGGTATCTGTAACCCAGATCAAAGATCCGTATGCTTCTCCCCGCGAGATACCCAACAAGGATACTAGCTTCTCAACGGTGGCCATGCCACCAAAGATACGGAAGAACTAGCCGCTCTGCCTCAGTCCTCCTGCAATGGCCCGAAAATCTTCAAACGTAGGAGTGACTTCGTTGTACGAAAAGCCGTACACATTCCTCCTTACGTCCCGTAACCGAGACGCGGCTCTCAAAAGATCCCAACTGGCATGAGCTCCTTCAAAGCCCAAACAGATTTAATCCCGTAATGCCTTCGAAAAACCTTTTGTTCGCGCTCGTGGTTCCGTACCCACGATCGAAAGTTGTCCAAATATCGCTCTTGCATCCGAGACGATAACTTGGGAAAAGGAGCCATGTCGAAGGTGAAGAAAACCTTAAAGAAATGGAAAAGAACTCAGTAATGAGCAAAGCAATGCGTTAGCTTCTTACAAATTGCAAAGCCGAAACCGCAATTTAAAGAATCTGAAATTCAATCCTAGTCCGGCCGGATTCCCTCTCGCAGCTGACTTGTCAACTCGCAGCCTACCGCTTTAAAAGTTGGAAACATTTCCAAACCATGCCCTGTTCACTCTTATGAAATCTCGCGTGCTCGCCCGATTTCATTTAACCAATGTCAATATCCCTTCCGCCCCGGGCTCGTGCAACAAGCAGTAAATAATTAAAAATTAGTGCATACATGCTTAATTTTTGACCCGTTCAATTTTTAATGCATTTCTCCTTTTTATTTATTTTTGATTAACCTATTTGCTTATTTGCCGAAAATAATCGAAGGTGATCACGTAATAAATATGCGGGCATGTGTTCCGCCCACGGCGCCTTTTTGCAAATACATTTCAAATCAAAATTTGTTCCCGATTAAATACATGCATTTTGTCTAAACAAAATAGTAAAGAAAGAAAGCAAGAAAAGGGGACTACTCTGAGTCCCGCTCGTCATCCGTACACTCGACGCACCGCTTCCGCCGCCGCCGGATCTCGTCGCAAACAGAACTCGCCGAACTCCTCCACTGGGAATAGGCAAAGGGCCTCCTGAGTACGCAAACTCGAGGACTCCCCTCTCTCGCGCCCGAGTGCGCGTAAGAAGGAGCTCCAAATCCACTGCTCCGCCCGCGAACCGGCCAAACCCCGTGTGAAGTCCTCCCCACCACCCGTGGAGCAAAGCGAACCCTCGGCCTAGACGGCCCCGATCGCGGACGTCCACGCTCCTCCGGAACCGCACCGCATGAACTCCACGAGCCTCCCGGGCGTAGGCGGACCACCCGTCCCACCAACCTCATGGCCTCATTGTACGTACGGTCGATACCCGCGAACCAGAAAATCATCGAAAGCGAACAAAAGTACAGATGCATCATGTGCGTAATGCTACTATCAAATGCGTAAAATCAAAAGGTGCTCACCGAAGCATTGGGGTCCGCCTCGTATCGTGGTCTCTGCCCGCCGGAGCTGGGATCACAAGTCGCCCGCGCAACCGTCCAGCCTCTCGTACGCTAGCCTAGCTCGCGGGACAGAAAATGTCGAGGACCTCCAGAACCTCGCCTCCCTATGCCGCACCTCGCGGGCTCCTCACCTCATCCTCAAGAAAACATCATAAGCGGCCCCCGCTATGATGTACTCGGTGAAGTACACACCCCGAAGGTATCCTCCAGTCATCCATCGGCATCTCCCTGGGATGCCGCATGTACAAAGGAGGATCCACCTGCACCAAAGGAAGGGACCCCGGCCTATGCCGACGAGTCACCCTCTCCCCTGATACATGGCGTCGCAGCTGAAGTCCCACCAGAGCTTCCGCCGTGTAGTCTCGCCGGCACCGCACCGCGACATGATCAAACCCGCTCCACCAGTCACTGGATCCTCTCTGAGAACCTGTGTTCGGGCCGCGAGATATCTCCTCGTACGACACTCGAGTGCCAACCCTCGAAGAGACCGCCCTCTTCGCCTTCTTCGCCAAACCAAGAAGGCAGGGAACAGGGACGGTACGGCTCCTGACGTCCCAAGCTCGCGTGACCGAACACCTCGTAGCACCCGCACCCGCCAAGAGAATGGAAAGTTATGTCGCCTACAAAGCGTATACATACGAGTACATAAAAGAGGCAAGGAAGAGAAAAAGCACGTAAACTTACATCCAAGACAGTGCGTGAAGGGCCTAAATGTGTGCTCCTCTCCCCGCGAGAACTCCGTCCAAAGAGTGGTAGAGCTCGGCCGCCCAGCCTCCCCCACGCAAACCCCTCACGGCATCCAGACCGTCGCCGACCCGAGCAGAGGGAAGTGACAAGACGTGTCGGAAGTCGGGAACAAAGTCGCTGATAGCGCAAACCAAAGGAACCTCGAGCTGGGACGCTCCGCGGTCATCCTCAAGGACCCAGCCTGTAATCGGCAACGCCCGCCTCAAGTGACGCTCCATCGGCTCGTACCGAATGCCTAAGCCCCCGGCATCGGTAATATCGAAACCCAAAGCAGCCTGCATAACCGCTCCGGGTGTAACCATCAACCCACACCGGCCGCGTTGCCATAAGTCGGCAACCCAAATGATAGCGGCAAAATCCGTGGGAGTCACCGTCGCTCCCCCATCTCGAAATGGAAAGTGTGGGTCGTATCCCACCGCACTGCCAACGCGACATACATGGACTCGCTCGACGTATCACTGCCGCAGTTTACAAGACTGATAAACCCAAATGGAGTCAATCACCACCGCCGTGGACTCCTCTCTCCCTCTCGGGCCACGTCCGGATAAGGCCCCACAATGCCCGCACCGCCTCAAAGGCACCCCGACTCTTCTCGGTTGTGGGTATCAACCATCCCCGTCCCCGCACAAACAAGACAAGCAACGTCAACAAAATGCAACAACGCATGTCAAAAGGATGCAATGCAGATACGGTTCTCATTCATTTCCTACGTATATTCAAAATCTTTCGAAAACTCCGTCGAATCCGGAACTTTCAAAATCTTTCGAAAACTCCGTCGAATCCGGAACTTTCAAATTCTTTCGAATTTTTCGAAAATTTCGCTCCGTCCCGAATTAAAGCTACTTTAATTTTGGAAAATGCATTTAGACATGGAATTTTGCAACCAAAATTTTTATGTCATCTACCCATGATGTCAATTGAACTACGTCCTAGTCAATTTCGACAACGATTCATAGCAAAGTCAAAAGCCCCAAATCGGGCACCAAAATCCCTAAGTAAATTCCTAGCAAATTTCTAACATTTAAAGAATGCACATTCTTGAAATTAATGGAATTTGTAGGGAACTTACGTGTCTTTCGATCCCTCCCTTGGAGTTGTGGCGGTCCCTCGCCGGATAAAACTCCGCCGGATTCAATGGAAGAGTGGTGGTTCGAATGGTCCGAACCAATCGAGTTCTTTCGTTGTCGGTCCTTCCATGGCGAGCCATTGGTCCTCCTTCACCCTCCATAGCAATTTTCCCTCACAAATTCGAGCAAACCTTGCAATTTGGGGTGGAAAATTTTCTCTCCTCTCTCTCTCTCTCGCCGGCAATAATGGAAGAAAATGGCCATTTTCTTCCCCAGCCTCGGCATTTAAAAAGTTGAAAATGCAAAAGTCCGACCGGACTCTTACCGCACTGTAATAATTTTTGCCCCTTTTGCCCCTCGCCTTTTGGCAATTCCAATTTTACCACTTTTGGCCCCGAAAGTGTAAAATTTCCCGCTTAGACATTTCTAACGCCCTATCCCCGAGGATAAATCAAAGTTAGTTCTCACTAACGCTCGTCTCCGCACGTTAAATTCTCAGCTAGTCCTCACTAACGCTCGTCTCCGCACGTTAAATTCCCGCTAGTTCTCACTAACGTTCGTCTCCGCACGTTAAATTCCCAGTTAGGTCTCACTAACGTTCGTCTCCAGACGTTAAATTCCCAGTTAGTTCTCACTAACGTTCGTCTCCAGACGTTAAATTCCCGGTTAGTTCTCACTAACGTTCATCTCCTGACGTTAAATTCAGTCCAGTTGACGTTTGACATTCAAACGTTCAACCATGTCTCCGGACATTTCAGTTACGATTCCGTCTCCCGACGTTAAAATTTAAATGGTCCTCACCATTAAACTCTCAATCGCGACCTTCCGTGGTCCGATGTCTCATATCCCGACCCCTCGTGGTCCAATTCTCAATCGCGACCTTCGCGGTCCGATTTCAATCGTCAATCGCGACCTTTCACGGTCCGATCTCAATCCCCAATCGCGACCTTTCACGGTCCGATTTCAATCCTCATTCGTGACCTTTCATGGTCCGATTTCAATCCTCAATTCTTTCGCGTCCGATTTCAATCTCAATCGCGACCTTTCGCGGTCGTCCCGATCTCCAATCCGACCGCCTTCGCGGTCCGATCTCCACTCTCTTATCGAGACCTTCGCTCATTTCTCCTTCGGCAACAGCAATAAGCCCGAACCCCAAGGTACGAACGCCTTGCAAATGGTCATCTCTCCGGCAACAAAGAATAAGCCCGAACCCCAAGGTACGAACGCCTTGCAAATGGTCATCTCTCCGGCAAAGAATAAGCCCGAACCCCAAGGTACGAACGCCTTGCAAATGGTCATCTCTCCGGCAACAAAGAATAAGCCCGAACCCCAAGGTACGAACGCCTTGCAAATGGTCATCTCTCCGGCAACAAAGAATAAGCCCGAACCCCAAGGTACGAACGCCTTGCAAATGGTCATCTCACCGGCAACAAAGCAATAAGCCCGAACCCCAAGGTACGAACGCCTTGCAACAATCCTCTTCGTCCATCCAAGTAAGCTCCGAACGCTCATCCTCAAAGCAGATAAAACCGGCAATGCAATAAGCCCAAGACCCAAGGTACGAACACCTCGTCAAGCATCGCAACTCCGGGCTTTGAGGTGCCACACGCCTCGAAGGTTTCCAAGTCCTGTGTTCCGACGCCTCCTAACAGCTTCCATTCGTGCATGTGTACCTCGCGAATGGTCTCATCCAGGTTTAGACGCCTCCTAACAGCTTCGCTGTGTCAAGGTCCCCATGCGCGCCCTCGCCCCTTTTCGAACTACGATCGGCTTGATTCCCGCTCGGATACGTAGGAATCCTTTTCGCTAAGGGTCCACCATTGACCGCCCAGTGTCTCCTTCAAAGTAAGGCATCCCGATTTGGATCCTTATCTTTTCAATCGACCCCACCTCCTTCGGAGGAGACGTCGCCGAGGGGCTAATCGTAAGTACCCAAATCCGGATCGTCCAAATCCGTCGTAAAGTTAACCGAAATCCGTTAATCGGCCCGCTCCAGTTAACCTAACTCGTTAAACTCCCGCTGCTGCGCTAACGAGACGCCCCGGATCGCCTGCATCCCGACGTCGAACCGTACTTAGCACGTGACATCTCACGTAAAAGTATGGCTTTCCCCGAAAACGCATTTTCCGGCACTTTCCGGGGCGTTTGACATTTCCTGATCGTTATTTTAAAAACGGATAAAACCGGGACCGGGGACAAAATCCCACATGGCCGGGTGACTCAGGGGCACGTGGCAGCCATGCCACTGCCCACACATCACCCTTCAATCAATTTCAGAGGGAAAAAACCAAAATGCCCCTGGTTTGCAAGCCAAGTCCGGCCGGACTCACTGTGCACTTTGCCTGAAATTGCCAGCAAGTCCCCGCATTTCCAAAATTCCCAAAACCCCGAAATTCACCCAAGTCCGGCCGGACTCTACCGCAATTTTCACCCTATAAATAGAAGTTCTTGTCAAAGGCAAAAAAGGATTGATTTCATACCAAAAATCACCACCCCACGGTCCAAACTGGTTTTCACCCTTCCCGAGCTCCCGTTTTGTCTCGATTCGCGTGAAACCTTCGTATTTCGATCAAATACGCACCCTACAACTTCGAAACAACCTTTCGAATCACTTTCCGTGTCCCGTACACACCTTCCGAGCCAAAGGAGTCGACCCTAGCCATAGGTATAACTCCTCTCTCTCGAATCTTCCGTCTGCCTCTGCTTACGCGCCGCCGCTATAACCGTTTCGAACGTCATTATCAAAATGTAGACGCCTCCGTCTAACGGGGTCCGATACGTTTTAGCCCCTCGATCCTCTTCTCTTTCCGTAAGAGAAGTAATCACGGGTTAAAACGGCGTTCCGACCCCGTTCCGTTTACTTTCATGTCATTTACAATTCCGAGCCGTTTGGCCTCGTTGATCGTCATTTACAATTCCAAGCCGTTTGGCCTCATTGATCGTCATTTACAATTCCGAGCCGTTTGGCCTCGTTGATCGTCATTTACAATTCCGAGCCGTTTGGCCTCGTCGATCGTCATTTACGAATCCGGATCGTTTGATTCCGTTGACACCGCTTTAAATACTGTCATTTACAAGTCCGATCCGTTTGGATTGTGATAGTATTTACTTTTCAAAAGTCCGAGTCGCAACCCGATTCGTTGATCGCATATCATTTAATACGCATTTTTCCCGTGAAAATCGTTAACAATGTAATGCCCGGTTCAAAACCGGAGTTCGTCCGTCGAACTCTCTTTCAAAACGCGCGAAGTAACGTTCGGCCTCCGAATGTTCATCTTCAAATTCAAAGTCAAAGCCGCCATTTGATACTTAAAATCATTTAATACGCTTTTTCCCGTAAAAATCGTTAACAATGACTCGTATGGCTCAAAATCGACGTTTGCCACGCAAACGCTCATTTCAAACTCAAAGTCGACGTTTGCCACGCAAACGCTCATTTCAAACTCAAAATCGACGTTTGCCACGCAAACGTTCATTTCAAACTCAAACCGACGTTTGTCATTCAAACGCTCGTCTTTTCAAAAATCACCTAATCAACGTTTGTCATTCAAACCAAGATTAAGCTTGTCATCCAAGCCCCCCATTTCAAAAGACACACACACACACACACGATTTCGAGAAAGGTAGAAAGACTCGTCATGCGAGGCGTTTCGGGCGATCTCGTAATACTCTACCCGAAACGTAACCTGACCTCCGAACCTAACAATCTCTGGTACAAAAAAGCTTTTTACTCGTTTTTGCTGCCAATAAAAATGATCCCCTGTTTTCAAAGCCTTTTCCTAAGTTTTTGCTACCAATAAAAACGACACCATTTTCAAAAGCCGTTTCTCAACGTTTGGGCTCAAAATACAAAAACCGCGTGGCGACTCCTCATTCTGCTCCTTCCCGTGAAGCGAGGTCTCAGACACCAACCCCCCGCGAAAGACAACCGCCTTTTCCGCCGCCCCGCGCGCGAAAAAGATCGGGTAATTTCACCTACCTAAAACCAAAGATGTTTATAAATTTTGTTGAGTGAGTACAAAGTGAAATATAGTGAGAGTTACAAAGTTGTCGTCCATGGCGCCTATCCCTAGCTCTCTTTTTATACCCCAAAAAATTATAAAGATTGTTTAAACGTGTAACTGTAAATTCCTAAAAATTTGGGTCAGATTGCTTGACTGTTGCCATGATTTGATCTTCCGTTAGAAATGTATTTAAAATATGTGAGACTTGGTCATTGATCCTTGCGTAGTAGTTATCCCCTGAAAAATAGGAACGGTTGAACCTGCATCTTCGAGTGGTCAAAACAAGATGTCATGTTAAAGATACTGAAAAATCAAGATGTTAAAGAACCATTCTAGCCAAGATGTCAATGCAGTATTGTAAGTGCTCCAATTTGAGCTTGTTAGTATTTTCGTTAGAAAATTAACGAAAGTTATAACATTCCTAACAATTCCTAACATTTCTAACATTTCTAACAAAGCAAGGGCAAAGTGGGCATTGTTATTTAAGGATAAACCAAGGAAAGGAATCAAAAAAGCAAAAGAAATAAGAAAAACCAAAAATAGAAATGGCTGGAACAAAAACTGGCTGTTAATTTGATTTTTTTTGAAAAATATTCCTCTTGTCCAAAGCCTGAAGCAGCAATTAATGAACAGTGCACGCTGACAAACCCATCCGCGCGGACATCATTGTAATTTCAGAGGGCTATAAATTGAGGCCTTTAGTCTCAGAAATAGAGGAGAAGAACACAATTCACAGTTGCACCTTGGCGAAAATACTTGAGAAAATAGTGAGAATTCCCTTGAATTGTCACTCTTTTCTCTTGATTATCTTCCCAAATCTCACTCACTCACTATCATATTCAAAGCCTCAAACACTCTTACATTCAAAGCCAAAGCTCCAAAACACAAAGAAGATAGGTATAACCTCCCTCTTCTTACTCTAAATCTCTCATCCATGCATGCATTTTCAAGCTACAAAATGTAGTTCATTCATCTTCTTGTCTTAGATCCAAGAAGATCACCATGGAAGTTCATCTCCATGGATGATCTTCTACAAGGATCAACATTATTTTCAAAGTGTTCTTACTTTTTTTCAAAGAAAACACATTTTCAAAACCCTAAAAAATCATTTTCATACATCAAATCTCATTTTCAAAGGATAAAATTCCCCTTCCCAAGCAAATGAAATGCTTAGTCCTAATGTACCCCAAGGATGGTTTGATATAGTTGATTCACCACTAAAATGTCAAGTGATCACTAATCAAAACCTAGGGAAATGGGGACAAGCATGGATGCAAAACCCCCTTTAAAATCATGTTTTCCTTCTTGAGAAGTTGCTGTCCAGTAGCAATTTTCTAAGACCGCAGTCCATGGTCTAAATTTTTGGACACAGATAAACTTGGAATTTGGTGTTGACTACAAAACACTTTTTGTATACAACATCCAGAGATTTCCAGAAATATTTTTACTTTATTTTTTTCGTGAGTAAAACTCCCTTTTTCAAATTTTCTTTTGAAGGTCAGATCACCAGTCTCTGGGAGTCCAGATCTCATATCTGAGATTTCCAGAAGGTTTTGAGTCCTCAAATCTTATCCAAAATGAAAAATTCTTTCACAGAAATCTTATTTGAGGTGTTTGGAACAACTTTCATTCTCTGAGTTTTCTCATATTATGAATATTTGAAGCCCTTAAATCCATTTCAAAATCAAGTGTCCACTGCCTTTCTCATTCTGGCAGAAGTGCTCTTCAACTTCCAAAAATATTTTGAGCACCAAAACTCTACCCAAAAATCACACCAAAAATCATGGGATCTGACCAAAGTCTAATAAAGAATTCCCAATTTTTACTTTTCTGAGTTTCAACTTATTTTGGCCAAAACACACACACACACACACAAATGATTTTCAGCTTGGAAGACTCGTTTTACGAGGCATTCCGGGTGCACACTAACGTCCTTCCCGGCGTGTAACATGACCTCCGAACCCAAATCTCTAATCTCGGGCATTTTTCAAAGTTTTGGCCCTTAAAACAAAAATGGCGTGGCGACTCCGTTTTCCGGTTTTATTCGGTTTTCAAAGAAACGCAAAAATCGAATTTTCCCGTGAATGGCACATCATCACAGTGGCGACTCCGCTGGGGATTAGCTTTTTCTAAAAAAAAATGATATTTGATATATTGGTGGAAACTATTAAACTTCCCGTTATCGCCTCCTAACACGAGTCGTGGATAAATTGTGGTTTAACAATCCCACGTACCGGTATCATCGTTTTCAAAAAAGAAAAAAAAAGCTTTTGCGGGTCAAGCTTCCATCCCGGCATTTAAAAAATCATTTGTTGTATGTGTCGATTTTTGCACATTTTTCGTGTTGTTTTGGCCGCCTTGGAAAATGTCAAAATTTTGACTGTCGGAATCATGTCCCTAACTGTCGGAATTCTTGTGCTTATGTGCTTATGTGTTCATTAAATTTCAAAAAAAAATTCAAAAAAAAAAAGAAGAAAATTTTAAAAAAAAAAAATCATGCATCATATTTTTAAGACACATAATTTTTTTTTTCTATTTTACTCAGAAAAAGAAGATAGACTGCTTGCACACTACGCGCACGTGACCGTACACTACACACTACGTCCCTAACCCGGGAAAATCCTTGTCGCGGCCCGTTTGGTCTTATTACGCCTCTCGGTGCAAGCACAGGACTACCCAAACATCCCATGGAGCCTCGTGTCGACCATGCACTTGTCCGTGACACACTTTGTCCGAGACCCGGTTGGTTTTTAGTTTGGTCTGTGTCATGCCCTGTCTGTGTATAGACCTTTCCTTTCAAGCCTTTGTCGGCATACCGACTCAATATCTTTCGGGGACCCTAATCAGTCGAAGTTCTGCCGGTTTTTTGCCTCAGACTTTGACCAAGATATTGGCCGGCGCCTTGACTTCGGCTCTGACTGGCACAAATTATACACTGACTCCCAGCATTGACATTGAGTCATCCAGGATTAGTGATTATTCCATGCCTAATTACGGCTTAATTGACGACAAGTCAAGATCAATCGTGGACATTTATCAGTCCAAATCATGCCGACTTTACTGTCGAGCTCTCGGACATGATCTTGACTTTGACGTCAGCTTTGTCCGTAATTTACATCGAATGCTCGTTAAGACTCGATTACCCGCCAGACTTTTAGGATCGTTTTTCTTTCGGTCGGTGGGACCCGCTTACCCTATAGGACCCTCGCCCGTGGCTGTCCACCCCGGGAGGTCGAAATACAGTGAAATACGAGGGGCTTGTAGACGTAGTGACGGGGCCCACCGATCCAGATCCGCAGTAGTTTGCGAAAAGAAGAGCAATCTCTTCCAACCGATTAGGTTAATAAAACATGTTTTAAGTAAACGTGAACAAATAATCGCATGTTTCATGAGCCCAAAGCCCAAACACCTACCCTCCTTCATTCCCGCACATCTCGAACCCTCGTGCCTTTTCCCCCGCAGCCTCCTCACAAAGGTTGGTTCCTGACGCCGGGTCATCGTTTGATTAGTTGGGAAGAGTCAAGCGCGTCATCGCCTTCGCCGTTTTTCGACTCCGGGTTTCGTAATGTCCGCATCACCCGGTAATGATGGGGACAACGTCACTCCGCCTCCCGGGACCCCTCGACGTAACAACGGTGGAATCGGTTAGCGTAACGTATGAGATTACGACAGGGAAGCACAAATTTGAATAGCCTTATGGAGGCTATTAAGAGCCACGGTTTGGCCGCCGCCTCAATCCCGATGGCACCTTTACCGTGGAAGAAGACGAGGATGCCAACCCCACTCTCGCCGCCCGACTACTCCAGGATGCCACCACCCACCTCCTATGGTGCCACTACCGTAACCCATGCTCCTCGGTCTTTGGGTCGGCTCCCCAACCACAGACCACTGGATCCATGCAGCCCCGACGGCACAAATCGCTCACGCCCTCGGTGGGACAAAGCCGATACGGAATGTCTTCTCATGGTTGGGGTTATCTCGGAATGCCCCAACAAATTGGAATGCCACCTCGGTTCGGAACCAATCAATCCGGACCTTCACAAAGAATGCCACAGCTGAATGCCGCCACAACTTGGTTCTCGGGGCCACGTCAGAGCCCTCCTCGTAACAAGTACTAGTCACTGCTCCTCACACAAATCCGTTCCTCACTCGACTTCTATGGGTTACCAAGCCTCCATCCCGGTGTCATCCGAATCACCAGACCGCAGCATTCCCGGGTTATACACCATCGCCTCACCACCATGCAATTCAACAAATGTGACATCACCACATCTAAGCCTACTTATGGGCCCCATTCTGGAAATCCAAGTTATCCAGCTACATCGGGGCTACCTCCACCTACTTTGTCAGTTGAAAATCAACAGCAGGCCGCAAGGTTCTATCCCTTCGCCCAGGCTCCTACTCATGCTCCCCCGGGCAATTTGGGCCAAGGACAGGTTTTCACCTACGTCCCGGATCGGCCGTTCCCTCCGCGATCTGCCGCCAGTGGTAGCTCCTCTCTCTAGCTCAGCCACTAGCTTGAATGCCATGGCTCCGCCACAAGACCCTCATCTGGCCTGGTTCATGGAGCAACACAAGGAAATGAAAGCACAGATCGCCGAATTGACCGCTAAGAAATTTGCCTTCCGGCCTACGGACCCGGACTCCATTGTTCCTCTGCCCCACAAATTCGTGATGCCTAATCTGGATCTCTTTGATGGGACTGCATGCCCGAAAACTCATCTGGACACATATACCTTGGCAATGAAGGCCAAAGGGTGCACCAATCGCCAGCTAGCCGACTATTTCGCCTATCTTTGAAGTCCAGTGCCTTAAAGTGGTTCTTTCGTTTGAAACCTGAAGCCAGGGCTACATGGGACCAGATTACCAATGCCTTCACAGAAAAGTACAAGGCCAACTTGGAATGGGAAACAAATAGGGTTGACCTACAAACAACAGTGCAGCGTCCCGATGAGAATGTTGGGGACTTCTACAAGCGGTGGAATCTGAAACTCAGTGAAATGGCCATCCCTCCTTCCGAAGAGGAACAACTGGACATCTTCCAGTCATGCCTGAAACCACATCTGAGAGACTCCCTCAGTCACTTCCCGTACTCGAGACTTACGGGCCATGGTTAATTCCGCAGCCTAAGTTTGAAAAGGCTTACAATCCGCAACCGGCCGCCGCACTCGCTACGTATATCGGGCTCCTCCTGCAAACACTGCCTCTGCTCCTGCTAAAGGCAAAGAGATGATTAACTACACGGGACAGGAATGTAATAACACAACTCCTTTTGCTCCCAGAAAACCAGCCGAGCCCAGACCACGGGTCATGGACCTCGAAAACTTTGGAATGCCTCTGAACGACATCTTTAGGGGACTGGTGAAAGAGGGCTTGCTGCGGCCTTTGGAAAATTATCAGCCTAGAAACCCCAATGCTCCCGTGGATACCTCAAAGTATTGTGCTTTTCATCAAGCTCACGGACATCTGACTGACAATTGCTTCACTCTGAAAAAGGCAATCCAGGGATCGATAGAGCAAGGAAAGTTGGAAGGCCCCGAGGGGCCTAATACAGTCAAAAATCCTCTGCCAAGGAACCATAATCAGGTGAATATGATTGAATGTGGAGAACCTTCGTACGACCAGGAAGATGCTGATGAAGGTCCCCAAATACCCATGGCCAACCTTGTCGAGGATCCTGAATTCGGATTCCCCCTCAGCCTTGAGGATATCGAACGAATCAACCCACCTTGGTCTCATGTCAGAGACTCCCTGCAAGAATACGAGGCCCGCTATTTCTCGGATGAAGGGAAAGCCGATACTGAAGAACTGGGGCTGTTCCGGTCAAAACATGAAAGAACCATTTACACAAGATGGTTAGAGCAGTCAAGAAAGATTGAACAAGAAAGCTTCAGGCGGGCGCCTGTACTGGGGCTTATCAGCAAAGAAGCCGAAGAACATCTGGAGCTAGTATACTTCTGCAAACTGGCTATTGGAGAAGTCGAATACGATCCCGAAGGCAGTGAAACTGAAGAATCAGAGGAGGAAGAATCCTTCTACATTCTACCTGGTGTCAAATACGTGCCACCCCCTCTCACTCTTCCCCCGCAGTTTCTGGGTAGAGAAGCCGAATCGCAATTACCACTTCCGGAAATGGGAGATTATGATAATTTCTGCGGCTGCACGCACCCATATTCCCCTAACGGGTTTGATCGATGTTCCCTCTCAGCCGAAATCCCGGTAGAATGGGAAGATGATTCCGATGACAACGACGACGATGATGATGACGAGAGCGAAGAGTCAACTGAAGCCCCAGATCCGGAAACAACCTGGAACAATCATGCCGGAAATAGGCACAATGGCTGGTTGTCAGCAAGTGACGATGAAGAACCACCGGAAAACACAAGTCAAATACCAACGGGGATGGGTCCCCAAGAACTGCACCTCGTAAGATGCACATGCGGTCAGTGTCCGGATACTTCAGAGGATGAGGGACAGCAAAGCCCGCGCCCAGATCCGTACATATCCGAAATCCTAGAACACAACGTTCCTTATAAGAACCTGACTGGTGAATGGAAAGGGTTTATTGAAGCACTGGTCGAGAATGGAGGGTTTCAGCCACCAGAAGATGAAGAATTCGTAAACGTCATCGGATCTTTTTCTTCTTTCCCGAGAACGGATGGCATAACAACCGTAAGGGTCACAATCGGGCCGCTTGAACGCAGCGAGTGCTTGCAATCACTGAAAAGGGTTATTGATCTAAACGTCTCCCCAGTGGCCTTCATACCTATGAATCCACATGACGCCTTCCTAATTGCTCCAGTGCCCGACAATGGACCCCGGGTGCTCCTTATTTGGACACAGATCTATCGAGCTGCTACATCAAACTCTGAGGGGGAACGTTGCCTATCCTTCACTTGTGGCTGCCCTACTTGCAAGATCGAAAGAAAAAGGATGTATGATGAAATGGAGGCTGATAGCCATAACTCTGTGGGCCATCCAGGGGATGAGATCGAAAAGCCCCCGAGCCCCGACAATAGCGACTCTTGTTGCATGATAACTATGAGCAAGACAGGCTATGAGAGCGAATCGGAGGACGCCCTAGCTCTGTGGGCCATCCAAGGGGCAACAACACAACCCCAGACTCAAAGGCCTGTGACTTGGGAAGCAGTTATAAGGGCCGCCCAGGAAGGAGCCAGTACAGCTCAGCCCCTCACCGTTGCTAGACTCCGTCAGAACCAGTGGCCAGTAGCCAAAAGGGCTCCCCCGTTGACCTTGGCAGCACTCAAGAAGTCCAGTCAAGAAGCGACTGATGAGGAAGTTAACCTGTTGACCCGATCCGGGCAAATCTTCCAAGGGAATCCCAAGGCAGATAAGAAGGCCACAGATCAAGCACCCGGGGAGAACCGCCGCCCCTATGCTAAGACAGCAGAAACTCCTGACCCCGGAAAAGAGGATCCCGTGCTCACCCAGTTGAAGCAAACGCAGGCCAACATCTCTCTGTGGTCCCTGCTCACCTCATCCTATCCCCATAAGCTAAAGCTGGAAGAAAGCCTAGCCCGCACCTTGGTCCCTATTGATGCTACTCCCGATGACGTGGTACAGCTAATTGGAAACATCCACTACGGGAACATAATCACTTTCACAGATCTCGACTTCCCTCAATTTGGGGCTGATCATAACGAGCCTCTCTTCATCACAGTCCAATTAGATGAACGACGCCTCCCTCGGGTCCTGGTTGATAATGGGTCCGGAATGAATATTCTTCCGGCAAAAATCATGAGCCTGCTTGACATAAAGTCCACAGACTTGAAGCCTTCCTCCCTCACAGTCAAAGCTTACGACTCAACATCTCGAGCAGTCCTTGGAGTTGCTACCTTGGACCTCTGGTTTGGACAGAAATTGATACCTGTGGAATTCCAGGTTATTGACATCCCGATCACTTTTAATGCCTTATTGGGAAGACCTTGGCTGCATCAGGTCAAGGGGGTCGCCTCAAGCCTCCACCAGTGTGTGAAATTCATCTCGAATGGGGACCTGACAACCATTTACGGGGATTTAGTCACCTTAGAGGGCACGGATACAGGTGGAATACCTATTCTGGAAATCAAGCATGATGAGGAAGGTCTCATGCTAACTGGCTTCACGGTCGAGCCTCCCAAAGCCCAAGTGTGCAACATAGATCTGACGATCACTCGGGATAAAATCCCACCGGTCTTGAAAATGATGAGAAAAATGAGCTATCTACCTGGCCTCGGTCTGGGGAAGCACCAACAAGGAACTCACAAACTCATCGAGGTGAAAGGACAGAAAACTCGCCACGGCCTGGGATATGAGGCCTCCTCGGTGGACACTGCAAAAGGAAAAGGATTTGAAGCCATCACAGGAAGGGTCCCGGTCGACGACCCTAAATCTCTCCCCTTCAGTCCTAATTTGGCTGACTACTTTGTAAAGGGTCCCACACAACCGGGTAACATCACAGAACCCACTCCTACAGAAGAATGGCTAAAGCTACAGGATAGCCTCAACAAGTTCAGGGGAGCCAAAGCTAACCCGGTCCGCAGAATGTTCCTGGACCTACCCAAGATACCCGGGGCTACCACTACCATGAGAAGTGAGTACACCTTCAAAGGCGTGCCAAGCCTAGTGCAACAGTTCGAGAAGCTCGCAACCACAATTCCTACTGCCCAGGAAGGTCCGAAACCTGAGTTTGAATTGACCGTGCCAAAAGCCAAAGCCGCAGAATTCCCTTCAGATGATTGGGATGGTCCGGTTATGCAGTAGTTGTACGAAGAAGAGATCCAGGTACCAGACCTGATTGATTTCAGCTCAGTCAAAGAAATGGTAGCGACAATCGAGGAAGGAGCACAGTATAATTCCCGAGTCGGGAGGTCACTGGCAGCAATGCCATTAAAGAATCGGGAAACTATCTCAGGCCCGTCCGCGGCCAAAGAACAAATGATCACCAAGCCTGGATTGGTCTCCCATCCCTTTGTGTCCGTCTAGGAAAAGTCCTCCGAGTCTTTCATTGTTAAGGTCAGGTCTCTAGAGTCGTCCGACGGCCCTACGCCTGAAGACTACGAGTTTGTAGCAAATGCTGTACTTCCTTTTCATTCTCAATGAAATGACGAACTTTTCTGAGTATTCCTTGATTGCCACTTTAACTAATGATAAATCAATAATAAAAAAAAAAACTTAATAATAATTCATTAGATAAAGAAGCAGACACATTAAACAAAAAAAAATCAAACAAAAAAAAAATCTTTAAGCAGGTTGTCCGGAAAGAGGAAAATCGAGCCCAAGCTGCCGAAGAGATTTTGACAAGTATGAATTTGGGAACTGCGGAAGAGCCTAAAGAGACGCAGATTGGTGATTTCTTCGAAGGAACTGGAAAGGATGCCTTACAAAATCCTACAAGATCCTCAACTCAAAGAAAGTTGCCCTCTTCATCAAAGAGAACATCATATGCCGATGCGGGTTGCCAGCCGAGATCATCTCAGATAATGGATCCCACTTCGAAGGGGAATGTGAAAGACCGCTGGCAGAATTCAGAATAACCCATCACAAGTCATCTCCTTACAGGCCCCAAACCAACGGAGCCGTCGAGGCAGCAAACAAGACTTTGGAAAACATCATCCGGAAAATGGCTGTCCGAGGCAGAGATTGGCCCGAGAAGCTACACCTGGCACTCTGGGGCTACAGAACATCCGTCAGAACGGCAACAGGAGAAACACCATTTGCCCTTACCTACGGAATGGAAGCCGTGCTCCCAATCGAGCTAGAAATCCCCTCACTCCGGGTACTGTGGGAAAGCCAGATCAACGAGGTCGAATGGCTCCAAAGTCGCCATGATGAATTGGCCCTGCTAGATGAGCGCCGATTGAAAATAATGGAACACATCCGAGCCTACCAAGGGAGAATGGCCAGAGCCTTCAACAAGAAAGTAAAGCATCGGGAGGTCCGAGAAGGTGATCTCGTTTTGAAAGAAAAGCCCTCGGTCCGTGTCAACCCGCTTGGCAAATGGGAGCCTGTCTGGGTCGGGCCATACATCGTCCAAAAGATTTTCTCCGGAGGAGCCATGCAACTTGCAGACCTCGACGGAAACCCCTTTGTACACCCAGTGAATGGTGACAAGCTGCGCAGATACTACGCGTAAAAACACTGAGTCAAAAAAAAAAGAGTGCTAAAAGAGTAATACCCAACTAGGTTGAAAACCCGAAAAGGGCGGCCTAGGTAAAAAACAGGGTTGCACCAAAAAAAAACAACAAAAAAAAACAACAAAAAAAAACAAACAAAAAAACAAACAAAAAAAAACAACAAAAAAAAACAAAATCGACCAGGTTGAACTACGAAGACCTGAGCTCCTCAAAATGAGGGGAACGTAGGCAGCCGGAAACGGTTCGGTCTAAAGCACAAATAAAAGTCAAAATCTGACATCAATACAATTGATCAGACCATGAAAGCGTCTCGAAAAAAAAAAACTCTGAAGCAATTCAAATATTCATTACAAGTTAAAAACTTTTTGATGAGTCTAAGCCCGATTCATTCCTACAACTGGCAACCTGCTAAAAGAAATTAAGATACATAATCAAACTAATGTGTCCGCCATGACAAGAAAGGGATACTCGGAAACCTCGAGTCACTCCAAGCCACTCGAACCGGCCTCTCCCCTCTTCTTCCCCCTTCGAGTCTTCTTCTTACGAACAGAAAAATGTCGGTCTTCCTCCTACCGAGCTCGGTATAGGAACAGGGATCTATCAAACCAGCCTCTGTCGGGGCCTTAGTAGCCCTAGCGTTATCTCTCATCTCCCGTAGCCGGGCCGGTAAAGTAGGAGTCCTCCTCTCTTGTCTCTTGACATAAGCCTCATAGTCGGTCACGGCGTCTCCGCTCTGTCATGAGGGTTGGCCCTCGCCTCGGCCCTCCTCCTCTCAAACCTGCCGTCAGGTCCTCCGCACCCACAATGGCCTCACGCCGTCTCAAAATAGCCATCTGAGTCTCTCACAAATGCCTCTCGTACCAATCCAGGTACCAAGTGGTCAGGAACACCGGTCTCGGACGCCTGAGGATAACCCGAGGAGGAAAGACGTCATACCTCATTGCTCGGGAAAGAAAGGAAAACACCGAAGGATCATCCATAGAAACAGGAGCCACCACCCTGGTGGCTATATCATCAAAGTCCTCCAAAGGAACCTGCTCCAAGCCGAACTGTGAGGACCCCGACCCGGGACCTACACGTGTCCCGAGTTGGAGCGTCCTCAAACTAACCCAAATTTACTAAACTTTTAAAACTTTAAATTAAACTTCAAACATAAATATCATTAACGTTGTCATTTCAAAATAACTCCACTCCTCTCCACATTGGAGGAGGAGTTGACCAACTTTGAAAACCTTTACCTGTTTAGTTACAAAAGATATTGGTTTTAACGTAGAAATGTAAGGTTTATAATTACAAACTCCCAAAAGGAATTATAACAAAATACTTTCTACGCCAACCTAACGTACCCCGACAATACCCAAAAGCTCACAGCCAAACTCCTTTCCGTCCTTACTTGGCCGGTCCTCCTGTCTCGGGATCCAAAAACATTAAAGGGAGAGGGGTGAGAATAAATCTCAGCAAGCTATTATGAATGCAGCAATATGCCAAAAAAATGCAACATATAACAAGTCGCACATAACACATTGGAAAAGCTGTAAACACATTCCATTACCTTGGTTTACCTTTTCCCGTACGAACGTAGTCGTACAACATTGGGTATAATAATACTCCAATCTTACAGTGAGTCGCTTAAGTAATACTCACATCTTATAAGACCCGTTTTTCGTGGAACCAAATAAGATAGTAGCAACTCTGTAAGGCTTTTGGCTCAATACAGATGCTATACCCCATCCTGTGGCCACAGGAGGGGACGGCCACAGATATAACATAATCCGATCACATTAGGTCACACTTCCATAATTGATCGTATTATGTTATACCCCCAATGTCAGCTGACTCACACATTATCAAGCACATAATAGATACTTGAATAAAATCCACAAAAAGGGATAACAATATATCAACATGGTAAAATATACTCATGTCCAACCAATATCATAGTGCAACATTTGATCAACACACTATGCATAATATAACCAATGTATATGAACTCAATGTAAGGCAAGGAAGTACCATCAATCCATCCTACAAGGTCATTATACAATAATACAAGGCCTCTATGAAGATTCACGTTCAATTTACCAAGTGGGAGTTACAATCTATAAGTGACCAAACAAGATTGCTAAACAAATTCTGATTCAGATTTAAAGTTCAGTTCTGAAGGCATGGGCGACCGCCCATACCACTAGGGCGACCGCCCAAGTGGGTTTTCAAATGGTTCCAAGTTTCTGTCTAGTTGGGCGCCCGCACACACCAGCATGGGCGACCGCTCATAGAGGAATTCAAAGGGAAGGGCGACCGCTCAACACCTCTTTGGCGACCGCCCAAGAGGCTTTTCCAAGGTTCTCAAGTTTCTGGACACATGGGCGGCCGCTCATGCCCCCTTGGGCGACCGCCCAAGTGCCTGATCCAGAATTTCCAGGTTTCCTAAATTCCCTTTCTTACCATTTTTCCTTTCCTTTACAATACTCTTTATATTCATGAACACCAAGTGATTTCTAGCTCTACAAGGATCATCATCAACCAAGTAAACCCATAGAAATGTAAACCTAATTTATTCATCCCTAAATCTTCCACCCAATTCATACTCTCTACATCAACTACCATGAACATTTAAATCATCCTATTTCATTTATCAATCATCCCACTCCTACAAGGTTTCCAAAGCATATAACAACCATTAATATAACAAGGATAACATTTATAATTTATGAACATTTATAAGAAGGCAAGTCATAACAACTTACCTAGCCAATACAAGATGAAATGAAGCTTTTCTAGGCTTGATCAACTCCTTGAGATGAACCACTCACAAAAGGACACTTGGATTTGAAAATGGTTGAAAAATGGCTTGCTAGAAAATCTTAGAAAGGAGAGGCTTTCACAAGGCTCTTTCCATGGAGAATTGTAAAGAAAATGAGAATGATGAGGGAGATGAATAGGGAAAGTAGGGGAAGAGTGAAAGAAAGTATAAGGGAGGTATGGGGAGTAAGTAGGTGTCATTGACTAAGAGTGAAGGGGAGTATTTTATGGTATGGCCCCTCCCTAAGCCTAGCTAATTTCTTAGGCTTTCTACAAAATAAATAAAACCCCTTTTTCTTTTCCATTATTTATTCTACACAAATTAACCTCCTCATACTTTTTATCAAATTTCTATTTTTATATTTTCTTTTAGAACATTAATTTATTTTCCTATCATTTATCCTAATATAATAAATCAAGTATATAAAAATGGACACATAATATTAACAGTAATATTAAAAACACACAATATGGTATTAAAATTAGTGCCTAGGGTTAGGGTCATTACACTCACTCCCCCTTAAAGAAAATTCGTCCCGAATTTTAAAAGACTTACTTGGATTTTCAAACAACCACGGGTATTTTGCTCTCATCTCCGACTCTAGCTCCCACGTCGCTTCCTCAACAGTGTGATTCTTCCAAAGGACCTTCACTATCAGAATACTCTTAGACCTCAACTCCTTAACTTGGAACTCTAGGACTCTCAAGGGTTCCTCAACATAAGATATGTCCGCTTGGACATCATCGGGGGGAGAACTCAAGATGTGGGAAGGATCATGACAATACTTCCTCAACATGGAAACATGGAAAACATCATGGAGTAAGGAAAGAGACGGAGGTAAGGCCAACCGGTAAGCCAAATCTCCAATCTTCTCTAGAATCTCAAACGGACCAACGAACCTCGGAGCCAATTTACCCTTATTACCAAACCTTTTTATTCCCGTCCTCGGAGAGACCTTCAAGAATACAAAGTCACCAACTTCAAAAGATAAATCCCTTCTTCTATTGTCGGCGTAGCTTTTCTGTCTACTCTGAGCCATCTTCAATCTATCCCGAATCACCTTGATCTTTTCCGTAGAATCTCGAACAAAATCCGGGCCCCAAAGTCTCGCTTCACCAACCTCGTCCCAACACATCGGAGATCGACACTTCCTACCATACAACGCTTCATACGGAGCCATCTCAATACTAGACTGATAACTGTTGTTGTAGGCAAACTCCACTAAAGGTAGATCATCCTCCCAAGACAATTGGAAATCCATCACACAAGCCCGTAACATATCCTCAAGTATCTGAATAGTTCTCTCGGACTGACCATCAGTTTGAGGATGAAACGCCGTACTGAAACACAATTTAGAACCCAAGGCTTCATGCAATGCTCTCCAGAATCTAGATGTAAACCTCGGATCTCTGTCGGAAACAATACTAATCGGAACTCCGTGAAGTCTCACAATCTCCTTCATATACAACTGAGCTAACTTCTCTAACGAAAACTTGGTTGATACCGGAAGAAAATGAGCCGACTTCGTTAACCGATCCACAATAACCCAAATAGCATCCATCTTCTTCGCGGTAAAAGGTAAACCCGAAACAAAATCCATCGAAATTCCTTCCCATTTCCATTCCGGAATATCCAATGGTTGAAGTAGTCCCGCCGGTCTCTGATGTTCTGCCTTAATCTGTTGACAAGTCAAACACTTGGACACATAATCCGCAATTTCTCTCTTCATACCATTCCACCAATACCCACGCTTCAAGTCTTGATACATTTTGGTACTACCCGGATGAATCGCAAACTTGGACTTATGGCCATCCTCTAAAACACGCTTCTTGATTTCCGGCGATGAAGGAACGCAAATTCTCCCTTGGAAAGTTAAAATCCCATCTCTATTCAAAGCAAATTCCCCGGCTTTCCCTTCTTGTACTTGATCAAAAATTTTCTTCAATTCCGAATCACCTTGTTGAGCTTCCTTCAAATCTCCATACAAAGTAGGAACGGCTCGAACATTCGCAATAATTACCTCACTCTTCAATTCTCGGGAACTCAAAGCTGTCACATACGCCTTTCGGCTAATCGCATCCGCCACTACATTGGCCTTCCCCGGGTGATAAGAAATTATACAATCAAAATCCTTCAAGAACTCAAGCCATCTCCTTTGTCGGTTGTTCAACTCCTTTTGAGTAAATAAGTACTTCAAACTTTTATGGTCGGTAAAAATCTCAAACTTCGCCCCATAAAGGTAGTGCTTCCACTTATGCAACGCAAATACAATCGCCGCCAATTCCATATCAAGAGTAGGATAATTATGTTCCGCCGGTGATAACTTCCTAGAGGCATACGCAATAACCTTCCCATTTTGTATGAGGACACATCCCAAACCCGCCTTCGAGGCATCACTATAGATTACAAAATTCTCACAACCATCCGGAAGGGTAAGAACAGGAGCCATCGTCAACCTCTTCTTCAATTCATTAAAACTTTCTTCACACTTAGAATCCCATACAAACGATACATCTTTCCGAGTCAACCTAGTCAATGGGGTAGCAATCCGAGAAAACCCCTCAATGAACCTCCGATAATACCCCGCCAAACCAAGAAAACTACGGACCTCGGTCACAGTCGAAGGTTGCTTCCAATTAACCACGACTTCAATCTTTGAAGGGTCCACGGAAATTCCCGAACTTGACACAACATGCCCCAAGAAGGAAACCTGCTCAAGCCAAAACTCACACTTGCTGAACTTGGCGTACAACTGCTTCTCACGAAGAACTGACAAAACAATCCTCAAATGATTTTCATGCTCTTCCCGGGACTTAGAATACACGAGGATGTCATCTATGAAGACCACCACAAAACTATCAAGGTAAGGCTTGAAAACACGGTTCATCATATCCATAAACACAGCTGGAGCATTAGTCAACCCGAACGGCATTACAACAAACTCATAGTGACCATATCTAGTTCGGAAAGCTGTTTTGGCAATATCGTCCGGCCTAATCTTCAACTGATGGTATCCGCTTCTCAAATCAAGTTTTGAGTAGATAACGGAACCTTGGAGTTGGTCAAATAAATCATCTATGTGCGGAAGAGGATACTTATTCTTTATAGTGGCTTGGTTCAACAAACGATAATCTATACATAATCGTAAGGTACCATCCTTCTTCCTAACAAATAGAACCGGTGCTCCCCACGGAGACACACTAGGGCGAATAAAACCCCGGTCTAGCAATTCTTGCAATTGGACTTTCAACTCTTTTAACTCGGCCGGAGCCATTCTATAGGGTGATTTAGAGATAGGGGCGGTACCGGGTACTAAGTCAATACAAAACTCTACCTCACGATCCGGAGGCATAGAGTACTCACTAGAAAACACGTCACTAAACTCATTCACAACCGGAACATGAGCTAACTCGGGCGACTACTTATTGGAATCTACCACATAAGCCAAGTAACCCGCACACCCCTTAGATAGCATCTTTCTAGCTTTTAAGGCAGAAATAACATGTAACCCAAACATAGATTTATCGGCATCAAATATAAATGTAGGCACATCAGGCATAGCAAATGAGACTCGTTTTCTACGACAGTCTACCAAAGCATGACACTGACTCAACCAATCCATTCCAAGGATCACATCAAAATCACGGATTGGTAACTCGACCAAATCCACCGGCAATACATGCCCACATATAGTCACATCACAACCACGATATATCAAAGAAGATGCAAGGCACTCTCCCATAGGAGTAGAGACCTCCAACACATAAGGCATAGGTTCAGGCAAAATGTGCAATGAGAATGCAAAATGAGATGCCACAAATGAATGGGAAGACCCGGGATCTATAAGAATGCGGGCTTTAACTCCTGAGACAGGAACTATACCTCTAATGACGGCATTAGGATCGACCTCTCCTCGACCCAAAGCAAACACTCGACCTTGGACTCTATCTTTGGGTTTCCCGTCTACATCTCTCTTCAAACCACTACCTTGTCCCCCTTGACCACTACCCGAAGCTTGCTTACTCTGCCACTTGGGACAATTCCTCCTGAAATGGCCTGTCGACCCACACTCCAAACACTTGCCTTGCATGCTCCAACACTTGTCCTCCGAATGCCCTTGCCTCTTGCAATAACCACACGTTGTCCCAAACTGACCGGAAGTTGAACGATTTGCCGGAGTGTGATGTACCCGATTTTTTTTTGAAAATCAAACGGAGTCGCCACGCCATTTTAATTTTGAGGGCCAAAACTTTGAAAAATGCCCGAGATCAGAAATTTGGGTTCGGAGGTCATGTTACGCGTCGGGAAGGATGTTAGTGTGCACCTGGCGCGCCTCGCAAAACGAGTCTTCCAAACATTTGAAATCCTTTGTTGTGTGTGTGTGTGTGTGAGTGTTTTTGACCAAAATGAGTTGAAACTGAGAAAAACAAAAATGGGGAACTCTTTATAAGGCTTTGAACAATCCCCAAGATTTTTGGTGTGATTTTTGGATTGAGTCTTGGCATTCAAAAGATTTTTGGATTTGAAAAGCAATTCTGCCAGAATCTGGGGAAAGTCCGAGAATGAAAGGCTTGACTTTGAAATGGACTTAAAGGCTTCAAAACCTCAGAATCTGGGGAAAGTCCGAGAATGAAAGTTGCTTAAAACACCCTAAATAGGGTTTCTAAAAAGGAACTTTTCATTTTGGAAGTGATTTGTGGGGTCAAAACCTTCTGGAAATCTCAGATATGAAATCTGGATTTCCAGAAGCTGATGAACTGGCCTCTAAGAGAAAAATTGAAAAAAGGAGTTTTACTCACTCAAAAAATAAAATAAAAATATGTCTGGAAAGATCTAGATGTTGGATACAAAAAGTATTTTGTAGTCAACACCCAATTCCAAGTTTTACTGGGTCCAAAAAATAGGAAAATGGACTGAGGTCTCAGAACAATGCTACTGGACAGCAAGATGTTCTTGAGGGAAAATGTGATTTTTTTTGGGGGATTTGCATCTATGTTCACCCCATTTTCATCCCTAGACTTGATACCACTACTTTTTGTTAAGTGGTTATCATATTCAAGTCATCCTTGGGGAATTTATGGGGTTTAAACATGTCCTTTGCAAAGGGAAAGGGGATATTTTGTAGAAATGAAATTAAAGAGACAAATCAACTAGAGATTTAAAATGTGGACCATTTGAGATGGTCATTCATGAAGATGAACTTCAAGATGACCATCTTGGGTCAAAACTTAAGTTAAACTAGACATCAAGTAGATCCAAGTAAGAAGAACAAGATGAACAAGAAGTTAAAAGAGGATTTTAGGGTTTTGAGAAGGAGGGCTTTACCAATGGTGACACCCTATCTTCCTAGGCTTGGAATTTGACTTGAGGAGTATCAAGATTTGGTGTTTGGCTTGAGGAGTATCAAGGTTTGGTGTTTGGATTTGTGTTTGGAGTAAGATTGGGAAAGATTCAAGAGAAAATGGTGGCAATCTAGGGATTCCCACTGTTTTCTCTCTATATTTCGCCAGAGTTTCGTTGCTGTGATCAAAATTGTGTTGTGTAAACTGAGAGAGGAGGGTTCAATTTATAGGACACTGTGAGTGTCAATCATATCCGCGCGGATAGGGTTCGACGCGTGCACTGTTCATCTGCTACAGTGTAGGCTGTTGGACAGGAAGAATATTTTTTTGAAAATTCAAACTGATTGCTGTTTTTCAACTTTCTTAATTCGGATTTTTCCAATTTCTTTTGCTTTTTGAGATTCTTTTCTTGGTTTAACTTTAAATGGCAATGCCCATTTTACCCTTACTTTGTTAGAAAAGTTAGGAATGTTAGGAATTGTTGGAATTGTTATAACTTTCGTTAATTTTCTAACGAAAATTCTAACAAGCTCAAATTGGAGCACTTACAGTAGCCCCTCGGCGACGGCGCTTTCGAAGGAAGCGGGGTCGTCGATAAGAGTAAGGCTCCATATTTGGCAGGATGATCGAGTGATCGGGTGGCTGAACCTAGCGATAGGCTACCTACGTATCCCGAATGGGAATCAAGCTGGCCGTAGTTCGGGTCTTTGACCCTGGAGATGATGGCGTTTTAGGTACCTCGAACCTTGATGAGCGAGCTCTGCAATGGTTCTGGAGAGAAACTTCGCTTGGGATAAGAGATGACCATTTTGGTCGATGGGCTGAAATTGTATATCCGTACCGGGGATAGGAATGACCATTTTCGGTCGGATGGCTATCTCTTTCTGGGAGTAGGAATGACCATTTTCGGTCGGATGGCTGAACCTAATGATAGGCTACCTTCGTATCCTTAAGAGGAATCACCGTAGTTTCGGTGTTTAACCCTAAGATTGGACTATTTTTGAGAAGTCGCCCGAGATCTGACTATTTTTGGGAAGTCACCCTATGATCTGACTATTTTTGGGAAGTCACCCTAAGGTTTTGACTGTTTTTGGGAAGTCGCCCTATGGTTCGACTATTTTGGGGAAGTCGCCCTAGGGTTTTGACTGTTTTGGGGAAGTCGCCCTAAGATCTGACTATTTTTGGGAAGTCGCCCTGAGATCTGACTATTTTTGGGAAGTCACCTTATGATCTGACTGTTTTCGGGAAGTCACCCTAGGGTTTTGACTGTTTTGGGGAAGTCGCCCTAAGATCTGACTATTTTTGGGAAGTCATCCTAAGATCTGACTATTTTTGGGAAGTCACCCTATGATCTGACTATTTTTGGGAAGTCGCCCTGAGATCTGACTATTTTTGGGAAGTCACCCTATGATCTGACTATTTTTGGGAAGTCACCCTATGATCTGACTATTTTTGGGAAGTCGCCCTATGGTTTGACTATTTTTGGGAAGTCGCCCGGGTAATAATTTTGGTTTGTCGAATTAGGGGATGATTACGATTTGTCGCTTCCCTCGTGTTGTGTGTGATAGCGTTTTAGGTGCCTCAAACCTTAATGATGGAGTCTTAGGTGCCTCGAACCTTGATGATGGCGTCTTAGGTGCCTCGAACCTTGATGATGGCGTTTTAGGTGCCTCGAACCTTGGTGATGGCGTCTTAGGTGCCTCAAACCTTGATTTGAAGGGATCGGTCTTACTTTTGCTGTCGAGGATAATGGGAAAAAGAAGCGGGATTCCGTTAACTTCGCTGGGGATTTTGTTAGTTTAGTTCGGGAGTATGAACCTAAATGGGGACCTAGTTCAGGAGTATGATCCTAAGTCGAGGTTTAGTTCAGGAGTATGAACCTAAATGGGGACCTAGTTCAGGAGTATGATCCTAAGTCGGGGTTTAGTTCAGGGGTATAAACCTAAATGGGGACCTAGTTCAGGAGTATGATTCTAAGTCGCGGTTTGGTTCAGGGGTATGAATCCTAAATGGGGACTTAGTTCAGGAGTATGATTCTAAGTCGGGGTTTCAGTTCAGGAGTATGAACCTAAATGGGGACCTAGTTCAGGAGTATGATCCTAAGTCAGGGTTTCAGTTCAGGAGTATGAACCTAAATGGGGACTCAGTTCAGGAGTATGATCCTAAGTCGAGATTTTGTACCTGAGGGAGACTGTTCGAGGGCGTTCTTGCTGGGTAAGATTTGAGCTTACGAGGATTACCGGGGAAAAGGGTGACCGTGTTGGTCAAGTGGCTGGACCTATGGTAGGCTACCTACGTATCCCGAGTGGGAATCAAGCCTGGACGTAGTTCAACAATTGCTGGGGATGGTCTTTGATGGTTTGACGGTATTTGGGAGTCACTCGAGGTTTGACTGTTTTTTGGGAAGTCGCCCTAAGATTTGATGATGATGTTCTTTTTAGAAAAGTAGTTGACCAAGATATGCTTTCATACCTGTGCTGTGCTTACCTGTAGCTGCCGGAAGGACTGAGGCTACGACTGATGTTGATGAAGAGTTGTTGGGTTGTGGTTTCCGCTGACGATTTGCTGTCTTTGGAGGCATTTTGACCTGAAGGGGGGAGTTTGGTTGAGTCTGCATCTTGCTGGTGATCGTCAACCTTGTAGAAGTTGTTGAGCTTGTCTTCACATTGGGACTTCTTTCTTTTGAGAACTTGGTGTCTCTGACCGCATTGTATTTGAGAACTTGGCGTCCCTGACCGATTTGTATTTGAGAACTTGCGAACTTGGCGTCCCTGACCGATTTGCATTTGAGAGCTTGGCGTCTCTGACCGTATTGTATTTGGGAATTTGGCATTCCTGACCGATTTGCATTTGAGAACTTGGCGTCTCTGACCGATTTGTATTTGAGAACTTGGCGTCCCTGATCGAACTGTATTTGAGAATTTGGCATCCCTGACCGATTTGCATTTGAGAACTTGGCGTCTCTGACCGATTTGTATTTTGAGAACTTGGCGTCCCTGACCCATTTTTATTTGAGAACTTGGCATCTCTGACCCATTTGCATTTGAGAACTTGGCGTCTCTGACCGATTTGTATTTGAGAACTTGGCGTCCCTGACCGAACTGTATTTGAGAATTTGGCATCCCTGACCGATTTGCATTTGAGAACTTGGCGTCTCTGACCGTATTGTATTTGGGAATTTGGCATTCCTGACCGATTTGCATTTGAGAACTTGGCGTCTCTGACCGATTTGTATTTTGAGAACTTGGCGTCTCTGACCGAACGGTAGACACTGGAGGTGGTCTTCATTGGGGGCTGTTTTCATCCATTTGTGGACATTGGAGGTTGTCCTTAGAAAGTTATAAACGCCGAAGCTTGTCTTTGCCAAACTGTAGATGCTGGAGGCTGTCTTCATCCATTTGTGGACATTGGAGGTCGTCTTTGGTGAAGATCATCCTTACCGAAAAGGGGGATTTGATTTCACGTTTGAATTCCTGCATTCGTTAGTGAAGAGGAAGATGCATATATGACATTCACGATGACAGATGCATGCATAGAGCCAAAAATGATTGTGATGATGCATTTACTTGCTTTCGAAGATGCACTTAGCCTAAGCTTTTGGCAGGGAAATTATGATTTATGATCTTCAATCACTTAGGATTTTTCCTATTGATTCAAATTTTGTGCATGTTATATGAGCCCTTGGGAGATTTTTTGTGGGGATGCATGGTGATGAAAGGGGATGCGTTGGGATGTATGTGTTTGGAGACTGTTTGGGACAGGCTTTGAGCAAGTGGGGGAGGCGAGAGCCCTCGATCGCAGTTTAAACAGTGGTTGTTGATGAGGTTTTGTTGACAGTATCACATGGACCTCAATTTTGATGAGATTGGATTCGGATCCCGGGTTTTGGTTGAAATTTTCCCTCTCATTCTTGGTCATCTCAAGCCGATGCCGATGTGCCTGGGGGCACGTCGATATGAGCGATGCTTCTTTCATTTGGGTGAGCTGTGACTTTGGTCGAAACCTTGTTCGGAGAATGATTTGATGGAATTGCTAATGCCGGGAGAAACCCTGATCTTGAATTCCGATGCTACGGGAAAGGCTGCTTAGTGTACCAAGTTCAAGCCGAAATTCTTTCTGGATAAAATGCGGGTCCAAAAGACCATCTTGACAAAGCCCCCGGATCCTGAGTAGGCCAAGTCCAGATTTTGAAGAAGCGACTTGGCGAGTCTATCTCGTAGTGAAGAACCCAATGTGGACCCAAAGATGACTATAGAAGCCCCGGCTTGAAGAGGCGATACGTAAGAACCCGGGAGAACCGCTTAGCAAGCCCCCGGCGTGAAGAAATTCAGAGCGGTCTTATCAGACAGAGTCGTCATGTGACCAGGGAGGCACCCATCTTTTCAGATCTTATTCAACCAGCCAATGGACAAAACTCAGAAATGTTTACGTGCAGGGGCACATCTTTCGAAAACTGGGAATGAATCCCGATTTTGTGTATACACACTCGCTTTAGGCTTGACTCTTTTGAGAGAGTATAAGCATCACAAGGTGTGGAAAAGTGTATGGAAGCCCCTGCTGACAGAAAGACAGTGTTTGTCTCTATTTCCCTATGATGGAGAGAGAGAGAAGAATTGTCGAGACACTTGAAAACTTGTCTTATTCATGATGATCACAAGGCTGCTTAAAACCTTTTGTTAATGTTCGGGTTATTCAACTCCTAATTCTGATATAAACAAATATTTTGATTAATCACAAGGAGAAAACCAACTGATATCGAGAATCAAGCTCGGAAGGGCGGAAAGTGTATAGGGACGATCCTTGATGGGACCGGATTTTTTTTCTGAGATTTGTTTGTGATTTCGACCGGACCATTTCTGGTTGCCTACGTTCCCTCCATTATGAAGAGCTCAGGTCGCCGTAGTTCGGGCTTATCCCGAATGAAAAGAGAACGAATGTTGAAGTTTGAGGATCTGAGGACCTTTGGGGATTTTGAAGATTTGGAGGATTGAATAACATATCCCTTAGAGTGTCCATGAAAGACACGGATGCGAAGCCCCAGTGGGACATCCACGGCAAGTGTTTGCGGAGTAGAAATGAATTATGCTCACATGAATCAAATTCGAATTTGCACAATCTTTGATTGGTAATTTTGAGTCAAAATGGATTAGATTCCAATTTAAGCAAGCAATGAAGCGTTAATTTGATTTAGATCTTAAAGATATTATGATGAAATTGCCATCCGATAGGAATTGCAGTTGGGTTTCCGGGCTTCGATCGGCCATCGAGTAATTTTGGAAGTTATGACCTCTTAAAGTGAGAGGTCACTGGGCCTTTCTTGTTGAACCTCTAAAAATGAGAGGTTGGCTTGTAGGGATGTGTTTGGGAAATCTATGGCGGGGAAGATTGATTGCCTCTAAGAATGAGAGGTCAAATTTTGACTTTGGCCAAAGGCGAGGGTAATGGTAATGGGAATATCCTTTAAAGACGAGAGGATGGCTCGGGATTGATTTAAGGTAATGGTGAGAGGAATATCCAAGCTATTGACAACTTTTCGCGAACTTGCGAGAATTGAGGCTCATTTTTGATCACCGGAGAGCTTCTTGAGAAGTCGGGGATTTTTTACTGAATTGTGAGGATCGACAGTCCTTCTTTTTTTTTTTTGAAGTTCTTGCTTGAACTATTTCTTTCTTTTTTGTTTTTTTTTGTTTGTTTTTTTTTTTGCTTGGAAGGCCTCCTCAGGAGTTGAGGATTGTCTTTGTCCTTCCTTCATGGCTTGAGATATTTTGCGCATCGCCGACTCTCGAAGCTAACTTCTTGGGCTCGCTTGGACTTTCTCTCAGTAAGGAGCAAAAATGATGGCTAAACCGGGTTTCAAAACACGCCGATCTTGAAATGAAAGGGTATTGTTTAGTGAGGGTGAGGTAATGGCTTTCTTATGGGTGAAAGGTTTCAACTGCAATCCCTACTGGATGACCTAAACGAGATTAAGTCTTCATTGCTTGCTTAAGCTTTATATGAGAAAAGATCCATGCAAATTCATCGAGCAACGAGATGATGAGGATGAAAGGGATGTGAGCATATGAGATGCAAGATGGGGAGTTGGTAAGCCCCAATTTGGGAAGGATATCAATTGATTTTCTCACTCCGATTAATTTAAATATTAATCATTTCAACGAATTAGTGGTTGAGCAGCACAAGTGATCATTTTGGATAAAACCATTTCAATTAAGTGTAACGTGGGTGCGCAAGTGATGTCTCGAGTCTAGCAAGAAGAGAAAAAAAGACTTATATTAAAAGCTAGGCATTTAACTACTGTGTCCAAAATGGACTACAACGACAAATGTCCAGGAAGGACTTAGGTGACAGGGAAGTACTAGAACCTACGAAGGTTGACTAAAAGACTAATTTAGAGATAGGTAGCCCCTAATCTAGCCGCTCTTTCTTTGTTGGATCATGCATCTACTCTTCGACGCCGGAGATGGGAGCTATTGCGAGATCTTTCCATCGGATTTCCTTGGCAATCTCTTGCTTAATCCAACCACTTTCATCGCTGCGATGGTGATTCACCGACCTCACAAGGGGGCGAGTCAAATTCCATTATGCCCACAAGGCTTGAACCACCAAACTCGATCATGTTGACACTCATGTTGTTAGGGAGCGGGTTATTGATAGTATTAGGCCCTTCGAGGCATCTCTAACCTCCCTTGCTCAATCAAACCTTGGATGGCCTTTTTCGGGGGGACGCAATCATCCGTCAGTGCCCATGGTGCGATGAAAGGCACAATGCTTGGAAGTATCCAGAGGAGCATTGGGGTTTCTAGGGCGATAATTTTCCAAAGGTCGGAGCAAACCTTCTCTCACCAAACCTCTGAAGATATCACTCAAAGGCATCCCAAAGTTTCTCAAGTCTTGGAGCCGGGATCGGGATGCATCGGGTTTCTTGGGAACAAAGGAAGTGGCATTGTTACAGTCATGTCCCCCATAGCTAATCACTTCTTTACCTTTTGGTTGGACAGAGTGTGTTGGAGGTGGAAGAAACCCGGTATCGTAAGCGGAGTGCGACGGTCGTTGATTGTAACCCTTTTCGAACTTAGCCGGAATTAACCATTGCACGCAAGTCAACGTAGGGAAGTGGCGAGGAAGCTCTCAAATGCGGCTTCAAGCATGACTCGGAAGATGTCTAAGCTGCTCCTTGTCGAGAGGGAGGAATGGCCATTTCACTAAGCTTCGGGTTCCACCTCTTATAGAAATCCCCAATATTCTCATTAGGGCGTTGCATCGTTGTTTGCGGAGTCAACTCTATTTGTCTCCCATTCCAAGTTGGCTTTATACTTATCTCGTGAAAGTACTCGGTAATTTGTTCCCAAGTAGCCCTAGCTTCCAGCCGCAATCGGAAAAACCATTTCAAAGCCCCGACTTCAAAGAGAGACTAAAGTAATCGGCCATTCTTTGGTTTGTGCATCCCTTAGCCTTCATTGCCAAAGTATAGGTGTCCAAGTGAGTTTTAGGGCATGCACTCCCGTCAAACAATTCAGTGGGCATCACAAACTTGTGAGGCGGGGGACAATCGAGTCGGGATCCGTAGGCCGAAGAGCGGTGTTCTTTTGGCGGTCAATTCAGCAATCTGTGCTTTCATTTCCTTGTGTTGCTCCATAAACCAAGCCAATTGGGGATCCAGAGGTGGAGCGGGAATTCCTGAGCCGATATTTGAGCTAGGAAGAGGACTAGCTGTTGGTGGTGCATTGGTGGAAGGAATACCATATTCCGGAGCATAGGTGAAAACATCCTTGGCCCAAATTACCCCGGGAGTGTAGGTAGGAGCTGGGCAAAAGGATAGAACCCAGCGAATTGCTGTTGGCTTCCAATCGGCAGAGAAGATGGAGGCAGATCTGAGGTAGCCAGATGGCTTGGATTTCCGGAGTGAGGCCCTGGTGATTCTGATGAAACCGGGATGGAGGTTTGGTAACCCATCGAACCCTGAGTGATAAATGGATTTGTGAAAGCTGCGTGAGGAGCAACTGAACCAGTACCATTCGAGGAGGGGCTCGATCGTGGCCCGTAACTGCATCGTGGCGGCATTCCAAACTGTGGTTGTGAAGGTCCGGATTGATCGGTTCCGAACTGCGGTGGGATTCCAATCTGCTGTGGCATTCCGAGGTATCCCCAACCGTGAGAGGACATTCCGTACTGACTTTGCCCCCACTGAGGAGCTGTGAACTGATTCGTTCCATCAGGCTGCAGGGATCCAGTGGTCTGACCCAGAGATCGAGGAGCATGGGTTCTGGTAGCACCGAAGGAGGTTGGTAGTGGCATCTTTGGAGCGATCGGGCGACGAAGATTAGGATTGGAGTCTTCCCTCTTCTTCCACGGTGAAGGTGCCATCGGGGTTAAGGCTAGCGGCCAGACCATGGCTCTTAATAGCCTCCATAAGGCTATTATTTGTGCTTCTGTCGCACTCTCATACGTTCGCTAACCGATTCCACTTCGGCTCCGTCTCGAGGAGTCCCGGGAGGCGGAGTGACGTTGTCCCCCTCGTTACCGGGCGATGCGAGACATTACGAAACCCGGAGTCGGAACAAACGGTGAAGGCGACGATGCGCTTGACTCTTCCCAACCTGATCAAACGGTGACCCGGTGCCCGAAACCAAGCTTTGTGCGGAGGCTGCGGGGGAAAGACACGAGGGTTCGGATGTCCGGGAATTGAAGGTGGGTAGGTGTTTGGGCTTTGGGCTCATGCAACATGCAATTATTTGTTCTTGTTTACTTAAAACATGCTTTATTAACCTAATCAGTTGGAAAAGATTGCTCTTCTTTTTCGCGAACTACTCTGGATCCTGGATCAGTGGGCCCCGTCACTACGTCTATAAGCCCCTCGTATTCCACCTGTATTTCGACCTTCCATGGTGGACAGCCCCGGGCGAGGGTCCTATAGGGCAAGCGGGTCCCACTGACCGAAAGAAAAACGATCCTAGAAGTCTGGCGGGTAATCGAGTCTTAACGAGCATTCGATGTAAATTACGGACAAAGCTGACGTCGAAGTCAAGATCACGTCCGAGGACTCGACAAAAAGTCGGCATGATTTGGACTGGTAAATGTCCACAGTTGACTTTGACTTGTCGTCAGTTAGGCCGTAATTAGGCATGGAATAACCGTTAATCCTTGATGACTCGGTGTCAATCTTTGGGAGTCAGTGTATAATTTGTGCCAGTCAGAGCCAAAGTCAAGGCGCCGGTCAATATCTTGGTCAAAGTCTGCGGCGGAAAACCGGCAGAACTTCGACTGATTAGGGTCCCCGAAAGATATCGAGTCGGTATGTCGACAAAGGCTTGAAAGGAAAGGTCTATACACAGACAGGGCATGACACAGACCAGACTAAAAACCAACCGGGTCTCGGACAAAGTGTGTCACGGACAAGTGCATGGTCGACACGAGGCTCCATGGGATGTTTGGGTAGTCCTGTGCTCGTCCGAGAGGCGTAATAAGACCAAACGGACCGCGACAAGGATTTCCCCGGGTTAGGGACGTAGTGTGCAGTGTAAGGCCACGTGCGCGTAGTGTGCAAGCAGTCTATCTTCTTTTTCTGAGTAAAATAGAGATTTTTTATGTGTCTTAAAAAGCATGATGCATGATTTTTTTTTTTTGGAAATTTTCTTTTTTGAAAAATCTTTTTTTTTTTTGAGAATTTTTTTTTTGAAAATTTTATGAACACATAAGCACATAAGCACAAAAATTCCAACGGTTAGGGACATTATTTCCGACAGTCAAAATTTTGACTTTCTCCGAGGCAGCCAAAACAAACACGAAAAATGTGCAAAAATCAACACACACAAAACAAAGGATTTCAAATGTCGGGACGGAAGCTTGACCCTCAAAAGTTTTTCTCTTTTTTTTTTTAAAAGATAAAACTTGTTAAATCCCCAGCGGAGTCGCCACTGTGATGTACCCGATTTTTTTTTAAAATCAAACGGAGTCGCCACGCCATTTTAATTTTGAGGGCCAAAACTTTGAAAAATGCCCGAGATCAGAAATTTGGGTTCGGAGGTCATGTTACGCGTCGGGAAGGACGTTAGTGTGCACCCGGCGCGCCTCGCAAAACGAGTCTTCCAAACATTTGAAATCCTTTGTTGTGTGTATGTGTGTGTGTGTTTTTGACTAAAATGAGTTGAAACTGAGAAAAAAAAATGGGGAACTCTTTATAAGGCTTTGAAAAATCCCCAAGATTTTTGGTGTGATTTTTGGATTGAGTCTTGGCATTCAAAAGATTTTTGGATTTGAAAAGCAATTATGCCAGAATAAAAGAAGGCAGTTGACCCTTGACTTTGAAATGGACTTAAAGGCTTCAAAACCTCAGAATCTGGGGAAAGTCCGAGAATGAAAGTTGCTTAAAACACCCTAAATAGGGTTTATGTAAAAGAACTTTTCATTTTGGAAGTGATTTGAGGGGTCAAAACCTTCTGGAAATCTCAGATATGAAATCTGGATTTCCAGAAGCTGATGAACTGGCCTCTAAGAGAAAAATTGAAAAAAGGAGTTTTACTCACTAAAAAAATAAAATAAAAATATGTCTGGAAAGCTATGGATGTTGTCTACAAAAAGTATTTTGTAGTCAACACCCAATTCCAAGTTTTACTGGGTCCAAAAAATAGGAAAATGGACTGAGGTCTCAGAACAATGCTACTGGACAGCAAGATGTTCTTGAGGGAAAATGTGATTTTTTTTGGGGGATTTGCATCTATGTTCACCCCATTTTTATCCCTAGACTTGATACCACTACTTTTTGTTAAGTGGTTATCATATTCAAGTCATCCTTGGGGAATTTATGGGGTTTAAACATGTCCTTTGCAAAGGGAAAGGGGATATTTTGTAGAAATGAAATTAAAGAGACAAATCAACTAGAGATTTAAAATGTGGACCATTTGAGATGGTCATTCATGAAGATGAACTTCAAGATGACCATCTTGGGTCAAAACTTAAGTTAAACTAGACATCAAGTGGATCCAAGTAAGAAGAACAAGATGAACAAGAAGTTAAAAGAGGATTTTAGGGTTTTGAGAAGGAGGGCTTTACCAATGGTGACACCCTATCTTCCTAGGCTTGGAATTTGACTTGAGGAGTATCAAGATTTGGTGTTTGGCTTGAGGAGTATCAAGGTTTGGTGTTTGGATTTGTGTTTGGAGTAAGATTGGGAAAGATTCAAGAGAAAATGGTGGCAATCTAGGGATTCCCATTGTTTTCTCTCTATATTCGCCGCAGTTTCGTTGCTTTGTGATCAAAATTGTGTTGTGTAAGGCGAGAGAGGAGGGTTCAATTTATAGGACACTTTGTGAGTGTCAATCATATCCGCGCGGATAGGGTTCGACGCGTGCACTTTGTTCATCTACTCTGATGTAGGCATTGGACGGGAGGAATATTTTGAAAATTCAAAGCGATTGCTTTGTTTTTCAACTTTCTTAATTCGGATTTTTCCAATTTCTTTTGCTTTTTGAGATTCTTTTCTTGGTTTAACTTTAAATGGCAATGCCCATTTTACCCTTACTTTGTTAGAAAAGTTAGGAATGTTAGGAATTGTTGGAATTGTTATAACTTTCGTTAATTTTCTAACGAAAATTCTAACAAGCTCAAATTGGAGCACTTACACGGAGCCGCTACGTTTCCTCCTCGATTTGCTCCCGGGGTGAATGTCCTTGGTTGCCCTCTGTTCTGTCCCGAACCTTGACCTTAGAATCTGTTTCGGTTTCCACCTTCATTTTTACCCCGATGCTCCTCTATGTCATTCTTAATCCGATACGCCATGTTCACAGCCGCTTGGAAGTTGGCGAAGTCATGAATCAAAAGCTGCTTCCAGAATTCCACCCTTAAGCCTTTCACGAACCGGTAGATACGCCTCTCCTCATCTGGCACCAAATGAGGACAATAGCGGGCTAGCTCCGTAAACTTTGCTGAATACTGTGCTATAGACATTGTCCCTTGCTCCAATTTCAGAAACTCAACCTCTTTCTTATCTCTAGTCACCATCGGAACAAAGTGGTCCCGGAACTTACGTGTGAAATTATCCCAAGTTTGCGGTGTCAAATCCCGGTCCCAACCATCCTTTACTACCTGCCACCAGTGCTCCGCGGGTCCTTCAAACTTGAAAACGGCACATCTCACCTTTTCCGCATCCGAACTCTCCATAGCCAAGAAAATCTTGTTCATCGCTTCAAGCCACCTTTCTGCCTTCACCGGATCCGGATCTCCGTTGAAGCTAGGAGGAGACATCTTCACGAACTTCTCTAGACCATGGTGCCCTTGCCTACCTTCGGGTTGTTGTTGTCCCCTACCTTGATTCTGAGCTGTCATATTTTGAAGAAACACTCGGAACATATCCATCATTTCGGCATTCGGATTACCAACATCACCCAAAGCCCGATTCTGATCACCATCATTTCCCGCCATTAGTACAAACTCCTGCATTAAACACTCGACGTCAGTTATCACACACTCTCACTCAGCTAGACTCTACCCGAGAACTCTAATCGAGCTCTGATACCAACTGTGAGGACCCCGACCCGGGACCTACACGTGTCCCGAGTTGGAGCATCCTCAAACTAACCCAAATTTACTAAACTTTTAAAACTTTAAATTAAACTTCAAACATAAATATCATTAACGTTGTCATTTCAAAATAACTCCACTCCTCTCCACATTGGAGGAGGAGTTGACCAACTTTGAAAACCTTTACCTGTTTAGTTACAAAAGATATTGGTTTTAACGTAGAAATGTAAGGTTTATAATTACAAACTCCCAAAAGGAATTATAACAAAATACTTTCTACGCCAACCTAACATACCCCGACAATACCCAAAAGCTCACTGCCAAACTCCTTTCCGTCCTTACTTGGCCGGTCCTCCTGTCTCGGGATCTAAAAACATTAAAGGGAGAGGGGTGAGAATAAATCTCGGCAAGCTATTATGAATGCAAAGAATATGCCGGATAAATGCAACACATAACAAGTCGCACATAACACATTGGAAAAGTCGTAAACACATTCCATTACCTTGGTTTACCTTTTCCCGTCTCGAGCGAGTCGTACAACATTGGGTATAATAATACTCCAATCTTACAGTTGAGCTTTAAGCAATACTCACATCTTATAAGACCCGTTTTAGGGAACCAAATAAGATAGTAGCAACTCGTAAGGCTTTTGGCTCAATACGATGCTATACCCCATCCCGTGGCCACGGGAGGGGACGACCACGTATATAACATAATCCGATCACATTAGGTCACACTTCCATAATTGATCGTATTATGTTATACCCCCAATGTCAGCTGACTCACACATTATCAAGCACATAATAGATACTTGAATAAAATCCACAAAAAGGGATAACAATATATCAACATGGTAAAATATACTCATGTCCAACCAATATCATAGTGCAACATTTGATCAACACACTATGCATAATATAACCAATGTATATGAACTCAATGTAAGGCAAGGAAGTACCATCAATCCATCCTACAAGGTCATTATACAATAATACAAGGCCTCTATGAAGATTCACGTTCAATTTACCAAGTGGGAGTTACAATCTATAAGTGACCAAACAAGATTGCTAAACAAATTCTGATTCAGATTTAAAGTTCAGTTCTGAAGGCTTGGGCGACCGCCCATACCACTTGGGCGACCGCCCAAGTGGGTTTTCAAATGGTTCCAAGTTTCTGTCTAGTTGGGCGCCCGCACACACCAGCATGGGCGACCGCTCATAGAGGAATTCAAAGGGAAGGGCGACCGCTCAACACCTCTTGGGCGACCGCCCAAGAGGCTTTTCCAAGGTACTCAAGTTTCTGGACACATGGGCGGCCGCTCATGCCCCCTTGGGCGACCGCCCAAGTGCCTGATCCAGAATTTCCAGGTTTCCTAAATTCCCTTTCTTACCATTTTTCCATTCCTTTACAATACTCTTTATATTCATGAACACCAAGTGATTTCTAGCTCTACAAGGATCATCATCAACCAAGTAAACTCATAGAAATGTAAACCTAATTTATTCATCCCTAAATCTTCCACCCAATTCATACTCTCTACATCAACTACCATGAACATTTAAATCATCCTATTTCATTTATCAATCATCCCACTCCTACAAGATTTCCAAAGCATATAACAACCATTAATATAACAAGGATAACATTTATAATTTATGAACATTTATAAGAAGGGAAGTCATAACAACTTACCTAGCCAATACAAGATGAAATGAAGCTTTTCTAGGCTTGATCAACTCCTTGAGATGAACCACTCACAAAAGGACACTTGGATTTGAAAATGGTTGAAAAATGGCTTGCTAGAAAGTCTTGGAAAAGCTTTCACAAGGCTCTTTCCATGGAGAATTGTAAAGAAAATGAGAATGATGAGGGAGATGAATAGGGAAAGTAGGGGAAGAGTGAAAGAAAGTATAAGGGAGGTATGGGGAGTAAGTAGGTGTCATTGACTAAGAGTGAAGGGGAGTATTTTATGGTATGGCCCCTCCCCAAGCCTAGCTAATTTCTTAGGCTTTCTACAAAATAAATAAAACCCCTTTTTCTTTTCCATTATTTATTCTACACAAATTAACCTCCTCATACTTTTTATCAAATTTCTATTTTTATATTTTCTTTTAGAACATTAATTTATTTTCCTATCATTTATCCTAATATAATAAATCAAGTATATAAAAATGGACACATAATATTAACAGTAATATTAAAAACACACAATATGGTATTAAAATTAGTGCCTAGGGTTAGGGTCGTTACACGAACTGTCTCAGAACCAAGGACGGAATATAGAAGCTGGACTGAGAAAGCCCCGGAAGCATGACCACATGAGACCCGTCCTGAAGCACTCTGCGAGTCTCCACCTGCCAACAAGGCACTGACCATCTGATATCTTCTGTCTGGCGACCAGCCATCCAACGCTCCCATGAGCCCTGGTCATCAAAATCTACAGCAACCCCTCTCCTGGCGAATGTCCAAGGCTTGATCATATCAGGAGTTTCCTGAAGAATCCCCAAGCGCTCCATCAGCCACAGAGTCAAGAGGAACGGGCTGCCCCCGTGCAATAACCGTCTCCCAGTAGCCAGCCTATCGAGAGCATGAAAAGTCTCCCCCAGGATCAAAGGTACAACGTCTCTGCCCAAGCGACAATGAACGACTACATCCAGCAGGGACCGATGACAGATCCCGAAAGAATAGACCATGAACAAGGTCCCGAACATGCAAAGTGCAAAGGCATCCCAATAGGCATCGTCAAGCAAGCCTAAGCCCCTAAATCTATCAGGGAGACCGGAAATATCGAAATGATCGGGACCACAGATCATACCTTGTGCTTCCTCCGGGGAAAGATGAAGGAGGTTGCACAATCTATCAACAAAAGAGGCCCCTCCGGGCAAAGGAACCGCAATCTCTTCCACCTCCGGGCCGCCAAGCAAAGCCCGAAATTCTTCCACGGTCGGAACAATCTCATTGTGAGAAAGGCAAAAAACATGCCTTCTAGTATCCCAAAATGATGAAGAAGCTCTCAAGAGGTCGTAGTCCGGAACCAATTCTTTGAGGGACCATAAGCACTTCACCTTGTACCTTTCTTCAAAGAATGACCTCCTCTCATGCATAATCTCCCGAGACCACTCTTTAAACTTGGTGAAGAATTGCATTTGAGAATTTTGGGATAATTTGGGTGGATTTCTCATGCTCACATTTCTCTCCATAGTTTTTCTCTCCTTCTCCCCGAAAATGGCTGTTTGAACGGGTGGTTGAAGAAGATATTTGAATTTGAAATAAAGTGAGACCAGATCTGAAGCAAAATTAAAGGACAATGTCAGATGTAGGTCCTATCCGCGCGGACATGATTGTCTCCCATCAGAAAAATCTTTGCAACAGTCCAAACTGCTGTACCAAAGGAATATTTTGTCCCAGCCAAAGCCAGTCCAAACCAGTCCATGCACCAAACATCTACACCCTTGCCAAAAAAAAATAAAAAAAATGAGGCTCATGCAACATTGCATTCATACTGCATTCCATTCATAAAATAAAATTCTAAATTATTACATTCCAAAAATAAAGGGAGTATGCAAAAAAAAAAATCAAAAAAAAGTAGGTAACAATAATCCTAAATCCCAAAAAAAAGAGCAAAAGCAAAAAAAAAATGTGCATAAAAATAAACTGTATCTGTCTAAATACAATCTCAAAATTAAAAATCAATCGGAGTCCCCAGTGGCCGACGTCTGCCCCCGATCCCTCTTGCGGCTCGGGCCCGCCTCATCAGGAGCCCTGAAGATCTCAGGCTCAGAATCGTCCTCGTCCCCGAAAGAAGGCTCGTCGGGACCAACCGCACGCTACGATAGGGCAAGCCAAGATCTCGCGAAGAAATCATATCCGAAGGTGAAGGCGTCGGACTCTCGGACGTGCGAAGAAGATCCACCATGCCGCGGACGTGCCCTCGCCCGTAAGGATCTCCGAGAATGACGTGGTCCGAAGGTAGTACCGCGCGAGGATCAAGGAGAGGAGACAGAGGAGTCTCGGAAGAAGTCTCGAAGGAATAGGGAAGCCTCCCGCCCGATGTGCGCCGGCCGTGGTCGCCTCGCTCTAGCCTCGAGGAGCCCCACAAGCAACCATCCTCCCGATAAATCTCTTAGCCCCGATCACTGCTTAGCCTCTCCACGACCACCTCCGAAAGCTGCACGAAAGCAAAAGCGTCGAGAAAGCAGTTGAAGCGAAAAATGATGACAAAAAAAAAGAAGAGAGAGGTGGGAAGGAAAGCCATACCTTCATACCCAGACGAGGCCGGAAAGCTCGTGGAAGCCGCTCAGGCTGAGGGATCTGCACCCTCAATCGGACCCCATCCTGGACATATAAAAAGTCCGTCCGAGGGTACCGCGGGACCCCTAAGCCTTCTCTATCCAGAACCTGGGGCGGCCTCAGCCTCCTCAAGACAAATACTGGGTACGGCTCAATCGCCACAAATGCCGAGAAGTCGGCCGGCTCGGTAATCATCCCAGTCGCGAGATCTATCACTCGGGTGCATCATATCGGCGGGAGGCTCCACCGGTGTCATCAAAGGCGAATTCACGCCATCTTTGGCGCGTCACCCTCTCTCCCGTATAATAGACGTCACAAGTCGACCTCTCGAGAATCCTCCGCCGCAGTCCATATCTCGGTGCCCTTCGGTGCGCCACCTCGAAACGATCCCGGGGATAGAATATCATCCCCTCATCCGTCTCGGCCCTCGTCAAAGGCAGGCAGTCCCCATATCTGATAGTCGTACGCCCCCTGGAGCTTATCTTCTCTCGGGCATGCTTGGACCAGGAGCGCATGGCCGGATACGCCCCGACGTGCTCCGCCGGCTGTCGCCACATCGTGACGTGAAAAAACTCCAACGCCCATACCTGCGAAAGGTAAAGATCAAATAAATCCAGTGCAAAAGAAAAGTGTGTGCTCAAGAAAAAAGGGAAAGCAAAAAAAAAAAGAAAGCTTATACCTCCAGAGCAAACTCGAAGCAGTACAAGGAGCTCACAGCCTTCCGGCTGTATCTATCAAGAGCAAAGTAAAGCTCTGCCAGCCCGGCCTCTCCCTAAGAGACATCTCCAGCCATCTCCACATCCTCCAAACTCCTAAGCAAAGCAAACACCGCCGTCCCCTCGGCGTGTCCAAAAAGAGTGCTCGAGAAAGCAAACCATAAAAAGGCCCTAGCAATCTGCTCATCGCCTATCCTCTCATCCCCAGCCTCGTAGCTCCCGATGGTCTCCACAATCTTCTCATAAACCATGGCATACTCCATCCCCATCCCCTTTTTGGGAATAGGAGTAAAGCCCAGAAGAGCCTGCAGGTATGCGTCGCTGTAGCCGTCCCGCCACTCGATGCTGCGTCCATTAAAGGACAGACCCGTGATCGCAGCGTAATCTGAAGGCGTAACCGTAGCCTCGCCCCAGAAGAAGTGAAACGTGTGGGTCGCATCCCACCAATGCTGCGCCAAAGTGAACATCAGGCCCTTGCTCTTAGGGAACTTAACCAACCCCCTCAAGCACTCAATGAACTCCCAAAGCCCGGTCTCAACGACAATCTATCTCGGACTGATCAAAGCTCCTCGGCCCGCATTCGGAAGCCGGTCCCACAGGTCAACTACAGACTCCACTGATCCTCGAGTCTTCATCATATTCAACTGCTCCGTCACGTAATTGTTTCCACCCTGCAATAAAACAAAAAAAAAAGAAAATGTCAAAAAAAAAAAAGATTTTGCATTTGCATTTGCACAAAAAAAAAGAAAGCATATACGTGCATCATTCATCACAAAAGTTTTGAAGAAAATTCGGCAGCATAACGGCATGCAATAAACCTAGCCCCATTTTTTTTCTCCCACAAAACAAAGCAGTTTTCAACAAATCCCAATCAACACTCATACAAAAAAAAAATCATACAAGGAGTCAACGGAAATAAAAACTCCGTCCCATTTTCAAAAAAAAATGCATACATGCATATCATCCATCATCATACAAGGAGTCAACGGAAGTAAAAACTCCGTCCCATTTTCAAAAAAAAAAATGCATACATGCATATTATCCATCATCCCAAAAGATCCTACATTCATACAAGGAGTCGACGGAAGTAAAAACTCCGTCCTATTTTTCATAAAATAACATGCATCATGCGTACATTCATTCATACACGGAGTCAATAAATCCGTCCCACTTTTTCAAAAAAAAAGAGGAGCATGCACACATTCATATCAACAGTGCAAGAATCCTACATTGCAACAAAAGAAGTCCGTCCCAAATTCGGGAAATCATTCATCATAGCCTCATATTTCAAAAAAAAATTGGCGAAAATGCCAATTCTTTTTCCAAGCAAAATGCACATTTTGAGTTACCCATATACTCATTACAACATGCAAAGCATCAAAATCAAGATTCAAAGCCAAGAACATCAATCATTCGAATTTTCAAAAAAAAAAAAAAAATCAAAAATCACCCAAAATTCAATTTCAAGCAAAAATCGACAAAAGAAATGAAAAGATTCGAAGTATACCGTTTGGAGACTCTGATCAGAAGCCCAATGTTGCCAAGCATCGGGATAATGCTCCTCCTTAATTGATTGCGAAAGAGTGTAATGCCTCCTCATTCGGACTAGCTCCAATCGTCTCTCCGCGACCGGGCCACGTCCTTGGCCTTGAAAAGCACCTCCCGCGTGTTCCATTGCTTCAAAAATCGAAGAAATCGGAAGAATTTTAAGGTTTTTAAGCCAAAAATGGCGGTTTTGGTCTCTCCCCCTCGTCTCTCTCTCGAAAATCTGGAAAAGTGAGGAAGAAGAAGGGAGGGGGCGGCCCTCATTTAAAACAGCCTGGGAATTCAACCCTATCCGCGCGGATGGGTTTGTAAGGGTCAAAAAGACCCTTTTGCCCTTTAAAAATCCAAAACTCTGCAATTTGATCCTAGACTTAACAGAGCTAACCAAAGTCAACCCCCTTTCATCAAAATCATCAACGGCAGTCAAACGTAAGACCGATCTCTCCGAGAAAGTCAACGGAATCCCGTTTCTTTCATCAAAATCATCAACGGCAGTCAAACGTAAGACCGATCTCTCCGAGAAAGTCAACAGAATCCCGTTTCTTTCATCAAAATCATCAACGACAGTAAAACGTAAGTCCGATCTCCCCGAGAAAGTCAACGGAATCCCGTTTCTTTCATCAAAATCATCAACGACAGTAAAACGTAAGTCCGATCTCCCCGAGAAAGATAACGGGATCCCGTATCTTTCATCAAAATCATTCCCCGGCAGTAAAACGTAAGTCCGATCTCCCTGAGAAAGATAACGAGATCCCGTATCTTTCATCAAAATCATTCCCCGGCAGTCAAACGTAAGTCCGATTTCACCGAGAAAGATAACGAGATCCCGTATCTTTCATCAAAATCATTCCACGGCAGTCAAACGTAAGTCCGATTTCACCGAGAAAGATAACGGAATCCCGTATCTTTCATCAAAATCATCAACGGCAGTCAAACGTAAGTCCGATTTCCCCGAGAAAGTTAACGGAATTCCGTTTTCTTTCATCAAAATCATTCCACGGCAGTAAAACGTAAGTCCGATCTCTCCGAGAAAGTTAACGGAATCCCGTTTCTTTCATCAAAATCATTCCCCGGCAGTAAAACGTAAGTCCGATCTCTCCGAGAAAGTTAACGGAATCCCGTTTCTTTCATCAAAATCATTCCCCGGCAGTAAAACGTAAGACCGATTTCTCCGACGAATACGTCTGATTTTTCCCCAGCAAAGGCTAACAAAATCCCCAGCAAAGTTAACGGAATCCCAAAAAGCCAACGGAATCTCGAGCAGATTTCGAACTACGAAAGGGCTTGATTCCCACTAGGGATACGTAGGTAGCCTATCTTTAGGTCCAGCCCCTCGACCAAAACGGTCACCCTCTCCTTCGGCAGCAGACAAAGTCCACCGAAAGGCCATTTCAAATAAAGGTTCGAGGCACCTAAAATGCCATCTCCAAGGTTCGAGGCACCTAAAACGCCATTATCAAGGTTCGAGGCACCTAAAACGCCATCTTCAAGGTCTGAGGCACCTAAAACGCCATCTTCAAGGTTCGAGGCACCTAAAATGCCATCATCAAGGTTCGAGGCACCTAAAACGCCATCTTCAAGGTTCGAGGCACCTAAAATGCCATCTTCAAGGTTCGAGGCACCTAAAACGCCACCATCAAGGTTCGAGGCACCTAAAACGCCATCATCTCCAGGGTCAAAGACCCGAACTACGACTGGCTTGATTCCTCTTAAGGATACATAGGTAGCCTATCATTAGGTTCAGCCATCCGACCGAAAACGGTCATTCCTATCCCCAGCAGAGCGGATAGCCATCAGACCTAAAATGGTCATTCCTGTCCCCAGCAGAGCGGATATACAATTTCAGCCATCCGACCGAAAACGGTCATTCCTATCCCCAGCAGAGCGGATAGCCATCAGACCTAAAATGGTCATTCCTGTCCCCAGCAGAGCGGATATACAATTTCAGCCATCCGACCGAAAACGGTCATTCCTATCCCCAGCAGAGCGGATAGCCATCAGACCTAAAATGGTCATTCCTGTCCCCAGCAGAGCGGATATACAATTTCAGCCATCTGACCAAAAATGGTCATCTCTTATCCCCAGCAGAGTTTCTTTCCAGCAACCGACTGCAAAACTTGCTCATCAGGTTCGAGGCACCTAAAACGCCATCATCTCCAGGGTCAAAGATCCAAACTACGGCCGGCTTGATTCCTCTTAAGGATACGTAGGTAGCCTATTAAATAGGTTCAGCCACTCGATCACTTGATCATCCTGCCAAATATGGAGCCTTACTCTTATCGACGACCCCGCTTCCTTCGAAAGCGCCGTCGCCGAGGGGCTACTGTAAGTGCTCCAATTTGAGCTTATTAGTATTTTCGTTAGAAAATTAACGAAAGTTATAACATTCCTAACAATTTCTAACATTCCTAACATTTCTAACAAAGCAAGGGCAAAGTGGGCATTGTTATTTAAGGATAAACCAAGGAAAGGAATCAAAAAAGCAAAAGAAATAAGAAAAACCAAAAATAGAAATGGCTGGAACAAAAACTGGCTGTTAATTTGATTTTTTTTGAAAAATATTCCTCTTGTCCAAAGCCTGAAGCAGCAATTAATGAACAGTGCACGCTGCCAAACCCATACGCGCGGACATCATTGTAATTTCAGAGGGCTATAAATTGAGGCCTTCAGTCTCAGAAATAGAGGAGAAGAACACAATTCACAGTTGCACCTTGGCGAAAATACTTGAGAAAATAGTGAGAATTCCCTTGAATTGTCACTCTTTTCTCTTGATTATCTTTCCAAATATCACTCACTCACTATCATATTCAAAGCCTCAAACACTTTTACATTCAAAGCCAAAGCTCCAAAATACAAAGAAGATAGGTATAACCTCCCTCTTCTTACTCTAAATCTCTCATCCATGCATGCATTTTCAAGCTACAAAATGTAGTTCATTCATCTTCTTGTCTTAGATCCAAGAAGATCACCATGGAAGTTCATCTCCATGGATGATCTTCTACAAGGATCAACATTATTTTCAAAGTGTTCTTACTTTTTTCCAAAGAAAACACATTTTCAAAACCCTAAAAAATTATTTTCATACATCAAATCTCATTTTCAAAGGATAAAATTCCCCTTCCCAAGCAAATGAAATGCTTAGTCCTAATGTACATCAAGGATGGTTTGATATAGTTGATTCACCACTAAAATGTCAAGTGATCACTAATCAAAACCTAGGGAAATGGGGACAAGCATGGATGCAAAACCCCCTTTAAAATCATGTTTTCCTTCTTGAGAAGTTGCTGTCCAGTAGCAATTTTCTAAGACCCCAGTCCATGGTCTAAATTTTTGGACACAGATAAACTTGGAATTTAGTGTTGACTACAAAACACTTTTTGTATCCAACATACAGAGCTTTCCATAAATATTTTTACTTTATTTTTTGCGTGAGTAAAAATCCCTTTTTCAAATTTTCTTTTGAAGGTCAGATCACCAGTCTCTGGGAGTCCAGATCTCATATCTGAGATTTCCAGAAGGTTTTGAGTCCTCAAATCTTCTCCAAAATGAAAAATTATTTCACATAAATCTTATTTGAGGTGTTTGGAACAACTTTCATTCTCTGAGTTTTCTCAGATTATGAAGTTTTGAAGCCCTTAAATTCATTTCAAAATCAAGTGTCCACTGCCTTTCTCATTCTGGCATAAGTGCTCTTCAACTTCCAAAAATCTTTTGAGCACCAAAACTCTACCTAAAAATCACACAAAAATCATGGAATCTGAAAAAAGTCTAATAAATAATTTCCAATTTTTACTTTTCTGAGTTTCAACTTATTTTGGCCAAAACACACACACACACACACACACACAAATGATTTTCAGCTTGGAAGACTCGTTTTACGAGGCATTCCGGGTGCACACTAACGTCCTTCCCGGCGTGTAACATGACCTCCGAACCCAAATCTCTAATCTCGGGCATTTTTCAATGTTTTGGCCCTTAAAACAAAAATGGCATGGCGACTTCGTTTTCCGATTTTATTCGGTTTTCAAAGAAACGCAAAAATCGAATTTTCCCGCGAATGGCACATCATCACAAGTATTAAGTAAAATTCTACCCCAAACAATTGCCCCCAAAATATTTAGATTTTCCAAGTGAAACCCGAAAATCCTAATATTTTGTCAAATGTCGATTTACTTTCGTGGGCTGATTTAGACAGTTATTCAGAGAGTTGAAGAGTTGTAACGGGCCTAGAGTTTATAACTGTTTGAATATCTTTTGTACGGTTTAAAAGGAAAACAAATCTCTTTCAAACTTTGCATTCCCTTATCGATTGCAAGTCCATCTGTATCAACTTCTGAAAATCTCCTCAGTAAGTATTCTTCCTAGAAATCAAATCAATTTGTCCGGAGAGTTCATTCATATTCCATAATAATGTATTTCATATTTGCAGTGACTCGTTCTAAATCTGGGTTTGCAGCAAGTGATATTGTGGCTAAGTATAAGATGAAGAATGAAGAAAGTCGGCCTCTAATGCTTGAGACGGATAACAAGGCGATATTGAAAAGAAAGAGGAGTAACCAAGTTATGGACGTAGAGAAGGAAACACCGAGTGAAGAGGTTTTAGAGAATCAGGTAATAGGTTATTTTTATTTTTGTTTGAATATACATCCATGCTTTGATCAATACTGTTACTTTTGATGATAGGTTGTGACAATTGCCAAGATGATGGCTAAGGAGATCAAGTTGTGGAAAGGAAAGACTGACACTTTACACATGGATAGGACGGAGTACGAGGAAGATCTAAAGTTAGCTTTCAAGATGCTGAAAGAGAAAAGAGAAGAAATTAAGGCTAAGGATAATGATATTTCAAGATGGGTAGTCAGACTTGCTAACGTTGGGAGGAGACATGCGAAGGAGATGGAGATGCTTCGCGATGACATGGTGACTGAGGCTGCGAAATCATTCTTTGAGGCTAGGATCGAGATGATTAAAGAGTACCAGGCTGGGGAATACATAAACTGAAATCTAGAAGAAGAATATGCAACTTTATAGAGGATCATTAATGAAAAAACGGGTGAGGTGACCTCCAAGGCTCAAGATACAGAGAGAATTGAGCAGGTTGGAGATACTCAAGATGATAATACAGAATGACAATCTTAGAAGGATTGGATGTTTTTCTTTTTTAAGAACAATTAATTTGGTAAAAATGAGGATGTGTCCTCACAACAAATTTTTGGTTTGTAATTTTTTGGTATGCCTTTTTCGGCATATGGATTTGGTTTTTGGTTTTGTCATGTTGGTGACAATATTTTTGATATCTTAGCAGGCAAGCAGTTAGTTTTTATTTTTTTGATCCAGTAACTCTTTTGATCATATGAAAACACTGAATGTGTTTAACTTCTTAAACTTTGTGAGTAACATGAAAATGTTACAACCTTTAGAACTTTATTTCACATTGTGTGAAATACGTGCGCCCAGGCAAGGTTTTGATAACCAATTATACTAAAGAAAAGATGTGTGATCTTTTAAGCACTCTAGAAGGTGTATACCTTAAACTTCAGATTATGAAATAGTCTGACCGGAGTAAATCATCTTCATTATTTTAGAAATAGATCTGATTGTCATTTTGTATTACATCTTAAACATGTAATTGTAATGAACATTGCAAAACAGATATATGTTAGGGTTGGGTGTTAGCTTAGCTAACACCCCTCCGATGCTTAAGTTAGTATTGTTTCTAAGAGGGATAATAAATAAAAATGAAAGACATAAAAATTAAATTATTCAACAATGCGTACCTGATTTGGACTGGATTTTAACATGTTTAGACTTACATGAAGTAATGTTTAAGATGAATGGCATTCCAACTTCTTAGGATTCTCGTACCGTCTGGACTTGACAACCAATATGCTCCTTTTTCTGCTTCAGCATCTATAAGATATGGTCCTTCCCACTTAGCAGCTAGCTTCCCAGCATTTAACTCCCTAGTGTTTTGGAATACCTTTCTGAGAACCAAGTCTCCAACTTGAAATCTTCTCACTCGAACATCTTTTTTGTAAGCTCTAGCTATCCTTTGTTGATAAGTTGCCATCCTAATCTTAGCAATATCTCTTAATTCATCCACATTGTCCAAGTCTTGTGTCAAAGCTTGTTGGTTGCGATCTGGAGTCGTGAGACCATATCTTGCGGTTGGTACCACAATTTCAACAGGTATTACTGCTTCTGTGCCAAACACCAGTGAGTAAGGAGTATGCCCTGTTGCATTCTTGGGAGTCATCCTATCTGCCCAAAGTATAAAAGGTAATTCCTCAGCCCATCTTCCTTTCTTCTGATCAAGACGTTTCTTCAAGTTGTTAATAATCAACTTGTTGCTCGACTCAGCTTGTCCATTTGCTTGAGGGTGGACTGGAATTGGCATTATCAGCTTTATTTCCCATCTTGCACAGAAGTCCTTGGTTTTCTTGCTGATAAATTGTGATCCATTGTCACAAATAATTTCTAATGGAATCCTAAACCTGCTTAGGATGTTCCTTTTTAAGAAGGAAATAACTTCTTTATCTCTGATCTGAACATATGATTCTGCTTCAATCCATTTCGATAAATAGTCTGTCATTGCCAACCTGAATACTTTGCCCCCAGGAGCTTTTGGTAACTTTCCTACAATGTCCATCCCCCACTGCATGAAAGTCCAGGAGCACTATAGGATACATAGGTTCTGCAGGCTGATGTAAAATGTTGCTATGCCTTTGACAAGAATCACATTTTTGAACATATGCTGCAGCATCTTGTCTTATAGTTGGCCAATAATATCCTGATCTTAGAGCCTTAGATGATAGCGATCTACCCCCAGAATGATTCCCACACTCGCCATCATGAAGTTCTTTTAAGATAACAACAACTTGATCAGGTTCTACACATCTCATATATAGACCTGAATATGACTTCCTGGAGAGTATTCTCTCAATTAGAGTAAAATTAGATGCCCTCATTCTGAAAACCCTTGCTGCCTTAGGATCCTGAGGAACCGTATTATTGAAAAGGTACTCATAAAAGGGTTGAGTCCAAGATGCTTCTTGATTGTTATCTTTTGATGACGCTGTTGGATCATCAATCAGTTTGCAATCTTCAGACTGCTCTATAGCTGGATATTTGACGTAAATAATAGGGATTGTATTGCTTATCATTTCTTTACATGATGACCCTAGATTAGACAACGCGTCTGCTTCTGTATTTTCCTCCCTAGGCACTTGTTCAAAGGTGAAAGTGACGAAGTGGCTCACAAGAATCTTCACATGTTAAAGATATATAGTCATCTTAGAATTTTTAGCTGCGTAAGATCCATTGAAATGGTTAACAAGTAATAGGGAATCACTATAGACATTAATATGTTTAACATTTAAATCTAAAGCAGTTGTTAAACCCATAATAAGGGCCTCGTATTCGGCCTCATTATTCGTTGCATGAAATTCACACGACACAGCTTGAGGAAAAACATCACCTTATGGGGATCTTAATACTATGCCCAGACCTGTTCCTTTCATATTTGAAGCACCATCCGTGTATAAAGTCTAACATGTTGAGTGTATGTCACCTTCAAGCTGCTTTACCTCCAGTTCTACTTCAGGTTGTAAGCTGGGGTTAAAGTCTGCTACGAAGTCAGCCAAGGATTGGGATTTGATAGGGGTCCTAGGCTCGTAATGGATGTCGTATGTACTAAGTTGTATGGAGCACTTTGCCATCCTGCCTGATAATTCTTGTTTTCTCATAACATTTCTAATGGGAAAATTAGTTTTAATAGATATAGGATGCGTTTCAAAATTGTGGCATAATTTAATTGAAGCAGTTATTAATGCAAGAACAAGTTTTTCAAGATGAGTGTACCTGGGTTCGGCATCTAGGAGGGACTTACGTATATAATAGACAGGATGTTGTTCAACTTGTAATTCTCTTACCAGGACGGCACTAACGGCATTTTCTGAGACAACAAGATATATAAGGAGTGGTTCACCTTGTTACAATTTAGATAATAATGGTGGTTCTGAAAGATACTCTTTGAGTTGAATAAATGCTTGTTCATGCTCCTCAGACCATTGAAACTTCTTGTTCTTTCTCAAGACATCATAGAACAACCTGCATCTGTCAGAAGTCTTGGATATGAACCTGTTAAGGGATGCTACTCGACCGGTCAGCCTCTGCACATCTTTGATTGTCTTTGGTGATTTCAGGTTAAGAATTACTTTAATCTGCTCCGGGCTAGCTTCAATACCCCTCTTTGTCACCATGTAACCTAAGAACTTTCCAGCTCGAACTCCAAAGTTACATTTTGCTTGATTTAACTTCATACTGAAAGCTTCTAAGATGTCAAAAGCTTCTTCAAGATGTTTCACATGATCTTCAATATTCTTTGATTTGAACACCATGTCATCTATATAAACTTCCATAGTTTTTCCCAGCTTGTCTTTGAACATCTTGTTGACTAGCCGTTGATAAGTTTCCCCTGCGTTCTTGTTTTGGTAAAAAACAATAAATTTATAATTTAGATAAAGAGAATAAGGAAGGCACAATGGAGTATAATTGGTGTAGGGGTAGAGCAAGTTTGACACGATAATATAACGAGGAAAGCCCTTGAGACAACTATCTCGCCGGCATAAAACCTCGGGAGGTGATTATGAGCACCTACCTTCCCAAACGGTAATATTGATATTTAGTCAATTACAAGTGGTGGAGCTATGGCGGAGTACAAGAAATGGTGGGTGAATAGTGCATGAACAGTACATGAATAGTGCGTGAACAGTATGTGAATAGTGCGTGAACAATACGTGAACAGTGCGTGAATAGTGCGTGAACAGTGCGTGAATAGTGTTCCAGCCATTAGCCCTTTAAATAGAAAAAGGATAAAAAATATCCTAACTATCTTCCTATTTTTTAGGCTTATTATCTTCAACCTTCTCCATGCCTCTTGACCAGGTCTTCTTAGGCTGAATGGAGTCTTTTGTGCTTAAAATATCTCGAAATTATCTCCAGGAGTAGCTGTAAAAATAGTTAGGTAAATAATATAAATTATGCATTACTTACAGAGGTTCAAGATGTCGTCGCGCAGGAATATTCAAGATGTCGACATGCCGGCTAGGTTCGAGATGTCGACCTGCAGAAAATCTGCCCACAACAATTGCCCTCAAACTTATCCTTTTGAGGAAGATAAAAGGGTAAGTTTCTTATCAATATCTCGAATCTGACGGTTACTTTATGACTTGGTGAGACGTGTGAGAGTAGAGTCTGATGAAGAGGACGTCTTCAATCCAGGATGTCCATGTGCAAGAGACAGAAGATCTTTAAGAATACTTTCATGGCGTTTGCGACAAAAAGCATGGTTGAGATAAAGATACAAATGCTTGAAGAATTTCTGAACGGCAAACATGTTGAGTGGGTGAGCAACAACGTGCCATCTTCAAGGATCTTTCTGGAGAAGCAGCAGAGGCAGGAGAGGTATCATCTGGTTTGAAGGATGGTGACGTACAGGAAGAAGGAACAACACCAGCGGCAGTTGCCAACTAATAAAGAATTGTTATGGAATGGTAATGAAATGTTGACATCTTTAAAGATGTTGTAACCTTGCATTGGATGTAGAAATCCTTGCTTATGCTTTGTTGACATGTTAATGCCAAAAACCTTTTGTTTTTAGATGACACGTATGTGTCATAACAAATTGTAAAAATCTTAGGGTCAAACACATTGATTGAGTGGAAATGGGTAATTCGTATATATAAATATAGGGCCCCATCCCACACCTCAATAAAGGATGACAATTGTGCACTCTAGGCGAGGTGTATAAACCTTAATCGGATGAAAGAAAGTAATTTCTTTAAACCTTTGAGGGGATTAAGTACCCTAAACTTAAGATGAGATGGCCAGTCTCAAACGGTTGTTCCCATAAGATCTTGAAGTTCCAAAATGGTAATATCTTGCAAAACGGTGATATTGTAAGAGTATTTGACATCTTGATTGATGTCACTTTTATTTAATGAAAGAATAAGAAATAAACCTTGCGGAAATTTATTTACTAAAAAAGGAAATAAATAAATATTTATTAAATAACAAAGGTTGATGCGCACCTGGCTTATTACCTTAAGATGTTGTCTGCCTGTAGTAATGACGTTGACATCTTGAAACATGGTGACCTATTTGAATGTTTCGAGTTTTCTTATTTTCTGAATTGAGTTGATATGCTACGACTTACATGAAATATGACTTGAGGTGGGTTGCATTTTGACACGGCTAAGTAAACATACAATGGTTCACCTCTTGGTGAGATGTCTCGATCTCTATGTCAGGATTGTCATATGTCGATGCCTTGTCAGAAAGCTTTGTTTGCTGCATCTTCTCTTCTTCCAGTCTACTGAATCTTAATGCCCTATTCCAGATGTCCTCCATCCTCTTACACATGTTCATCACCAACTCCTCATAGTATGGAGAATCCTTTTTCAAACCCATTTTTAAGGCTTCAGCGGCTGTTGCCATATCTAGGTTGGGGATTTCTAAGACTTCCTTGTTGAACCTGATAACGTAGTCTTTCAACGCTTCGGTAGGCTGCTAAGTGATATAATAAAGGTCACTGGTGAGTTTCTCGAACTGTCTGCTACAAGAGAACTGGTTGTTGAACATGTTGACAAGCTGGGCAAACGACCCAATGGATCCAGGTTGTTGACGAATCAGCCACTTCAAAGCTGGTCCTACCAATGTTGAACCAAATCCTTTGCACAAGCATGCTTCTCGGAATTGGAGAGGTATACGGACAATTTCCATCTTTTCTTGGTAATGAGCGACATGCTCCTCAGGATCGGTGCCTCCATCATATAGCTTCATGGTTGGAACGCTAAATCCATTTGGGATGTCGACATGTGCAATAGCTGGTACAAAGCGTGATTGATTGTAGCATGTGGGTGAAACTTGCTGGACTAGGGGAGTGACACCAGGTATGTTCATGACCATATCCCTCAATTCTTGAAGCTGACTTGCTATGTAGCTACCTGCAAAAGGGTTAGTAATCCGAGAAGTATTATCGAAAACATAATTCGAATTGACATTAGCAAAGGGATTAGTGTTATCTGCGAAGGATGTCACGACGGTACTGTTGGTAAAGGTTGCCCCCTCTAAAGATGTCCCAAAGATGTTATGCACAGAAGACGGGACAAAGGTGTTTCCTTGAGAAGACATCCTGAAGATGTTGGATGCAAATGGTGTCGTCATCACCATAGATGTCATCATCATTGGAGATGTCGTCATCCATGGAGATGTCATCATCTGTGGTGTCCACCCATGAGTTGCTGGAGCCATCGAAAAGAATTCATCGAAGGTCTGGGAGCTACCCCCAGCATCAAAGTTAAGGACTCCAGGGCGAATAGGGGAGACAACATCCATTCTTTCAGTCAGCAACTTATGATCCTTTTGCATCTTCACCAAGGTGTCAGCTATCAGTGAGGTGTTACTTTGTTGTCTATCCAGCTGATTCTTCATCTGCATGAGCATGCTCTTAATCTCAGAATCATGTGTTGGAGATGACTGCTTCTTGCCAGATCCCGTAGGCGGCGGTGGCAGCAACGACCCCAAGATTGCAGCCGTCGACATGTTGGGATTGAAACCTCCGGTGGAAATATTAGTAACAATAGTTTTGCCGGCGAAAGAGATCATGGGTTGAGTAGACATGATGGGCGGATGAGAATTAAACCGATTAAAAAACCAAAGGCCCCTCGATGGGCGCCAAATTGTTTTGGTAAAAAACAATCAATTTGTAATTTAGATAAAGAGAATAAGGAAGGCACAATGGAGTATAGTCGGTGTAGGGGTAGAGCAAGTTTGACACGATAATATAACGAGGAAAGCCCTTGAGGCAACTATCTCGCCGGCATAAAACCTCGGGAGGTGATTATGAGCACCTACCTTCCCAAACGGTAATATTGATATTTGTCAATTACAAGTGGTGGAGCTATGGTAGAGTACAAGAAATGGTGGGTGAATAGTGCATGAACAGTACATGAATAGTGCATGAACAGTATGTGAATAATGCATGAACAGTACATGAATAGAGCGTGAACAGTATGTGAATAGTGCGTGAATAGTGTTCCAGCCATTAGCCCTTTAAATAGAAAAAGGATAACAAATATCCTAACTATCTTCCTATGTTTTAGGCTTATTATCTTCAACCTTCTCCATGCCTCTTGACCAGGTCTTCTTAGGCTGAATGGAGTCTTTTGTGCTTAGAATATCCCGAAATTATCTCTAGGAGTAGCTGTAAAAATAGTTAGGTAAATAATATAAAGTATGCATTACTTATAGAGGTTCAAGATGTTGTCGCACAGGAATATTCAAGATGTTGACATGCCGGCTAGGTTCGAGATGTTGACCTGCAGAAAATCTGCCCACAGCAGTTCTTCAAACCAAATGGCATTGCTATGTAGCAATTTATTCCTTTTGGAGTCATAAATGCTGTATCTTCTTGATCTTAAGTTCTATTTGAATCTGTTGAAATCCTGAAGATGCGTCCATAAAGGTCAAGATGTCATGCCCGGCTGTGGAATCGACTAATGAGTCAATATGTGGTATAGGGAAAGGATCTTTAGGGCACGCCTTATTTAAATCTGTAAAGTCAACACATACACGCCACTTTTCGTTCTTCTTTTCCACCACCACTACATTAGCTAACCATCTCGGGTAGTTAACTTCTCTAATCATCTTAGACTTCAACAGTCTGTCCACATCTTCTTTGATAATTTGATTGCGTTCATGTGTAAATTTCCTTCTTTTCTGATGGACAGGCTTAACAGTGGGATCAATGTTCAACCTGTGAGTGATTACATCTTTGCTTATTCCTATCATATCTTCTTGCTTCCAAGCAAAGCACCTAAATCTGCTCTTCAAAAATTCTATTAACTCTTCCTCTACATCTTGAGGAATGTCAGTTTCAATTAATACTTTCTTTTCTGGATCAGAGATGTCAACGGGTACATCTTTAACTTCATGTTACACAACTTCTAGAACATCTCTCACCTTTTTCTTTAATTTCTATGCTTGTCGAGGATTAGTAGAAGCTTTCATGGATGTCTTATAACATTCCTTAGAGATCTGCTGATCTCCTTTAAGATTTATTACTCCCCAAGGTGTGGGCAACTTGACACATTGGTGATATCTAGACGGGATGGCTCTCATATTGTGTATCCAAGGTCTGCCTAGAATGACGTTGTAAGAAGATGGGCAGTCTATAACACAGAACCTCTCCAGAGAGTTGACACCTTCAACATATATGGGCAACTTGATTTCCTCGACTGTTTGCTTGATTTCCCCACTAAATCCTACCAATACGGAAGAATTCTTCACAATTTCTGAGTCTGGAATGCCCATTTTCTTCAAGGTGCTGAGCATCATCAAGTTGACAGAACTTCCATTGTCGATAAGAATCCTCCTCACCTTGCAATTTGCAATCTGCAAGGTGACAACTAGACCGTCATGATGGGGACCCGCGATTTCTGCCTCGTCATCTTCATCAAAGGTTATCTGAGGATCTACACATCTTGAAGAGGATCTGGCTAGTGTACTGAATTTATCTTCCTTTGAATCCTTAGCATGACGCTTCGGTGTCGAATAAGTTGTACCACAGATTTCTGAGCCTCCAGAGATGACATTGATAGTTTTAGTTGCTGTTGGGGGTGACTGGGGTGTTTCCTAAAGGAACTACTTAGCTTCAGCACGCCCTTTCCTTCTGCCTAATAGCTCCATAAGATGACCTTTAGATAATAGATGATTGATCTCCTTACGAAGGGCAATACAGTTGTCTGTAGTATGGTTAAAATCCTCATGGTACGCACACCATTTTGACTTATCCTTCCAAGCTGTTGGTTTTTCATTTTTCCTGGGCCATCTTTCTTTTTCGCCCAAGTTGTCCATTGCACATAATAGTCCTGCAATGTTGACAGAAAAACAATAGTCATCAATTTTTGGAAATTCAGAATCGTCATTATCTATAGCATCTTCAATAGAATTAATTTTAAGATCTTCAGATTTAGTATAAGATTTTCCCCTATTATGCTTATGATGGAAAGATTCTGCCTTACGGACAGTGCTTTCATAAACATGAGTCTCTTTAGCATTCTTCTCTCGGATTAGCCTGTCTTCTTCAAGACGTATGAATTAAATGGCTCTTGTTCTGACATCTTCAAGTGTCTTGCATGGGTTTTTGACTAGGTCTTCATAATATGGTAAGTCCTTCTTGAGACCCATCCTGAATGCTTCGGTTGCAGTTGACATGTCCAGGTTTGGATGTCCACCGCTTCTTTATTGAACCTGCTCAAATAATCTTTAAGAGTTTCTTCAGGTTGCTGAGTTATCTGATACAAGTCACTAGTGAGTTTTTCAAATACCCTGTTACAAGAAAATTGATTAGTGAACATATCAATTAATTGTGCATAAGATCCAATAAAACCCAAAGGTTGGTTAATGAGCCATCTTAAGGCTGCTCCGATTAACGTTGATCCAAAAATAGTTTATAATTATTTTAAACTGATACCGCATGCATTTTTAAAAGCACACACACACACACACAACATTTAAAGAAAGAAGGGGTGTCGAAAGACTCGTTTTTACGAGACGACTCGGGTGAGCTCTAATATTCTAATATTCTCTTCCCGAGGAGTAACCTGACCTCCGAACTCAAAAATCTCATCACACAAAAATAGTTTATAATTATTTTAAACTGATGTCTTTTCTCAATGTTTTGGGCTTAATCAAAACGGCGTGGCGACTCTACAAAAAAAAACACGGCGAGGCAACTCCCAATGCAAAAAAACGAAAAATGCCAGATGCCAGGGCGCGATCGTGCTGCCTCTCGGATCCGGGTAATTTCAGTTGGCGACTCCGCTGGGGACTATTTTGTTTAAAAAAAAAATTTAAACAAAACAAAAGATTTTTTTAAAACAATGATGAGGGTCAAACTTTCATTTTACCCCTTTCTTTAACTGTTGTGTGTGTATAAGTGCTTTACTTTTTATTTTACAAAAAAAATACAAAAAAAAAAAAATGCATCAATATACATCTGTGTACATACATTTAAAATTCTTCTAAAAACTTCTGTTTTACTCAGAAAAAAAGAATTTTAGAGACCGCACACTACTCCCACTGCTGCCTCGGTACACTGCACGCTACTCGCACTGCTGCCTCGGTACACCGCACGCTACGCGCACTGCTGCCTCGGTACACCGCACGCTACTCTCGCACTGCTGCCTCGGTACACCGCACGCTACGCGCACTGCTGCCTCAGATACACTGCACACTACAACCCTCAACCCGAGATGGTCTCAGTTACAGTCCGTTTGGTCTTCCTAGGCCTCTTGGATGCGTACGGGATCATTCCAAACATCCCATCCTAGCCAAGCGTCAACCCTGCACGTTTGAGTCTTGAGTCACACTCTGTCCAGAATCGGTTTGGTTTTTACCCAGTCTGTGTCATACAAGCCTGGATACATATCCCATGCCGGCCATTTTCTGAGTCGAAGCTCGAAACTCAAGATCCCTTGCGCAAGCAAAGCGATGAAAGGTCATGCTAAAATCTTGACCCGATCTTGATTTCCGAAGCTACACCCAGACGATGTTCCGTCCCAGATATACATCCATGCCCACATGACACCACGTCATCAAGCCTTTAATACGTCAGCCATGACGATATGACCCAGCCAATGCCTAACGTCACAGATCCCTTGCACAAGCAAGGTAAAGAGAGGTCATGCCAAACTCTTGACCCGATCTTGATTCAGGTGCCGGCTTGGCTCACTATTCACATGGCTAACGCATTAAAACGAACATGACATGCTCGGTCCTTAGGTTCAATTTTTTTTTAGGCCGGTGGAAACCACTTGCCCTATAGGACCCTCGCCCGGGGCTGTCCACCCCGGGATGTCAAAATACAGGTGCAAAACGAGGGGCTTATAGCCGCACAGATGGTCTCCACTGACCCAGGATCTAGATAGTTGCGAAAAAGAAGAGCAATCTTTTCCAACCTACCTAGGATTCTGAGAAAACACTGTTTTAAGTAAATTAAAACAAAAAAATAAAATAAAAGCGGAAACCGCATGTCAGGTGAGCTTCCCCCCTTTTATCCCGAAAGGCCTTCCCGTGTCTAAACCTTACCCGTCACCCCCTCCAGTGAACCGAGAGTGATCGAGAGTACCCGGGAACTACTCTCTCAATGTCAAAGCCACAAGGTCCAATATCCTTCCCAGAGCAGTCACTAGGGCAGTCCGTCAACTCCCCATGGCCAAGTCGGTGGATAACGACGAGGAAAACGGGACCTTACCCCCGAGAAATTTCCCAACAATGGAGGAAGTTTGGCAAGTCCTCATGGCTCTTGAGAAACGCCAAGGCAAACAGCAAGCCTGGATCGAAGGTGCCATGCCCAATTTGGAACGTTAGCCATTCCCCAACCTCTCAAGACTCCCAAAGAAATGCCTGCTCCCGCAGCTCCTAACGTCTCTCACCATCTTCGAGAAGTCAACCTGTTACCCTCGTACAAGCCATGCAGCTACGACATAAATCCATAAGACCCCCCAGGGGAATACGTGTCCGGTCAACATCCTGAGGTTCCGATACCACTGCCGAACAACGAACACATCTGGTGGGACGTCTGCGATTGCACCGCTTGTCTGGAAATGGAATTCCAAGATGAAATGAACGGGGGTCGCCCTCGAAGAAAGAAGAAACCCTCTTCTCAACAAAAACTGAAGATGAGATACGAATCTGGCAACCCCACAGTCGAAACCCTCGGAGAACCATCAGGAATGTTCGACTACTACGTCATCTACTCCAGCAAATCTCCTCAGCCTAGGTCGGCACAACGCCACGACAACGTCTACTCCATGATCAGCTGGGACGAGCTCCGCACCGCCACCAATGGCCCGAGGGTCCAGATACATCAACCTCTATCTTGGGAAGATCTCAAAGCCACTGTTGACGCTACAACAAAAGCAATGGCAGTAAACGAACTGAAATGCACAGTATGGCCCTACGCCAACCAAGGCCCTCTCATTATAGAAGTAGGAGAGTCAAGCAAAGCAGCCAAGCCAGAGGTGAACGTACTGACACGTTCCGGTCAAATCCCGACGAATCCTCCACGGGCAGACAAAAGGCCAGCCATGCCTGAGCCTTGAACTGAAAAGGGGCCCTACGCTAAAGAAGCTAAAACCCTTGACCCGAAGGCTGAAGATCCTGTCTTAACTTAGCTCAAGCGTACTCAGGCTAACATCTCACTCTGGTCCTTACTCACTTCCTCTTACCCGCACAAACTCAAGTTGGAGGAAAGCCTGGCTCAGACCATGGTACCCATCACCGTGACACCAGATGAAGCGGTTCAGATGATCGACAACATTCATTACAACAACATCATCACATTTACGGAGATCAACTTCCCAAAATTTGGGACTGACCACAACGAGCCTCTCTACATAACAGTTCAACTTGACGAGCGTCGCTCCCTCGGGTCTTGGTAGATGGGGGATCAGCCATGAACGTTCTTCCATCCAAAATGATGGATCTGCTGGGGATCAAGACCACTGATCTAAAACCTTCAACTCAGACAATCAAGGCATACGACTCAACGTCTCGCTCAGTCTAGGGAATAGCCACCCTGAACCTGTGGTTCAGAAAGCAGATTGTCCCGACCGACTTCCAAGTCATCGACATCCCGATCACATTCACTGCCATCTTGGGATGCCCTTGGCTACACCAGATCAATGGGGTGGCATCCACCCTCCACCAATGTGTCAAGTTCATCCAAGGAACAGACCTTACCATCATCTACGGTGATAGCATAATCACCGAAGGGACCGACACAAGCGGCGTCCCAGTCTTGGAGATCAAACATGACAATGACAGCATGATGCTGTCAGGGTTCACCATAGAAAGCCCAAAGGCCCAGGTGTGCCACATAGACCTGCCTTTGATTTGGGACCGGATCCCTCCTCCGATGAAGATGATAAAGCGCATGAACTACATCCCGGGGCTTGGTTTGGGAAAACGCCATCAGGGTACCCAACAAATCATCGAGATCAAAGAACAGAATACCCTACATGGCCTGGGATACATTCCTACTCCTGAAGATGCTGCGGAAGACAGAAGAGCCGCGCGGAAATGCTCCGCTAATAGCATAAGAGGCTTGCACGCAATCTCTGATCTCCGCCCTTATAGCTTCGACATGACCAGTTACTTCACAAAGAAAGCCAGCAATTTGGCAGAAGAAATCGAAAAACTCTCTGTTAACATCCCTACCACCAACAAGCAGGACGAATCTGCATTCGAACTAGCAATGCCCAAGACAGGAGCGGAAGACTCCACCGACGATGCTTGGAATGAGCCACTGCTCCACCAGCTCTTCAGTGAAGAAATCGAGGTGCCAGACCTAATTGATTTTGTTTCTGATAACTCTATGGTAGCCATGATCGGGAACGGCAGCGTAAAGCCTTTCAATCCCCGCTTCCTATTAAGCTCATTGCCACTCACTAACTGGGCCACCTTCTCCGGACCTATCGCCAGCAAAAAGGACATGATCGAACAACTTGGTCTGACCCCTCGCGTCCTAGAGTCCAGTGTCCATTATCTTTGAATTCGAGTCTCTCGAGTCATCTAATGGCCTCACGCCAGAAGATTATGAAATCATTGCCAATAATGTATTCTCGTATGCTCTTAATGAATGCTTCGATCTTTCCGAGTATCCTCTCATTGCATCTTTAACAACTGATAAATTAACTAACACATAAACAGTTAATAACGATTCACTTGATAAAGAAGCAGACACATTAAACGAACAATACATTAAGCACATCTTTAAGCATGTTGTCAAACGAGAGGAAAACCGGGCCCAAGCTGCCGAGGAGGTTTTAACCAAAGTGAATTTGGGAACTGCTGAAGAGCCAAAAGAGACGCAAATCGGAAGTTTCTTCATGGGCACAGAGCAAAATGCATTGACTGCTCAAAGAGTTCGTGGACGTGTTCGCTTGGTCTTATCGAGACATGCCCGGATTAGATCCAAACATAGTAGAACATCGGATTCCCCTGAATCCCGAGGCTAAGCCCATCAAACAAAAGCTATGCCGGATCAAGCCAGAATGGTCTTTACAAGTCAAGGATGAGATCGAAAAGATGCTCCGTGTCGGCTTCATCAGGGTGATCAAGTACCCTATATGGCTCTCCAACATAGTCACGGTCACCAAGGCCAACGGAAAAGTGCGCTGCTGTGTGGACTTCCGAGATCTCAACAAAGCAAGTCCCAAGGATGAGTTCCACTACCAAACATCGACATGTTAGTAGACACTACAACCAATTTTGAGGTCAAGTCCTTCATGGACGGGTTTGCCGGCTACAATCAAATCAAGATGGCCCAAGAAGATTAAGAAAAAACAGCCTTCACAACCCCCTGGGGAACCTACTGCTACACAGTGATGCTGTTCGGACTAAAGAATGCTGGGGCTACCTACTGTAAGTACGCCAATCCAATTCGCAACCTTTCCAGATGCATTTTAATATGATAAAATTGGATTAGGGGGAGTTTTGGTAAATTCCCGGTCTATTCCGAGACTTTTGGAAACATTTCATAAGTTTCTCGCGAAGGAAGTACTTTTTTGTACTTTGCTCATGCCAAGGGACCTAAAGGGAATAAATCTATTTTGGACTTTTTGGGTATTATCCCAGAATGTTCCACAACCAGATTTGGCGCCAAAAACGGTTGGTGGCACCTCCTGTCACGCGACAACTCGAAGCCTTGGAAAGTGGTTACAGAGTGTCGTGCGACATAGGGTAACCATGATCAGCAGCTATAAATAAGACCCTACCCCTCTCATTTCTGGATCCCAATTTCCACTCCCTAACGTCACTCTGCAGAAGTCACCCCAGAACCTCTCTCTCTCCTCCTCCTACACAACAAACCAACCAATTCCCTTCTAATTCCTTTATCCCTCATACCTCTTCTACCCAATTACCCTCTTACTTCCCAAAACCCTTGAAGACCCCAATACAACTCTCAGTTCGTGTCTAGATCTCCACTTCAGAAGTTGAATCGAAGACTTTTGCACCTAACTTGGTGTGGAAGTTGAGGACTACAAGGGTGACATTTCCTTCTCTCTCTCTCTCTCTCTCTCTAGTCTATTTGTCTTATTGTGTTTCCTTCCCCTCTACTTGATAATCAGGCTCCATTTGCCTCAGATTGATAATCAGGCTCCATTTGCCTCAGATTATCAAGTGGCAACTGCAATCTCTCTGTTTAAATTGTTGGTTACTTGAATCCAATTGCATGTTCATGATGTGATCTATTTGTAATTGCAATTTGGATGTCAAGGGAGTGTAGATCTCCCATATCCACACTCCTTTGGTTGATTTGCATCTGATTCATGTTATTCTAATTAGTTCTAGTATAATTGATTGATTTAATTTGGCATCTGTTGAATCTGTTTCTCAGTTGTAAGGTTCCTGCAGATAGTAAACATGTGTCACGCGACACATTTGGACATGAGGAGTCCTGTGTCACGCGACACATAGTACCCATCTGCAGGGATCAACCTTCAGTTGTAAGTTGTTAGCTAGTTAGTTTGCCATTCAGTTGTTTTGATTATGTTGTTTTAATGTTCAGATCTAGTTTGTAATGGTGCTTTTGTGCTCATTGGTCTTGCTGTGATTTGGTATTGTAAAGTCTCAGCAAGGTGTCCATTGGTGTCACGCGACACAATTGTGGTCCTTTGCAGAAGACTTGGTTTCAGTTGTAATCTGTTCTCCTTGCTGCAATGGGATGTGGCCTCCCTGATCAATTGGTCTACAAGTTGTAATAATCTCATTTGTTCAATAAAATTCATGTTTATCGCACTTGCCTATTATCATTGTTTGCACATTTTTTTGAATTATTTGGATGTCTAAATTAGAGAGACTTGTCCACGGACGAGGCGTGTTGGGTGAACTCTCTGTTCTTCCCAACACGTAACCTGACCCCCGGACCCATTCTCTTTCAAAAAGGTTTTTCAAAGTGCACCTCTAAAGCATGGCGTGGCGACTCCTTTATTTTATTTTATTTTTCGGCGAGCGCACATTCAGTGGCGACTCTGCTGGGGATTCACTTTTGAAAACCTGTTTTTTAAAGCTAAGAGGGTCATGCTTTCGTTCACTTAGACATCCAATGTGTTCATCTTATGTGCATCCTTGATGATCTTGTGCGATACATGCATTTTTATGAGATTTTACGACTTGTGTGACTTTTGTTTGCTTCCTGTGGCTATGTTGTTATGCTTTATTGGTTTGCTTTGTTCCTTGCCGAGGAGAGGCAGGGGCTGACTTCAGTTTTGCAGAGATTCTGGTTCAGTGACTGTCCCAGTCGTGCGACAGCTTTGTTCTTTGCTGTCCTGTGTCATGCGACAGGAATGGTCACTGAACATGTTTCAGGTGCTGGTTTGAGGGCAGTCCCTTGAATCAAAGTTGGCTCAGTTGATTGTTGTTCCCCTTGTTCCCTGTGAGAGTGTGTGAGTTTTCTCTTTTTCTTTTAAAGTAAATAAAATAATAAAATAAAATTTTTTGATTTTCGTAAATAAAAGAATATAGTCATCCGCACACTACACCACATAGATTTAGAACCCTCGGGTGCGATTGACGGCATCGCGGACGGCCATGAATTTCTCCTACGCTTGAGCGCCTAATGTCAAACCCATCCCCCTAGCGTGTTATAGGTGGCGCCACACTTAAACCTTACCCACGGTTGGTTTTTGATACAACGTTTTAATCACACCAAAATGAATTTTTTTTTTGAAATTTGCAATAGGTCCTTATACCTTCCCCAAAACCTTGCACCTTGTTGGCATGTTGCCAATGCAACATGGTTTCACGTGGGGACATGTCACTCCTGTGGCATGTCCTTAACGAGAGATCATGCCGCATTGTCACCGTGCACCGATGAGAGGTCATGCCGGATTTTTCTTGGAATTTCTTCGAGAATACCCTTTATGCTGCCCAAATTTCTCCAGAAATTTGGACCACTCGTCCACCTCACATCGTGTTAGGTCTTGTTTAGGTATCATTACCTATTATTAATTTCAAATACAAAGCATTTAGTGTAATTTGAACGTTGCGTCCTTAGGCTTCCCCAAGGTGTAGTTTGCATAAATAAAGGCTTCTCCTTTCCCAACCATACTTAGGATTTAAATCACCGATTTATACTCGAAGATAAATAAATTGTTTGCGCGAGTCTGTCCCTCTTTTCCTTTCCCTCTCCCGTATTTCCTCGAAAGTCTTCTTCCTTCCCTACCTTATAAACCCGTATCTACCCTCAGTAGCGGTGACAAGTTGGGTGCATGCTCTCATATTCTGTGGTCATTGGGTTCCTGTCTCCAAAGCATTTCCCACGAAGCTTCCATCTGTTCTGCTATTCGAGATGTCTGGTGCAAGAGATATGCCATCCGCTCATTCTGGAATTCCTCTCACTTCGGGCCAGCTGGAGATGAATGATCTGTCAGTAGCAGAGTTGTGAGCTGCTCTTGAGGCTGCCATGGTTCGTGAATGCAAGGCTCAATTGCTTGCCCAAGTTGCCAAAGCCCGAGAGGAAGAGACGCACGCTAGGTTTGTAGAAGCGATGCGCATCCGAGGGGTCACAATAATTCGTCACGAGGATGGGTCGTATCAAGAAATCATTAATGTTAGTAGTGTTAATCATGAGAATGGAAGTGTAGTGAAAGGGGTGAATGAGGATAAAAAAGATAAGATTCTTCCCTTGACAGTGGCCCAAACTCAGATTAAGGATGAACAACCGATCCCTGAAACTTTCGGTTTTCCTAAACAACTTGATTTGAAGAGTCAGTGCCAGCCAGATCCCTAAGAATCATGCCATTTTGCGAACGGGCATTCCGACCAGAAAGGATCACTGCCCCTCCACTCTGACCAAGCTCCCCTTCAAGGAAGTGTTTCTCTACTGCCAATGAGTTCATATGGTTTCAACTTATCATCCCCGCATGATCAACGTTCAGTACCGGCTTCATACGTAACCGTGAATCAGATGTCTTTCATTCCTGCTATGAACCCTATCCAGCAAGGGACGCCAATACCTGAGGCCCTTCCAAAGACAGTTCAGACGAAAAGGAAGAAAGCGTACTGGGGAAAGGTGGGAATGCCTATGAATCAATTCCTCAAGATTTTGGTGAACGGAGGACTGGTTCAGCCACTAGTCAATTATGTCCCTCCTCATAACAGCACAAAGCTAGATCCGAGCAAGTATTGTTACTATCACCAATATCAGGGCCATACCACGTATGAATGCAGACAATTAAGGGTGATCATCCAGGAACTTATTGATGAAGGGAAGATCGAAATTGGTTCTCATGAAGAAAGTGTTGTCCAGAGCCGTGGTCGGTTCCCACCGCGCAAGCAACGAGAGTTCGATGACCTTGGGATAACAACTGAGGAAGCTTTCAACGGATTGATGCGAAGGGGAATGATAAAGCCGCTTGATAACTACCATCCTCTCAAACACAATCCAAGTTTGGATCGCAGCAAGTATTGTTACTATCATCAGTACCCCGATCATTCCACCAACGACTTTTTTCCCCTGAAGTGTTTGATTCAAAGGTTGGTTGACGAAGGTAGAATTGAGAAAGCTCCTCCTAAGGTGGTCGATAATCCTCTTCCGCAATTCCAAGGATTCCCCATGTGAATAAGTCAGTCATTCAGGCATCGTAGGGTCCTAGATTGTTTTATTTTGCTAGCAGATGTTTTTATGATTTGAGTCTATTACATCCATGTTATGAGTCTTTTATTTCAATAATAAAATATTTGTTTCTATTCTTGCTAGACTCGAGGCATTACTTGCACACCTGCATTACATTTTATTGAAATGGTTTTATTCTACATAATCACTTGTGCTGCTCAATTACTAATGCTTTGAAATGATTAATGTTTCAACTGATCGGAGTGAGAAAATCGACTGATATCATTCTCAAACTGGGGCTTACCAACTCCCCACCTCGTTTCCCTTATGCTCACTATCTCGTTGCTCGATGAATTTGCATGGATCTTACTCAAAATAAGCTTAAGCAAGCACGAAAGACTCAATCTCGTTCGGATCATCCGGTAGGGACTGCGGTTGAAACCTTTCACCCATAGGAAAGCCATTACCTCACCCTCACTATACAATATCCTTTCATTTCAAGATCGGCACATTTTTGAAACCCGTCTAACCATATCCAGAAGAAGAGGGACTATCCTTAAGGCTCCCAAGATTCAAAAGAAGACCGACCTGTTCCAAGCTCAAGAACGACGGAAAGCAACAATCCATCCTAGAGACTAGCTGAAATCCTCCTCTCAAAAGAAAAAAGAGAGAGACAAAAAAATAATAATATATAAAAAAAATAAGAAGAAAGAAAAGAGGAAAAATAATAAAAAAAAGAAAAGAAAGAGAGCCTAGTCCCCAGCGATTCTCTCAAAAGCAAAAGTCAAAGGATCCATTTGTTACTCAAGAGGATTCTCAGAGTGAATAAAAAGACAACACGGATGTCCCTCACCACTACCTTGACCAATCCCAAGCCGCCCTCTCGATTTTAGAGGATATTCCCATTTCCATTACCCTCGCCCTTAGCAAAGCCAAGATTGACCTCTTATTCTTAGAGGCAAATCGATTCCCCCACCTTAGAAATCCCAAACACATACCCAAAAGCCAACCTCTCATCTTTAGAGGTTCAGTCAGCAAAAGGCCTAGCCGATCTCTCATTTTAAGAGGTCATGATATCCCGAATCACCCAAAGACCGATCGAAATCCCGAAACCCAGTCGCAGTTCCTACTGGATAGCAGTTCAGGCCAACAAGCAAAGATTGTGCAAATTCCATCCGTTCGTTCGATGTTTCATGTGAGCATATTTTGTTTCTCCTCCGCAAACACTTGCTATGGACGTCCCACTGGGGCTTCACATCCGTGTTCCCATCGACACTCCAAGAGGACATATTTTCAATTCTCAAAATCCTCAAAGGTCCTCAGATCCTCGAATTTCAACGTTCATTCTCTTCATTCGGGATAAGCCCGAACTACGGCGACCTAAGCTCCTCCCAAGGAGGGGAACGTAGGCAACCATAATCGGTTCGGTCGAAACCACAAACAGATCTCAGAAGATCCGGTCTCCTCAAGGACCATTCCCATACACTTTTCATCATTCGAAGTTTGATTCTCGATATCGGTTGGTTTTCTCCTCATGATTAACTGAAATATTTGTTCATATCAGCTTTGGTGTTTGACTAACCCGAACATCATTAAAGGGTTTTAAGCAGCCTTGTGATCATTGTGAATAAGACAAGTTTTCAAGTGTCTCGACAAGTCTTCTTCTCTACATTTTTAGGGATATAGAGCTAAACACTGTATTTCTGTCAAGCAGGGGCTTCCATCCACTATCCACACCTTGTGTTACTTATACTCTCCCAAAAGAGTCAAACCTAAAGCGAGAAGGTCATACACAAGTTCGGGAACCATTCCCACCTTTCAAAAAATGTGCCCCTGCACATAAAATCTCCTAAGTCTCGTCCGTCGACTGATTGACTGAAATTTGAGGACAATCTCTTTCTTGGTTACATGATATGTTGACTGCAATGAAGCTACGTGTCAAACTGGGACTTGGTCAAAGAAGAAGATTGATGGGTTCATTCGTACAAAACACTGGGGCTGGTTCTATAATCTTGATCCTTGAGAACGGATTTGTTACTTAAAGCCTACTCCATGTTGGGACTACTGGGTTTCATACCCTAGGCAAAATGGAGAGGACTTGAGGTAATGTGGAAGCCTAGTTTGGAAGATCTGAGAGCATGACTTGTTGTGTCACGCGACAGAACGTGCCCTAGCTGTCCTGAGTCGTGCGACATCATAAGTCCAACACCAGACATCAGTGAGCTACAATGTGTTCTCTACCAGGGCACACCCTGACTTGTCCCAAGCTGCAACCAACAAAGCCATCCTACAAATAAACCTGGGAGAGGGTTTCATTCATCACATTCATCATTCATACCCAAGCCAAACCATATAAACCATTCATCAATGCCATAACCATTCAAAAAACCATTCATTTCCATTCTTCCCAAAATGAACTCGTGCAAACAATATAAAAGCTAATAGTAATGTACTAGGTCTAGAAAGTGCAGAGCAAATAAGTTTTTTTTTACAAAAGAAAAGAGAGAAGTGTCTGTTTGTTCCTTCCAAGGGGTACATTAATCAAAAGAGATGTAATATGATCCGAGAGGCTACTCCGAGCCATCACCTTCAGAAACATAATCACCACCGTCATAATCGGAACTATCATCATCATCATCAGCACCTTCACTGCCCTCTCCATCTGCATCCTCCTCCTCAGCCTGGGCAGGATCCGGATCAACAACAGGGTCTCTGTAAATAACGGGATCATCACTGAAGAGCTCGTGGACAGCGGGGATAGCTATGGTCTCGATCTCGTAAGGATCACCAGAAACATCACTCTCAGAGCTAGGAGGACTAGGGGGACGACGAGGGGCAGTTTTGGTCCTAGGCCTATGAATATCATCATTAGCCATGTCAGTCCGAGCCCTCTTTCTGTCGAGCAAGCTGGGCGTAGAATCATCATCAGAGCTCCGAGCTAAGCACCGCTCCCTCCAGTAATGGGCGCTCCTCTCCAGCTGATCAATCATGTCCATGGACCCCGTGTAATACCGAGCAAAGCTCCAGTAAATGTCAACTGAGATCTGGTACAACCAAGCAGAGGAAGAATAAAAAACCAGTCATGATAAAAGACAAGGGATTTAAACAGTTCAAAACAATAAGGGAAGTAAAGACAATTGCTTACAGATCGAGTGCCCTCCGGAAGCTGAAAATATGGGTAAATCCTGCTGGTATTGAGAGGAGCCCGTCTCAAGTGGTCCCCATCCTGAAAGTCAACGAAGGGAGGAGGCAAGGGTGCGTCCGCTGCATATTCGCTAGAAGGGCCCGTGCCCTGAGCATCACGTCTCGGCGCCACTTGCGGTGACCTCAACCTGGTAGTCACGAAAGCTCCATAATCTCCGTCCACAGTATAGTTGAACGCAGCCTCCCCCTGGACCAAAGCAGCCACATCCTTTAGTTTCCGAGGAAACCATATATCAGCAGGAGGATCAACTGGGACTCTAGCAACGCTACCAGGGCCATGCTGTCTGTAAACTCGCTCTCCCAGATACAGTGCTGTAAGTACCCAAATCTGGCTCATGCCTTCCGGTTAAATTTCCCGGCAATTTCGGTAAGTTTCCCGGTAATTCCCTGGACCTTCCTAGTGTTCCGGAAATGTTCTGGAACAGTCCCAAATTAAATTAAGGGCTGAAGGGAGCCTTCCTAATTAAGAAACACGTTTTTCTTAATTAGGAAGAAGGTTCTAGAATAATGCCACCTTGCATGGTTCTAGAATGCTGAGTCATTGTGGATAAGCCCGCACGGCTGCATTAGCCCAAGGTCTCTGGCCGCACGGCTTCATTAGCCTTATCCAGACTGCCTATAAATAGAGCCCTCCTCTACCCATTTCAACAACAACAACAATACACACAATCCATAGCAATACACTCAGTCACTCCCAAGACGTGAAGAATATTGGTGAAGGCTCAAGAAGGTGAAGAAGAAGGCCAAGAAGCTCCCTCCCTCCTCCTCAAGATCCAAGACCAATCTCTCCTCCTAGCTCCGACCAAAGAAGCAAAGGAAGCAATTGGTAACCTCGCACGCCCTAACCTTGCTTTTAATTGATATACTTGCTCATTGCATTCATATATCTTGCTTGGGACTTGGCATTCATAGTTAAAGATCACATCTTTATCACCCCTTTCCCTTTTTGCATGCATTAAGACCTCATTTGTCATAAAAATGTAGTCTTTTTTCATAAAGGTGTATCCTTTGCACCTAAAACTCCCATTTTCAAATAAAAATGTCATTTTTATGCATCATTTGCATATAAAAATCCAATCTTTTCAATAAAAATGCATCCTTTGCATTCAAAACCCCTTGTTCAAGCATCATTTGCTTTAAAGACCATGTCTTTACCATAAACTAGCATCATATGCTTTTCAAAATGCAATCTTTATGCATCATTTGCATAATGAATGCCAATTTCTTCAACAAAAATGCATCATTTGCATAAAAATCAAATCTTTATGCATCATTTGCAATAAAGATTATTTCTTTAAACTAAGTGCATCATTTGCAACCCAAAAATGTCATCTTTTCATTAAAGTGTCATTTTTCATCATGCATTTCCCTTTCCCCAACCTTGGAACGGACCGGTGTAAAAGATCCTATCTTTACATCGTTCCTTCCATTAAAGGTTCCATATTTCTTTAGAAAGGGATACCTTGAACCCTATATCTCCGATTATCGCTTAAGAAAGAGTATGAAGCCTCTATACGAGCTCGACCGTCTTAAAGCGTAGGATTGATGGGCTAAGGACCCTCCTTTTCTAAAGAACCTCATCTTTGACCAAAAGAGAGTCATTCTCTCGATCACGCAAGTCCCGAGGGTCCCGAGGTTTAAAATGCGATGATCACAAGTCATAAGATGAGGACGGGATCATAATCCCAAATACATAAAATTCCAAGGAATCCCGAGCGACAACCAACAAATGGTTTGTACGTCCGAAGACAACTTGGGACATTCCCCCTTATTTTCAAACACATGCACACAAGAAAGCACGCAAGCAAGCACGATTAATGAAATCTTGGGAGACTTGCTCCGGCAAGGCACTTTGGGTGAACGCCAAACGTTCTTCCCAAGGGGTAACTTAACCTCCGAACCCAAGTAAAAACCTTTTTTTCAAAGTTTTGAGGTAATCAAAATGGCGTGGCGACTCCGTTTTTCAAATAACTCGGATGTCTTCAAACTCGCGTGAATCCAACACAAAATTTGGGCACCACATTCACGCTTGGCGACTACTGGGGAAATCCCAAAGGAGAAAAGCTTTTATTTTCAAAACAAAAATCGATACTCTGTATATAGGTGGAAACCACTTACCCTTCCCGTACACTCCCCGACGTGGGAGTTGGGATAACCGGTGGTTTAACAATCCACGTACTCAAGCATCCCTTTTCGAAAAAACAATTTTGAAAAAAAATAAAAGAAAGCTTTTCCCTTTGAGCGGGTTAGACTCCCATCGCCGATTTCATTAATCGTGCTTGCTTTCTTTACCATGCATTGCATCATTTGCATCTTGGAATCTGTGCATACTTTGAAACGGGAAATAACCCGAAAAATAGCAAAAGGAGTGGAACCCGGAAAATTGATCCATGCAACAGACGGCTCAATCCTCATTGGATTCTCGACCGGCGACCTCGGGCAATTCCACCAGAAAATCATGGTTAATCCGGCAGCCCTAGCACTTGGGGCTACTTCACTCCATGATCGATCCGGGGCTCCTTAAAAATTTACGTGCTTATGTGTTGCATTTTCCCCGTCCCGAAAATCATTCCTTTAAAACACATTTATGAAAATCTCGTTTTAACTCAAAAAGGAACATTTTTAGGAGACCGCACACTACGCGCACCCGATATATCCCGTACACTTTTGCACGCACGTCCTTCAAACCCGAGGGTGGTTCCACTGCAGCCACGGACACTTTACGATGCTCCCGGCGCGCACGGAATCATCCCAACCTCCCCACGGCCAAAGGTCGACCAATGCACACCGTGTCACACGTTTCAAAACCGTGACTTTTTGTTGGTTTTTGGTCTAGTCCGTGTCATATAGCCCAGTTGCATACCCACGTAAAGGTCAAGCCTTAGCTCATAACGGAAGCCAAGATTGTCGCTCAAGCGAAATTCTGCCAAAATTCCGACAAGGAAAAATCGGTGGGATCTTGACTCCGACATTGACTATTGACCTTGACCCGCACGGAATGCGTAAGAGTCAAGACCGAGTCTTTGCCAAAAGATCAAAAGATCTTTCGCTCAAGCGAAGCTCTGCCAAAATTCCGATAAGGAAAAATTGGCAAGATCTTGACCGGCATTGACTTCGATTCCGACTCACGCACTGCGTATGCAACGAAGTTCAATGTGACACTGTGTCATCCGGCTTTTTACCGCCCGACCCATGCCTATTATTCTCTCGGACATTACCGAAAGTCAGAAACCGTCATTCGCTCAAGCGAAACTCGCCAAAGATCCGTCAAGGCAGAGACGAGACTTTCCCTATTGCCTTGACTATAATCCGCATCGCTCGTGCGTTGAAAAGTCCTATGACCCGCTAGACCCGATAGGAGCGTTTCTTACTCTCGGTTGGTGGGATCCGCGTGCCCTATAGGACCCTCGCCCGGGCCGCCCACCCCGGGAGGTCGAAATACGTGTGGAATACGAGGGGCTTATAGACGTAGTGACGGAACCCACCGATCCAGATCTAGAGTAGTCATGAAAAAGAAGGGCGTAATCCCTTTTCCAACCAAATAGATATTAATAAAAGACACCGTTTTAAGTAAACTTGAAGATTCTAATTTGCATATTGCTTGAGCCTTCACCCTAAACACCTACCCCGAGTCTAAACCTTTCCTATCCCTTTCCCGCAGCCGAGAAAGAAGTGGGTGAGAACACCGGCCGCCGACTTGTTAGCGCGTAATCCTCGCACGCCCGCCGTAATCCTCGCCGAGAGTCGAATGGCCGATTTGACAGAGAACAAGGCCGGTTTGGGTAACCAGATGACTAGGGAAGAAGAGCTAGCCTATAACCAATGCCCTCCCCATCTTCATATAACCCATTGCCAAAGACTGTCCCTTCTCGCCTTCTCCAATACCCCAAGCCGTTAGGGTCCCGACACCCTCGCTTCCTCTCGCATCCCCCACGGGACCTTTTTCCTCCTTTCACTCGAGCCTACTTTGGAATCCCAAAGGCCAATTTGACCTTTCCAATTTTGTCAACGCCCGTGAATTTGCCTACCTCTCTGACAGCTACAGTGAAGAGTCACGGAAACGAGAATAGGAATGGATGGGTTTACAGCGATGATGACAGCTCAAGAAAAGGAATGGACTTGGAGCCAACGGAAGTGAAACCCGAGGGGCAAGATGAGGTAGAAAGCCACTGACCCGGAATAGGGGATGAAATCACTTCAAAGTGTGTCTCAGCCTCATGCAAAGGCTCCTGAGAAGAAGGATGAGGTAGTGTATGAGTCCTATATCCTAGAGTTCAATACTCCGTACAAGGACTTGGTAGGCGAATGGAGGAACTTGATCGAAGCTTTAGCCAAAAGAGGGAAGTGGGCTCCGCCCACCGATCCGGAACATGTAAGCGTCGCCGAAGCCAAACTCTCATCGTGAAGGGTAGACTCTATCACGTTGTTAGTAGTCACTCCCGAAACTTGGTCTCAAGAAGAATGTATGGATGCCTTGGAAAGAGTCCTCGAGTTTAGAGGCGACCCACCCCTTTATGTCCTACGATGATAATGATGTTTTCCCGGTAATCCCTAAGCCCGAGGAAGAGTCCGAGATACCCCTCATATGGCGTCAAGTATCCCGACCCGCTTTTGCCCTCATTGGTCATCGAGCCAAGGCGAAAGTTCCCACGAGAGCTACCGTAGTGACACCGATGAAGACACAAATAAGTGCCTAAGGGACAATAGAGGAGTGGTTAGCCCGTAAGCCAAAAAGCCTTAAAATATCTCTCGACAAGAAGGAAAAGGAACCCGCCATGAGGTTTGACCCCGCGTAAATCCTTATTGATGATGGAATTTCCCACTTCGTAAAAATGTTTGGCCAACGTCAAAGATGCCGTCGAAGGTTGACCCCTGTGGAAAGAAAAGACATGCTTGACAATGATGAGGAATGTGATCCTACTCGTTAAAGAAGTTGCTAGGTTCGGATGAGAAAGCCATTTGCCAAGCTCCAAACTCCTAAGTGATAATTCTTGTTGCATGCCGACTTTGAAAAGTTTGAATGAGACTGTGAAAGCTTTAAACGGAGAATGTGAAGTTGAAATCAGCCGGTCAAACTCGTAAAAGGTCAAAAAGCCTAACCCGGGGACCAGATTCGGAAGCCGCCTATGCTTCCTAAGCAAAGACCGTCAATCGATCAATCGCCAGAATTGGCCATACGCCGCAAGAATCCGCCCGACTTTGAAAGAATTGACGTAATCCTCCAAGAGGGAATAATGACCAAGGAAAATCCAATGTCTATGTGATGACTCGGCCCGGGCATGAATGTTGAGCAGCCCTAAGGGTGACAAAAGAAGCACCGTCTTCCGAGCCAAAAATGTATAAAAGACCTTATAAGCCATGCGTAAAAGCCCGACTCGATAAGGAGGATCCACCCTAACTCGCTTGAAGTGTACCCAAGCCAATATCTCCTTATGGTCCCCGTTGACCTCTTCATACCCTCATAAGTTGAAGCTAGAAGAAAGTTTGGCCAAGACCACGGTGCCCATAGATGTCACCCCGCATGAGGTCGTCCAAATGATTGGAAATATCCACTACGGAAACATCATTACCTTCACCGACTTAGACTCGCCAAAGTATGGGGCTAGTCATAACGAACCTCTTTACATCACAAATTAGCTTAGAAGAACGTCGATTGCCACGAGTATTAGTCGACTGAGGGTCTCGCAATGAATGTCTTGCCGCCTAAAATGATGGATTTATTGATCCGAAGCCAACGGACTTAAAGCCTTCTAGTCGACTATTAAGGCCTATGACTCCACCGCACGATCGCTTGGGGATCGCCACTCTCAAGATGTGGTTCGGAAAAAGGTCATGGACGTTGATTTTCAAGTTATTGACATTCCGATTTCATTTATCGCCTTGCTGGGACGGCTCGATCCACCAGATAAACGGGGTAGCCTCTACTTTGCATCAAGGCCAAATTTCGCCGAGTGATGGAACTATCACCACCATTTATGGGGACAAAGGTCACGGTAGAAGGAACCAAAGATCGGGGATATCCCGATATTGGAGATCAAGCACGATGATGAAGGGTTAGCATTGACCGGATTCTCCGTAGCTTCTTCCAAGGCACAAGTGTGTTGCACCGACCTCACCACTACTTCCGATAAAATCCCTCCCGCCATGAGAATGATGCGAAAAATGAGTTATCTTCCGGACTTGGATTGGGTAGAAGACTTCAAGGTCGTAACACCATCATTGATGTGAAGGAACAGACTACCGTATATGGCTTGGGGTACAAACCGAACTCTCGGGATGCCGTAAAAGCTAAAGGCACGAAAGGTGAAGGGGTCCAGCCTCCATCCTTACACCGTCTCTCGACCCATTACTTTACAAAAGGAGGGACACAATATGATGAAAGTGATCGCGCATCTCCTTGCGTAAAACCCTTCTAGAGAACCTTGAGAAAGTTAGGGAAAGCCACCAATCCCGCTTCGAAGAATGTTCCTTGATTTGCCGATATCCTCGGGGCTACCACTACCGTTCGTAATGAGTACGTCTTCAAAGGAAATCCGGCCAATGTCAAAGAGTCAAGCATCCGGGACAATGGACTTCTCCGCCTTTGAGTTAGCTCTTCCAAAGATCGCCAGATAGAAGCCGCCAAAGCCAAGACAAACTGGGTTTGCAAGAGTTGTTTGACGAAGAAGCACAAATCCCGCACTTGATCGACTTCGCCCGATGATGAGATAGTTGCCGTTATTGGAGACGATGGTGAAAGTCATTTTGATCCTCGCACTTTGGTGACTAAGACAAATGCCATTGAAGAATTGGGAGACATTCTCGTGGCCGATAGCCGCCGACAAAGAAATGATCACGGAGCTTGGATTGGTACCCCGTCCTTCTCAACCTGGGCCGTGTCAAACACCCCGTTGTCTATTCGCCGAGTCAGAATCTTTGAATTCCAGCCCCTCGTAGTCATCCGAAGGCCTCACGCCCGAGGATTATGAAAATGTAATCGATGTCATCTTTCCCCTTATTTTGAATGAAATGACAAATCTTTCGATTATCCTCTTATTGCCAACTTAACAAATGATAAATTAACTCAAAACTTAACAACAGCTTAATAATGAATCATTTGAACAAGATGCAAACACACTAAACGAACAATACATTAAAGAAATCTTTAAGGTGTTTCGTAAAAGAGGAAAACCGGGCCCAAGCCGCCGAGGAGGTTTTGATAAGTGTGAACTTGGGTACTATTGAGGAACCTAAAGAGACACAGATTGGAAGCTTCTTCCAGTGGGGTTGAAAGGGACAGATTGATCGAGCCGCTCGTAGAATACGTCGACGTGTTTGCATGGTCATACAAGGATATGCCGGGCTAGACAGCTTCGATAGTAGAACACGTAATCCCTCTAGCACCGCATGCTAAGCCGCAGCGTAAACCGAGAAAGATTAAGCCGGAATGGTCTCTACAGTGTCAAAGAAGAAATTGAGAAGCTACTGCGGGTAGGGTTCATCGTAGTCATTGAATACCCGACATGGTTGTCCAACATCGTGACCGTAACCAAGGCCAATGGGAAGGTGCGCCGCCGTGTGGATTTCCGAGATCCGAACAAGGCCAGCCCCAAAGACGACTACCCTCTCGCCAAACATAGACATCCCGGTGGACTCCACCGCCAACTACGAAGTCAAATCCTTCGTTGATGGTTTTGCAGTGCTACAACCGCATCAAGATGGCCGAGGAAGACCAAGAAAAGACAACCTTCACCACACCACGGGGAACCCATCGTTATACAAGAATGCCATTCGGGCTCAAGAATGCCGGGCTACTTACCAAAGGGCAATGACCGCGCTTTTTCATGACATGATCCACAAGGAGATTGAGGTCTACGTAGATGATATGATAATCCACTCCAAAGGAGAGGGTGGGCGCACTTTGTTGACCTACGAAAATTCTTTGAGAGGTTGAGACAAAGATTCCATGAGACTAAACCCCGCCAAATGCACCTTCGGAGTGACAAGGGGAAAAGTGCTTGGGTATATGGTCACTGAGCGAGGTATAGAAGTTGACCCCCGAAAGATCAAAGCCATCATGGATATGAGGCCACCTCAAACCTGCATGTAAGTCAAGAGCTTCATGGGTAAATTGCAAGACATCGCCAAGCTTTCAATCGCTGACCACTATGTGCGAGCCCATCTTCAAGCTCATGAAGAAGAATGTGGACACGTAATGGACCGAAGAATGCCAAGATGCCTTTGACCGCATCAAGGCATACTTAGTACATCCCCGTACTATGCCCCCACATAGACGTAAGCCTCTTCTCGCTTCTATCTCACCGTCACGTACACGGCTTGGGGCTATGCTTGCTCAGAAAAGAAAGACTCTCGGGTAGAAAATGCCATTTACTTTGTCACCGGAAGCTACAGGGAGTGAGCTCAATTACTCAAAGATGTGAAAAGACTCGTGCAGATCGGTCCGGGTAGTCGGCAAATTGAAGCATTATATGCAAGCCCACCCCGTGAATTTGGTCTCGAAAATGGACCCCATCAAGTACATCTTTGACAAGCCTTCCCTCTCGATGCGTTTAGCGAAGTGGTCCTTCTTCTTGGCGTAATACGACATCAACTATGTGACCGTAAAGGCCATCAAGGGTCAAGCATTGTCGATCACCCGGCGAACTTCCCCAAGAATGAAGACAGAGGGCCTCGAACCCCAATTCCTGCATGAAGGGATCTTTGCAGCTGAGCTCGAGAATAGATGGCAATTGTTCTTTGACTGAGCCGCTAACAAAAGAGGAAATGGTGTAGGAATGCTATTGGTCGATCCGAAAGATGAGCATACCCCCATAGCCCTCAAGTTGAACTTTCCCGCCACGAACAATGTCGCCGAGTATGAAGCCTCGCATTGCCGGGTTTGGAGGCCGCCTTAGAAAGAAATGTCAAGGAGCTCGAAGTTTACGGAGACTCGCCCCCGATCATCAACCAAGTCTCCAACAAGTGGAAGACTCGTGGACCCTAATCCGCAACGGTATCATGCCCATATGGAGGAGTTGGATCGGACAGCTTCAGAGAAGTGACTTTCCACTACTTGCCGAGGGAAAAGAACAGATTCGCAGATGCCCTAGCTACTCTAGCCTCATTGGTAGAGATCCCCGAGGGAAAAGCCATAAAGCCCTTCAGTAGTGGGTAGAAGAGAAGCCCCAGCCTTTCCGTCATGAAGTGGACCCGGGACCCGAGCCCATAAAGGAACCTCGTACAATCAGATTTACCAATTCCTCAAAGACGGAGAGTCGCCTTTCGTAGACGAAGAAGGTAGACCAAAAGAAGGTGTCAGAAGCCAAAAGCTTGCGAGCCCCGAAAAGGTTGGCCTCCCATTATGTCATCCTAGGAGGCAACTCCGTACAAGAAACGCTATCAAGGACCACTCCTCTTATGTGTCACTCAAGAAAGAGCTGCAGAGTTGATGACCGAAGTCCACAATGGTCCTTGCGGTCCTCACATGAATGCCAGAGCCCCGATGCAAGTGATCCTCGTAATGGGTTACTACCGGATCTCCATGGAGACAGATCGCGCTCAAAGACGTCCGAACCTCGCGACAAGTGCCGCCGGTTTGCCAACCTCAACCATCTCCCACCTCATGACTGTACCGCATGACGACTCCTTGGCCGTTTGCAACTTGGGGCATTGACGTGATAGGGAAAATAGCCCCGACCGGAAGCAATGGGCACGAGTTCGTGTTGGTAGCCATCGACTACTTCACCAAGTGGGTAGAGGCCAAGTCCTACAAGGTCCTCACTTCCAAAAGTGGCCCAGCTTCATCAAAGAAAACATAATGTGCGTATATGGGGTGCCCAACGAGATCATTTCGATAATGGGTCACACTTCGAAGGAGACCGCGATAGATCGCCGCCGTCGAATTCCGAGTTACTCGCCACAAGTCGTCCCCGCATGCACCTGCACCAATGGAGCCGTGGAAGCCGCTAATAAGACACTCGAGCGGATCATCCTAAGATGGCCACCCGTGGTCGTGATTGGCCCGAAAAGCCGCACCTAGCACTCGGGGCTGCGTAACGTCCTGTCGTAATGCCTACAGGAGAAACTCCTTTTGCCCTTAACTTACGGGATGGAAGCAAAGTGTTACCAAAGTGAGTTGGAAATCCCGTCATTAAGGGTCCTCCCGGAAAACAAAGTTGTCAATGAAGTAGAATGGTTGCGCACCGGCATGATGAGTTAGCCCCGCTTGACGAGAGAAGGCTAAAAGCCATGGAACACACCCGAGCCTACTGCAGGCGAATGGCCGAGCGTTTGATAAAAGGTCAAGGCCGTAGACATCAAAGAGGGTGACTTAGTGCCGAAAGTAAAGCCCCTACCGCAGACAACCCCGGGAAAATGGGAACCCGTCTGGATCGGCCCTTATGTGGTGCGTAAGATATTATCGGGAGGAGCAATGAAGCTTGCAGACTTGGATGGCAATCCCTTTGTCCACCCAAATAACGGTGATAAACTCCGAAGATACTATGTCTAATAAAAAAAAAAAAAAAAAAAAAATAATAATAAAAAAAAAAGTGCAAAAAGAGTAATACCCAAACTAGGCCGAAAACCCCAAAAAGGGCGGTCTAGGCAAAAGACAGGTTGCACATATAAAAAAAAAAAAAAAAAAAAAATCTTAGTGCAAAAGAGTAATGCCCACTAGGCCGAAACCCCAAAAAGGGCGGTCTAGGCAAAAACATGGCCGCACACGAAAAAAATTAGTTCACCGTAATGAACTACGTAGACCCGAGCCCCTTAGCCTTTCTTGTAAAAGGGGAACGTAGGCAGCCATATATGGTTCGGTCTAAACAATAAAAAGGACGATTAAGTTTCCATGAAATATGTCCCGATCAATAAAAAAGACATTTGAATTTCCATGAAATGTGTCTTGACTAATTTCTAAAATAATATTTCTTGTTCATTACAAGTTAAAAACTTCTTGATGAGTTCAAGCACGGCCTACCTCTTGACTCGCTAACCTCGCTACAAAGATCTAAAATACAATAAAATGCCTAAATAAATTAATGTGTTTGCAAAATGGCAATAAGGGAATCCTAAGAAAAGACTTGTCGCCGTCATTCGCCGAGTCTTCTTTGGTCTTCTTCCCTTTTCCTCGGCCCCGTCGAGTCTTCTTCCTCTTTTTGTCTATGATGTCGGTGATCCCTCATTCCGACCTCCGGTATCCTCACCGGAGCCTCCACCAACCCCGTGTCAATAAGCGCTCTCTCTATCCGAGCACGAGTCCGTACCTCCTCCCTCTCGAGCCTCGCCAAAGGAGCGACCTCTGACAACCTCTTGTACCGAGCCTCCATATCTCCGACCAAGTCACCCGACCGGTTATGGCAACTCGCCTTAGCCTCGCCTCCCTCGTAGTCCTACTCGAGTCGCAGCCGCCTCCCAATAAAGCTCGACGTCTATCCTCCAAGATAACCCGAGTCGCTCCCATCTCCCTCTCGTACTCACCCAAGTAGACAAGTGGTCAAGATGGTGCTCTTCCCGCTCCCGAAGATAGCCCCGGGTGGGAAAGCAGCATGTGTCCAAGCCCTCGAGAAAAAGAGAAGCCGGGCCGGATCCTCATGTCCAATGACACCACCTCCATGGTCCGGATGTCCTCCCAATCACTCAATGGCTCCCGTAAAGCCCCAAACCGCCCGGATACCAAGCAGGTATATAAAAGGATGACCAAAGGTAATCCCGGAACCCTCACAACATAAGACTCCCGAAATATCCTCCCGGTCCGCAACCTCCAATGAGGTATCCACCAACGGATGTCCGAAGTGGATAGCCTAGCCATCATCGCCTCCCAGCCTACCCCGTTCCTCGCCGCCTAGGCGCACCTCTCCGAGAAATCACCCAAGGGCACCGAGTCGGCAAAGCCCCGTGCAAAGCCCCGAGCCTCTCCTCGCAGCCCACAAAGTCAAACATAGCCGGACTCCCGACCTCATGAAATGGTCTCCCGAGCCATCCCGTCGATCCCATGAAATGTCTCTCCCAAAACCACGGGACAATATCCTTCCCACTCGCAGCCTCTCGACCATGTCCAAGAGGCCACTATGACAGCATCCCCACGGACTCAAGAAGTGAACAAAACAGAGAATACGCAGAGAATGAAAGCATCCATAGCCACCGTGGTCGCAGCCATATCCGGAGACCCAAACTCCGCCCGGGATATCGAAAGGTCAATCCTATCCGGGCTACCATCATCCTCTCACCTCTCCCAAAGGAATCTCGCAGAAAAGATGCAAGCTTTACCGTCACCGGCACGTCTCCGATCGCCGGAATAGATATAGCCTCGGGCCTGGGACCCCAATCAAGGCTCAAGTCTTCGTGCGTTGGGACAATTTCGTTGTAAGAGAAGCAAGAAACATGTCTCCTGACGTCCCGTAACTTTGCCGCGGCTCTCAACAGTCCCAATCGGGCGGGAGATCCCTCAAATGCCATAAAGACTTGATCTTGAAGGAAGAATCAAGCAGCCCCCTTGTGATTTTGGAAGTTATGTCTCGCCCAAGATTGAAGACCGGATAGAAAATGGTCTCGCTTCCCTTTGCAATCCGACGGGCTTCTCCATCGCAAAGTGATCAAAGATGGTGCTTTTAGGTCCAAAATATGCTCGGGGAACAATTGGGACAAGTCTAGAGTGAAAATGAAATGAAATGGCCAAGCCTTGCTTTTATTCGTAAAATAACCACTGACAGTAACCGTAAGCCGCACGGCTTCATTTTCCCTCAAGGCCATGCCGCACGGCTACATTAGCCCTCTCGCAGAAAATTCTGCAAAGAACCAAAGTTGCTGCCCAAGCGGAGTTTTCACCCCACTTTTTCAACCAAAACCCGTACAAAAACATATCCAAGCCATTCAAGCATTTATATACCATTATAAATCATTTTGGCCCAAGCCAAATTTCCCCAATTCCAAGAAAAAAAAAAAAATCGCCCCCAAGGCTCGATAATATGCAAATTGAAAAAGCATGAATTAGAAAAGCAAATAAAACATAAGTACAATGTCTTCGCCCCATCGGCGCCCAAATAAAGCAAAAATAAACAAAGTGTGCATAAAAATTGTTCATTGTTTGTTTTCGTTCCAAATCTATCCTAGAGACCTCCTAGGCCTCCGATTCTTCTTCCTCCTCATCGCTACTCGCCTCATAGATGCTAGCCTCCCTCATCAAGTCCTCCCGGTCGCTCACGTCGCACAAATGGACATTATCGTGCCCGTACTCGCCACCGCCTCCAGAATGTCGCCGCTGGGTCCCCGCCCCGAGGCATGGCACCGGGAAGAGTACTCCGAGGCCGATGAGGTAGACGCCGTGCCCCCGACGTGCCGTCTCTTGCGCCCAGTGCTCCCGTGCATCCGCCGCCGCCTTCGGCGCAGCCGCCTTCCTCGTAAGAGACCGGCACATGTCCTTCCAGCCCCTATTCCCGCCCGACCACCTATCGTAAGTGCGAGCTGGAACCCGAGAAAAGAAGAGAAAATCTCGTAAAATCTCTTAAAAATCTCGTAAAATTGCAAAAAGCGTAAAACTCGAAAGCTAAAAAGGAATAAGACCCTAAAAGTATACTCACGGTGCTATCAAAGCGGCAAGGTGTACATCGGGGCTCCCTAGCATCGGGGACAGTATCCTCATCCTCCTCGGTACTCCGTGGACGACGTAGGACAGATGCGCAGGAGGGATCGGCGGGTCAAGCAGGCTCATCCTCCCCATATCCCCCGAGTGACCGCCAGCCTTCACTAGCTTCGTGGCGTCCTCGTGCGCCGCTCCACAAACACAGCGTAGGGGGTGTCCATGTCAAAGTACTCCTCTGCAGCCACGCCTCGCTCGGTACCTCGCTATCTCATCCTCCTCGCCAATCCCCGGGCCGTAGCATCCGTGCCGGAGGATCCCGAGGAGTAATGGCGTCCAATGGAGGGACATGGCCATGTCGCCTTGAGAAACGGTCCCCCAAGTAAATGACATCACATGTCGCCCGGTGAGCCACCTCCTCTCGCCTCGTCACATCAATGGCATCTCCCAAAGAAGATCTCCTGATACCTGCCCCAAGGGTAGAAGTCCACTCCGTCATGCCCATCCCCGTTGATGACCGGCCTCACCATTTTGTAGTCGAAAGTGATCCGGGTCTTCCCAGTGAATTTATCCTCGCATCTCCCCTCCAAATAACCATAGCAGGGAAAATGGTGACATCACTCCGCCGGGTTCCAAGGGAAGAACCCGATCACCTCACAAAACCAGGCCTGCATGTCCAAAACATCAAAAGGTCATTCTCTCTCTCATAAAAGTCTCAAGACAGGAAAAGAGAAAAGAGAAAAGAAAGGAGACTACCTCAAGGGCAAATGAGAAGCGATCCATGGAAGCGGCTTTTGTTCGACCGTACATGTCCAACGAGAAGTACAACTCCGCCAATCCGGCCTCTCCCCAAGAGACCGTCCCTATCCCATCCGCATCCTCCAAAGTCGAGGAGGCAAGTCATGGCGGCGTCCCGAGAATTAGCAAAGATAGTGGCGATAGCATCAACCATATGAATGCTCTAGCCGGGCTGGCGAGTCACATCATTAGCGACAAAGCTCGCATGCAAGTCTCGAATCGCCACCTCGACGTTCCGCGTCTCCATCCCGGCCCCTTGGGAATCGGCTCAAACCCGACCAAAGCACGGAATTCCCGGTGTAATGTGGTCTCTCCAAGTCACGGGCCTCCGGTGAGCTGTAGGCCGTAATAGGCTGTGAAGTCGGCGAGTCCTTGTCGCCTCTCTCGGCCCGGGTGAAAGCTATGGGTACTATCCCACCGTAACTCGAAAGGGCCTGGACCAAGCTCCTTGCTCTTAGAGGTGATGTGAACACCCTGCCGATGGCCTCTACAAACGCATCCAGACCGGTAGCCCTCACCAAATTCTTGGGGTTCACCCCATTCTTCTCAAAATCCGGCATCCTCTGCCAAAGCTTAACTGCTATCTCCGATGGTCCTCTAGACTTGTTCTCCTGTAGACAAGCACAAAAAAGAAGTGTCAGTCCTTCATCATTTTCAAAAGCATGCATATATTCACAAAAATGCACATATTTTCAAAAGAAAAGCATTCACAAAAGTTTTTCTAGCATTATTTGCATCAAAAAGCGTCTTTCATCACTTGAAACGCGTCATGTCAAGTCCCATTGCTTTCCTAAGGCACAAAATCACAATTTTCACGATTCTTTGCACATAAGCATTATTTTTTCAAATAAAATGGCATGCATGAATCATTTTCATCTTCCAAAATCATGTTTTCTCATTGAAAATCAGAATTTTGACCTAGTTCTAGCACAAGGCAAGAACTCCGTCTCATATTTTGAAAATTCTCATTCTTACTTCATTTTGCGAGAAAAAAAGTGAGTCATTCTCATAATTTTCATCAAATAAGTTGCACATGCATATTCTTAGCCTCATAGGTTGTTCATGCATCTCAAAATCATTCAAAAAATCATTCAAAAATCCTAGAATTTAGGTCAAACCCTGAATCATTCAAAATTCAAGCAAAATCATCGGATTTGAGCAAAATGAGAATGCTTACCCCAACCGATCGCGGGTTCGTTGATTTATGCTCCCTTCTCCCCGGATAGAGCTCCGATGGAGGCGTAAGGAAGTCATACTTCCTCTCCGTCCGAACGAGCTCCTTTCTCCTCCTTCTCGCAGCCGCGGAGATGTTCCTTCTTGCTTGCCTCGGTATGGGATTGCCCTCCGGATCCATTCCAATCGATAGAAGCAAAGGGAATTGAAGAATTTTTGAAGAAATTCTCTCCTTTCTCTCTCTCTTCCTCGGCAGTTCTTGGGCGGCAATAATGCCCAATGCCCGTTCAAACCTGTTTTAAATAATCTGGAAAAAACAGGTCTCTAGCCGTACGGCTCCTTTTTCTCCATCTCATGCCGGGCGGCTTCATTCGCTCTGAGCAGAAATTACAATCCTGCCCCTGGACCTTCCACTTGGGCATGCAATTTCCGTTATCTTTTAACCAAGATAACATCTTTTTCAGAAAATATCCCTTATCTCTTTAGCAATCAAGCTCTATTCCCAGTCGCCTCCGTTAATTCCGTTATAACGGGATAACGCTAGGTGACAACCTCCGAATTGTCAAAACTCTAAACTGAGCCTATCTCTATCCCGAATAGTGACGTACGCTCAAGTTTCTCTCAACTTAAGCTACCTCTATCTCGAATAGTGACGTACGCTCAAGTTTCTCTCAACTTAAGCTACCTCTATCCCGAATAGTGACGTACGCTCAAGTTTCTCTCAACTTAAGTTACCTCTGTCATGAATAGTGACATATGCTTTGGCAATCCATATCTCTGATTCGAAAGAGATTGAGACGTATGCTCAAGTCATTGGCAACCCATATCTCTGATTCGAAAGAGATTGAGACGTATGCTTAAATCATTCTAGCTTTGGCAACCCATATCTCTGATTCGAAAGAGATTGAGACGTATGCTTAAATCATTCTAGCTCTGGCAACCCATATCTCTGATTCGAAAGAGATTGAGACGTATGCTCAAGTCATTGGCAACCCATATCTCTGATTCGAAAGAGATTGAGACGTATGCTCTGGCAACCCATATCTCTGATTCGAAAGAGATTGAGACGTATGCTCTGGCAACCCATATCTCTGATTCGAAAGAGATTGAGACGTATGCTCAAGTTCACCAAACTCTAGCTACCTCTATCCACTCGATAGTGATGTCAGCTCTAGTTTCAATCAGGTGACAGCCTCCATTAATTGTCAAAATCTCAAGAATCCTAGACATCATTCCTAACTATCTAGTGATGCTTGAACTACGATCAAGGCTTGATTCCTCCGGGATACGTAGGTAGCCTTTTATAAAAGGTCCAGCCATTCGACCACTTTGGTCACCCTGTTTCTTTGTCACTCCTCAGTGATAAAGCAGCCCCTCATAGAAGTTCAGATATCCGACCACCTTGGTCACTCCTAGCATGTCCCCAGTAGGATCAATTGCTTGACCTCCTAGGTCATTTTCTCTTCTTTTTCCCCAACAAGAGACCAGTTTCTCTTCTTCCTCCCCCAGCGGATCCAAAGTTCCGAACTACGGCCTGGCTTGATTCCTCCGGGATACGTAGGTAGCCTTCCAAAAGGTTCAGCCACTCGACCGTCTCGGTCATCCAATCCGTCTCGGCATTCGCCAGATCGGATCCTTTTCTATCGACAACCCCACTCGCCTTGCAAGTGACGTTGCCGAGGGGCTTCTGTAAGTACCCAAATCTGGCTCATGCCTTAGGTTAAATTTCTCGGCAATTTCGGTAAGTTTCCGGTAATTCCCGGACCTTCCTAGTGTTAGGAAATGTTAAGAGCAGTCCCAAATTAAATTAAGGGCTGAAGGAGCCTTCCTAATTAAGAAACACGTTTTTCTTAATTAGGAAGAAGGTTCTAGAATAATGCCACCTTGCATGGTTCTAGAATGCCGAGTCATTGTGGATAAGCCCGCACGGCCGCATTAGCCCAAGGTCTGCGGCCGCACGGCTTCATTAGCCTTATCCGGCCGCCTATAAATAGAGCCCTCCTCTACCCATTTCAACAACAACAACAATACACACAATCCATAGCAATACACTCAGTCACTCCCAAGACGTGAAGAATATTGGTGAAGGCTCAAGAAGGTGAAGAAGAAGGCCAAGAAGCTCCCTCCCTCCTCCTTGAAGATCCAAGACCAATCTCTCCTCCTAGCTCCGACCAAAGAAGCAAAGGAAGCAATTGGTAACCTCGCACGCCCTAACCTTGCTTTTAATTGATATACTTGCTCATTGCATTCATATATCTTGCTTGGGACTTGGCATTCATAGTTAAAGATTACATCTTTATCACCCCCTTTCCCTTTTTGCATGCATTAAGACCTCATTTGTCATAAAAATGTAGTCTTTTTTCATAAAGGTGTATCCTTTGCACCTAAAACTCCCATTTTCAAATAAAAATGTCATTTTTATGCATCATTTGCATATAAAAATCCAATCTTTTCAATAAAAATGCATCATTTGCATTCAAAACCCCTTGTTCAAGCATCATTTGCTTTAAAGACCATGTCTTTACCATAAACTAGCATCATATGCTTTTCAAAATGCAATCTTTATGCATCATTTGCATAATGAATGTCAATTTCTTCAACAAAAATGCATCATTTGCATAAAAATCAAATCTTTATGCATCATTTGCAATAAATATTATTTCTTTAAGCTAAGTGCATCATTTGCAACCCAAAAATGTCATCTTTTCATTAAAGTGTCATTTTTCATCATGCATTTCCCCCTTTCCCCCAACCTTGGAACGAACCGGTGTAAAAGATCATATCTTTACATCGTTCCTTCCATTAAAGGTTCCATATTTCTTTAGAAAGGGATACCTTGAACCCTATATCTCCGATTATCGCTTAAGAAAGAGTATGAAGCCTCTATACGAGCTCGACCGTCTTAAAGCGTAGGATTGATGGGCTAAGGACCCTCCTTTCCTAAAGAACCTCATCTTTGACCAAAAGAGAGTCATTCTCTCGATCACGCAAGTCCCGAGGGTCCCGAGGTTTAAAATGCGATGATCACAAGTCATAAGATGAGGACGGGATCATAATCCCAAATACATAAAATTCCAAGGAATCCCGAGCGACAACCAATAAATGGTTTGTACGTCCGGAAGACAACTTGGGACATTCCCCCCCCTTATTTTCAAACACATGCACACAAGAAAGCACGCAAGCAAGCACGATTAATGAAATCTTGGGAGACTTGCTCCGGCAAGGCACTTTGGGTGAACGCCAAACGTTTCTTCCCAAGGGGTAACTTAACCTCCGAACCCAAGTAAAAACCTTTTTTTCAAAGTTTTGAGGTAATCAAAATGGCGTGGCGACTCCGTTTTTCAAATAACTCGGATGTCTTCAAACTCGCGTGAATCCAACACAAAATTTGGGCACCACATTCACAAGTGCATCCCCAGACAAGCCTACCAGCAACTTGCGACACTCAGTCAAATGCAAAGCATGTCCTAGATCAAGATCAGCATACCAATCCACCCAGGGAAACAGAGTCAGACCCCCGGGAGTCCCCCGCAGGCAGATCATGGTATCAGGGTAAGAAGCTGTCACCCGTCCCCTGATATCTGCTGTCCGGGCCTCTGCCGTGCGTCTTTCACCCAGTGCCTCATGGCAGGAAACATAGTGACCGAGTACGCCTCCTGAACCCGCCAAGCATAACAATCGATGACCTCATATGCCCAAACCTGGAAAAGAAAGATCAAAGCAAGTCAAAATGGCAACAAGAAATGATAGAAAGAAAGGATTCAAAAGATGGGGTCAAACCGGGAAATACCTCAAAAGCTAAATGGCAGCAGTTGAAGGACTTAGCCTCCCCCCTGCTAACATCATCCAGATCCAAGTACAGCTCAGTGAGTCCCGCCTCTCCCCAGGACAAGGTCCCAACAGCATCCCAATCTCTCAAAAGCTCCAGCAAAGAAAGCAAAGCGGAAGATGTGCCATTAATAAATAGCATGTCAGAAAAGCCAATCCACACGAAAGCCCTAGCCAGCCTCTTGGCCCTCAACCGGCCCTCCTCAGTATCTGCCAGATCAGCTGGATAATCTCTACTCTGCACAACAAGACGACCATGGAGCTCCCCTAGCTCGTACCCGTTCCCCTTCTTATCCTGGGGAACAAAACCAATCAGCTCCATAAAATATGCCTCAGTAGGAAGCTGAGGATCATCCTCAAGGACAGGCTCCTCCAAATACAACGGCTCAGCAGTGAAGGGAAGGCCTGTGATAGTAGCGAAGTCGTATAGCATGACCGTCGCCTCTCCCCAAGAAAAGTGGAAGGAATGGGTGGTCTCCCACCAGAACTCCCGGAACGTCTTCACAAGGCCCACGCTCCGCTGAGTGTCCCCGATGGCCTTCGCCATCTCAAAGAACCGGCCAAGCCCGGCAGCATATACCAAGCCCTTAGGCGAATGCGCCAGCTCCTGGCTGCCGGGCAGGAGATCCCACAGCCAACCAATAACTTCTGGTGAGCCTCGGGTGCGCAACTCCTGCAGGTAAACACAGTACAGGTATGAATATCTCAAGTTTTCAAAAGAAGCATGTCAATAAATTATGGTAATTTGGCATTTCCCCTTTTTCCCAAGAAAAATTAGGGTTGAAACATTTAACATGCATCCATACTGTCCCATAGCTCAGAATTATGCAGCAGATTCAAGACTTCACAGAAAAAATTCAAACAGTTCGGCACAAAAATCCAATGTTCAATACAATGAAAAGCAAGGGTTACGGAAATACCGTATTCTTTTTCCCGGGCGCAGACGTGTGTTCTTGGAGTTGTGGATAGAAATCTCCTCTCACTGCTTAAGGGATGAACAGCCTCTGATTCCGCTGAGCATTCTTCCTTCGAGCGGCCAATTGAGCTTGTTGAGGTCCCTTCTTCGTGGGACGTGGTCTAGGAGGCATGATTGCAAGCCAAAAACAATGTCAACACCCTAGTATCTCTTGATTTCCCTTGAATTCGTACGAATGGATGGCCTCTCCTCTCAAAACTGCTCGTCTCCCTCTGAAATGTGTTTTCAAAATAGGGACTATTCAACGTTATAAGGGTCTGGCCATGAGCTTTATGTGGTCGTGCGACACAACGTGACACATTAGCCAAATTTTCCAAAAAACACCCCTGTGTTTTGCAGATTTACAATTTTAAACCCTGAGGCATGCTTTGTAGATTTCCCCCGCAGGTACAACAATCAAACTGAGCAAATCTCAATGATTGCCCCTCAAAGCAAAATCGAGACAAAAGATCCCGAATCTATCAGTCTTCCCAACAATGTATATCAAGATTTTCGGCCCTGTCACCAAAAGCATCAACAAAAACCTGTTCCCTAGCAAACAGAGTCCGCGTCACATCAAGAAAGGTTCATCATTCCTAAGTCAACCAACCGTCAACAAAGACCGTCCCGCACCTGGCAAAACAGCGATTCGAAGATGGCATGAGACCCCCCCGGCAGCTACAACTTTCCACAATCGTCAGTAGCAGTAGCATCAGTCTCTCCGACAGCTACATGTAAGCACAGCACAGGTATGAAAGCATATCTCAGTCGATTACTTTCCTAAAAGAATTAGTCAAAGTCTCGGGTGACTCCCCATCCAGTCAAGTCTTGGGTGACTCGCCCTCCAGTCAAGTCTCGGGTGACTCGCCCTCCAGTCAAGTCTCCCCCTCCAGTCAAAGTCTTAGGTGACTCCCCCTCCAGTCAAGTCTCGGGTGACTCCCCTTCCAGTCAAAGTCTCGGGTGACTCCCCCTCCAGTCAAAGTATCGGGTGACTCCCCCTCCAGTCAAAGTCTCGGGTGACTCCCCCTCCAGTCAAAGTCTCTGGTGACTCCCCCTCCAGTCAAAGTCTCCGGTGACTCCCCCTCCAGTCAAGTCTCGGGTGACTCCCCCTCCTTTCAAGTCTCGGGTGACTCCCTCGCGAGTCAAAGTCTTGGGTGACTCCCCCTCCAGTCAAGTCTTGAGTGACTCCCCCTCCAGTTAAGTCTTGAGTGACTCCCCCTCCAGTCAAAGTCTCGGGTGACTCCCCCTCTAGTCAAGTTTCGGGTGACTCCCCCTCCAGTCAAAGTCTCGGGTGACTCCCCCTCCAGTCGAAGTCTCGGGTGACTCCCCCTCCAGTCAAAGTCTCGAGTGACTCCCCCTCCAGTCAAGTCTTGGGTGACTCCCCCTCCAGTCAAAGTCTCGGGTGACTCCCCCTCCAGTCAAAGTCTCGGGTGACTCCCCCTCCAATCAAGTCTTGGGTGACTCCCCCTCCAGTCAAAGTCTCGGGTGACTCCCCCTCCAGTCAAAGTCTCGGGTGACTCCCCCTCCAGTCAAAGTCTCGGGTGACTCCCCCTCCAGTCAAGTCTCGGGTGACTCCCCCTCCAATCAAAGTCTCGGGTGACTCCCTCTCCAGTCAAGTCTTGGGTGACTCCCCCTCCTGTAGAATTTTTGGGTCAGACGCCTCCTAACAGTCTCTTTGGGTCAGACACCTCCGAATAGTCTAAACTACGACCGGCTTGATTCCCTCCCAGGGATACGTAGGAATCCTTTCTCCAAAGGTCCAGCCATCCGATCTCCCAGATCACCGTCCAGCCCTTCGCCTTATTCCCCAGCTGCTCATTGGGATTGGGTCTTATTTTATCGACAACCTCACTTCTTCCATAAGTGACATTGCCGAGGGGCTCTGTAATTACGCCAATCCAATTCGCAACCTTTCCAGATGCATTTTAATATGATAAAATTGCATTAGGGGGCGTTTTGGTAAATTCCCGATCTATTTCGAGACTTCCGGAAACATTTCATAAGTTTCTCGCGAAGGAAGTACTTTTTTGTACTTTGCTCATGCCAAGGGACCTAAAGGGAATAAATCTATTTTGGACTTTTTGGGTATTATCCCAGAATGTTCCAGAACCAGATTTGGCGCCAAAAACAGTTGGTGGCACCTCCTGTCACGCGACAACTCGAAGCCTTGGAAAGTGGTTACAGAGTGCCGTGCGACATAGGGTAACCATTATCAGCAGCTATAAATAAGACCCTACCCCTCTCATTTCTGGATCCCAATTTCCACTCCCTAACGTCACTCTGCAGAAATCACCCCAGAACCTCTCTCTCCTCCTCCTACACAACAAACCAACCAATTCCCTTCCAATTCCTTCATCCCTCATACCTCTTCTAACCAATTACCCTCTTACTTCCTCAAACACCTTGAAGACCCCAATTCAGCTCTCAGTTCGTGTCTAGATCTCCACTTCAGAATTTGAATCGAAGACTTTTGCATCTAACTTGGTGTGGAAGTTGAGGACTACAAGGGTGACATTTCCTTCTCTCTCTCTCTCTCTCATCTATTTGTCTTATTGTGTTTCCTTCCCCTCCACTTGATAATCAGGCTCCATCTGCCTCAGATTATCAAGTGGCAACTGCAATCTCTCTGTTTAAAACGTTGGTTACTTGAATCCAATTGCATGTTCATGATGTGATCTATTTGTAATTGTAATTTGGATGTCAAGGGAGTGTGGATCTCCCATATCCACACTCCTTTGGTTGATTTGTATCTGATTCATGTTATTCTGATTGGTTCTTGTATAATTGAATGATTTAATTTGGCATCTGTTGAATCTGTTTCTCAGTTGTAAGGTTCTTGCAGATGGTAAACATGCGTCACGCAACACATTTGGACATGAGGAGTCCTGTGTCATTCGACACATCGTACCCATCTGCAGGGATCAACCTTCAGATGTAAGTTGTTAGCTAGTTAGTTTGCCATTCAGTTGTTGTGATTATGTTGTTTTAATGTTCAGATCTAGTTTGTAATGGTGCTTTTGTGTTCATTGGTCTTGATGTGATTTGGTAATGTAAAGTCTCTGCAAGGTGACCATTGGTGTCACGCGACACAATTGGACATGAGGAGTCCTGTGTCACGCGACATAAGTGGTCCTTTGCATAAGACTTGGTTTCAGTTGTAATCTGTTCTCCTTACTGTAATGGGATGTGGCCTCCCTGATCAATTAGTCTACAAGTTGTAATAATCTCATTTGTTCAATAAAATTCATGTTTATCGCACTTGCCTATTATCATTGTTTACACATTTTTTTGAATTATTTGGATGTCTAAATTAGAAAGACTCGTCCACGGACGAGGCGTGTTGGGTGAACTCTCGGTTCTTCCCAACACGTAACCTGACCCCCGTACCCATTCTCTTTCAAAAAGGTTTTTCAAAGTGCACCTCTAAAGCATGGCATGGCGACTTCTTTATTTTATTTTATTTTTCGACGAGCGCACATTCACCTACCAACGGGCAGAAACCGCCCTCTTCCACGACATGATCCACAAAGAGATCGAAGTGTACGTCGATGACATGATCATCCACTCAAAGGGATCAAATGGACAACACCTCACGGACATGAGAAAGTTCTTTGACCGCCTCCGGAAACACTCGATGAGATTAAACCTGCCAAATGCACATTTGGGGTCAGCCGAGGCAAAGTCTTAGGATACATGGTCACCGAGCGAGGCATCGAAGTTGATCCTCAAAAGATCAAGGCCATTATCGAAATGAGACCACCGCAAACTCAAACAGAGGTGAAAAGCTTCATGGGCCGCCTGCAGTATATCAGCCGCTTCGTCAATCAGTTGACCTCCATGTGCGAGCCAATCTTCAAGCTAATGAAGAAAAATGCAAACGTCGAATGGAACTCAGAATGCCAAGATGCCTTTAAAGAAATAAAGGCGTACCTTGTGAGTCCTCCGATTCTCTGTCCTCCCCACGAGGAGAAGCCACTATTGCTATACCTAACTGTGACCGACACCGCAGTTGGAGCCATGCTCTGTCAAGAAAAGAAAGAGTTACGAGTCGAGAACGCCATCTACTTCGTTAGTCGAAAGTTTCAAGGCAGCGAACTCAACTACTCAGCCCTCGAGAAAACCTGCGCAGCTCTAGTATGGGTCGTCGGAAAATTACGACACTACATGCAGTCGCACACGGTGCACTTGGTTTCCAAAATGGACCCAGCCAAATACCTCTTCGACAAACCATCTCTATCAATGAGGCTCACCAAATGGTCTTTCTTCCTAGCGGAATTTGACATCAAGTACGTGAACCAAAAGTCAATCAAGGGACGGGTAATGGCCGAACATCTGGCTGACTTCCCAACCGACGAGACTCGAGGCCCTAAACCACAATTTCCAGACGAAGGAATCTTCGCACTCGAAAGCGAAAATCGATGGAAAGTGTTCTTCGACGGAGCAGCCAACAAAAGAGGAAACGACATCGGTATACTCTTGGTCGACTCCAAGGACGAGTACACCCCAATCGCCATAAAGCTAAATTTCGAGGTAACCAACAATGTCGCCGAATACGAAGCCTGCGCCACCGGACTAGAGGCCGCACTCGAAAGGAACGTCCAGAAACTCGAGGTCTATGAGGACTCAGCCCTGATCATCAACCAAGTTTCCAACAAGTGGAAAACAATAGACCCAGGCTTGCAAAAGTACCACACCTGCATGGAGGACCTCATCACACAATTCGAAGAGGTCACCTTCCACTACTTGCTAAGAGACCGAAATTGGTTTGTAGACGCCTTAGCCACCTTGGCTGTTGTGGAAATCCCCGAGGGAAAAGCAATCAAGCCCTTCAAAGTTGGACGAAAGGAAATTCCCGCCTACTGCTGCAAGATCGAACCAGAGCCCAAGCCCATCAACGAGCCATGTACAACCAGATCTTCTCATACCTCAAAAATGGGGAAACCGCCTTCATGAACGAGGAAGGTCAACGCAGGGAAGGAGCCAAAGCCAAGAGCATCATGGCCCTAAAATGCCTCGCCTCTCACTTTGTCATCCTTAGGGACATGCTATACAAGAAACGCTACCAAGGACCGCTCCTACGCTGCATCAGCCAGGAAGAAGCAAACGAGCTCATGAGCGAAGTCCATAACGGGGCTTGCGGCCCCCACATGAACGCCAGAGCCCTGATGCAAATCATTCTTCAGATGGGCTACTACTGGATCTCCATGGAGGCAGACTGCATCCACTTTGTCCGAAGCTGCGACAAGTGTCAACGGTTCTCCAACCTCAATCATCTACCTCCTCACGATCTCTACTGCATGACTACGCCCTGGCCCTTCGCCACGTGGGGAATCGACGTCATCGGGAAAATTGCTCCGCCAGGTAGCAACGGCCACGAGTTTGTCTTGGTAGCCATCGACTACTTTACCAAATGGGTCGAAGCCAAGTCCTACAAGGTGCTCACCTCCAAAAAAGTGGCACATTTCCTCAAGGAAAATATCATCTGCCGATACGGCATCCCGAACGAAGTCATATCAGACAACGGCTCCCACTTCGAAGGAAAATGCGACAGACTGCTGGCCGAATTCAAGATCATATGCCACAAGTCTTCTCCCTACTGGCCACAAACGAACGACGCCGTGGAAGCAGAAAACAAAACCCTCGAAGGGATCATCCGAAAAATGACCACCCGAGGACGTGATTGGCCCGAAAAGCTTCACCTTGCACTTTGGGGCTACAGAACATCAGTTAGAACAGCCACGTGAGAAACTCCATTTGCCCTATAATACGGGATGGAAGCAGTCTTGCCCATTGAACTGGAAATTCCCTCACCCGAGTGTTGCTGGAAAATGAAGTCAACGAAGTCGAATGGCTCTGAAGCCGACACGACGAACTGGCTCTGCTAGACGAACGATGACTAAAGGCCATGGAACACATCCGAGCCTACCAAAGCAGGATGGCTAGAGCTTTCGACAAGAAAGTCAAATCCCGAGACATCAGGGAAGGCAATCTGGTACTCAAAGAAAAGCCTCCCACTCGAACCAACCCACTGGGAAAATGGGAACCAACATGGATCGGCCCTTTCGTAGTTCAAAAGATCTTCTCCGGAGGTGCCATGAAGCTGACAGACCTAGATGGCAATCCCTTCATGAATCCAGTCAACGTAAGCAAACTTTGCAGATACTTCGCCTAAAGAAGACCAACTGTGCATCTCTTGGCACTCCATGTAGTGTCGAACTACGCAGACCTGAGCCCTCTAGTCCGGGGGAACGTAGGCAACCTTAATTGGTCCGGTCTAAAAACACACAAAAAAAGTCAAAAGTTTGAATGTCAATCAAGACCTCCATCAAACTACACACTTTCCAATGGCATGCCCCCAACATCACCTTGACCAAGTCAAACGACGGCGGCAACATCAAAGGACATCCGAGGGTCACTCAACGTCAAACGACTGACCCATGTCGACTTCCAAGCCATGGGCTTGTCTTCGCCCTCACGCGCTTCAAAAAAAAAAGAGCTCGAGCTAAGGCTCTAAAAAAAATAATAAGCTCAAGCAGAAGCTACAAAAAAAAAAGAGGTCAAGAGCCCGACACCAGCAAACAAAAGGCAAGGAAGCCACGGAAAAGACCGTCAAAATGACTTGTCAAGGGATCATCCAACCTCCCAAACAATTACAAAACCCAGGCGAAAAGGGATTGCCGTCAAGGCCCAGGCTGCTTCAGTCCGCAAAGACAACAGAAAAGTCCAAAGATGGACGCCATCAAGGCTCACAAAAGAAACAAAAGGCAAACAAGAGATCTTGTGTCTCGACAAAGCTTTAAAAGTAAATCACAAATCACTAATGATTACAACATTTCTTGATGAGTTCTAGCACGGTCTACTCTCAAGTTCACAACATGCTAAAAGACAGCTTAATACATTTAACAAATAATGTGTCTGCAATGCAATGAATGGATACCTAGGAGGTCATTCTGTGCCATCTGCGCTTGTCCCCTCGCCATTCTTCCCTTTCATTCCTCGTCCCCGGCGAGTCTTCTTTCGCTCCACGCGAGACAGCTCTGCATCTCTTAGTCCGAGATTAGGGGTCCTCCCTGTAGAGTCAAACAATCCAGTAGCTCGCAGGGCTTCATTCGCCCGTGCCTCGGCTCAGATCTCTTCCCTGCGAGTCTTTAAGAGAGGACCTCTCTCCGTCACTCGGTCAACTCTGGTCTCGTAGTCAAACAAAGTGTCTCTCATAACATCTTGAGGGTCAGACCAGGCTTCGGCACTCCTAAGGCAATAGCTGCGACAGCAATCGAGCCCCAGAATCGCTTCACGCCTGCTCCCCAAAATCACTTGGGACTGCCCAACGCACCGCTCATACCAATCCAGGTACACGGTAGTCAATACAACGCTCTCCCGACGTCGAAGGAGCATAACAGGAGGGAAATCAGAATACTTCCATACCCTCAGGAAATACAAAAGAGCACCTGGAGCTGCCATACAAAGAGGAGCCACCTCCGCAGTGGCAAGGTCATCCCAGCCCAACAAAGGCTCCTGCCTAGAAACAAGCGACGGAATGTAAAAGGAGGACCAAGACAAACCTGGAACTCTGACGACATAGGACCCTTCCTGAAAGGCCCTCCTAGTCTCAATCCCCCAGTGCGGAACCCACCGGCGGATCTGATGCGTTCCAAGCTGTGCCATCCATCTCTCCGAGGCAAACTGATCCATATCCAACACAAGAGGTCGCTGAGCAAACGACCACAGGCTATACCACGTCGGAGCCTCGGGTATAGCCTGAAGTCTCTCTCGTAGCCACAAGGTGAGTAAAGCGAGGCTTCCCCCTCTCATGAAAAGCGTCGCTATCACGCACAAGGCAAATGCATCCCACGAGACGTCACTCTTGTCATCACTCATGAACCGTTCCGGCTGCGTAGAAATGTCAATGTGACCCGAATCAAAGGTCATACCTTGCACTTCTTCCAACGAAGCCCGAAGAAAACACGCAAGCTTCACACTCACGGCAGCACCGCCAATCAAAGAAAGCGAGATGGCCTCCACCTCCGGTCCTCCCATCAAAGCTCGAAAATCCTCAAAAGTGGGTGTCACTTCATTGTAGGAGAAGCTATACACATGCCTCCTAACATCCCAGAACCTCGCGGCAGCCCGCAACAATTCCCAATCAGGAACCAACTCCTTAAGGGACCAAACCGAGCAGAGTCGAAACCTCACCTCGAAAGCCCGCCTCTGATGCCTCATACGGTGTCGCATCCACATTTTCAGCCGCTCATGGAAGTATGCTTCCCTCTCCTTCGAAAGCCTCGGCAAAACTCATGGAACATACGAAGAATCCATGGCAAAAGAGAGTTCCAAGAGAAAATGGGGAAGAAAGCTCGAAATGACTGCAAATGGGAAATGGTGGAAGTTCAGACATCCTGAAAAAGCTTATCCTCTCCCCAAAAGCAGAAGAGATCCGTACGGACCTCTTTGCATGCCTAAATGGTTCGTACGGACCTTCTTGCATCAGGGACCCACATTTTCAGCAAACAGTACAATAGCCACTGTTTCCAGCTGGACCTTGCTCCAAACTGTCCAAATTCTGGCCACGGCAAGCATACACTACCCACAAATGCACTCCCAGCTCACGTGGCATGTACAAATAATCAATTATCAACAATTGCTAGGACAATCCCCGGGAATCACAAAATACGACATTACATCTTAAAATAAAATACTTTGCTGTGCAAATACAAGTGTTTTATTACAGGTACTCAAAATGTCTGTTGCTAAATAAAAAAAATGGAAAGAGGGAAAGCAAATGAGCCCTACTCTGACTCCTCGTCATCAACCTCATCAAACGTTAAGTCAGGCATGTCGCTGAACTCGCCGGTCACGCCCTCGTCATCCGAATACTGAACCTCCTCCTCCGGAAAGTACTCGAAGTAATCCACCGGATCAAGCCCGGTAAAAGGATCAAAGAAGGAAGGCTCCGAAGGACCCTCTCCCTGAAGACGTCCCTGCATCCATGCTATGCCGCCCCCGAGAGGGTCCCTCCTGCTGCGGCTCTGGCTCAGCTCTCGAAGGAGGAACATCAACAGAATGCCTCGAAGGCATTGGCTCATACGCCGGTACACGTCGCGAAGACTGGCAAGACAGCTTCCTCGCCATCTTCTTCACGAAAGACCGTATCGCCACATAACGGCGGGTCAACGTGTCAAAAGATCTCCCCGAGACCTGTACAAGCAAGAAGCCAAAGAAACGCTCAACAAAAGAAATACAGTCATACTCAACAAAAGAGAAAAATACAGAAAAGATGCCAAGATGGAAAAGAGTAAGCACACTCATCGGCACATTCGGGTCAACCCGATAGGCAGCAGGAGTCAGCTCAGGCACGGGTACCGACACCCTTCACCTCGACGAGTCGCCTCGTACATATGTAAAGTCCGACCCTGGCATCGAAACATCTGGGGGACGAGGTGGACCATCCCGCCTCTCTCTCGCCAACACCTGTGGCATCCTCAGCTTCCTACTGACGAAGGACCCGTACTCCTCATACAAAATGAACTCATCGGCATCCACGCCACTCAAGTACCTCTCGTGCTCTATCAAATCCATGTCACGGGGATTCATCATCCCAAAGGGCGGATCCCTCGGAGCCATAGGGAGCATACCCGGGCCATGCTGCCAGAAGACCCTCTCCCCCAAGTACATGACATCGCAAGTCAAGCCCCGCAGCATTTCCTCTGTGCCATCACCATGGGACCACCCTCAAGCTCGTCGTCTCCATACCAAGCCCAGGGATACAGCTCAAACTCCACTGGGCTATCACTCCCCAGGTACTCCTGTACATCCCCATAAGCGATGGTGAGCTTCCCTCTATTTGTCCTCCTCCTCCTCAACGGACGGGCCCAGCCCAACATAGCAGGATAGGCCTCTAAGGCCTCAACATCTCAATCCCACGGAAAGCACTGGAAGATCTCATAAAACCACACCTGCGACAAAAGCAGAAAAGGCTCAGTGCAAAAGAAAACAGAGAAATGACAAACTGCTAAGTCAAAAGCAGCAATAAACTCATACCTCCAGAGTGAAATCAAAGCAGCCCAAAGAACTGGCCATGCCTCGGCTAAACCGGTCCAAAGAAAAATAAAGCTCGGCCAGGCCTGCCTTGCCCCAAGCAATCTCACCAACCCTCTCCAAATCCACCAAACTCTCCAGCAGAGGAAAAGGAACCGAGGTAGCGTGATTCGAGAAAAAAGTCTCGGAGAGAGCAAACCACAAGAAGGAGCGTGCCAGCTGCTCCACCGTTACCAAGCCGATACCCCGGCGATAGGCCCCGATGTTGGTCGTGATCTGTGCCTCAACATCGCCGTACAACATACCCAGTCCCCTGCGAGGAAAAGGCGCGAAGCCCAACAGCTCAGCCAGCACCCCATCGGACATCCTGTCCTTCCATCTCACTGGCCCTCATTTGAAGGAAAGCCCAGTAATAGCAGCAAAGTCGGTAGGAGTCACCGTCACCTCTCCCCAGCTCAAATGGAAGGTGTGCGTGGTATCCTACCAATACTCGGACAAAGCCAGAAAGATACTCTTGTTCTCCCTCGTATCTGAAATCCTGGCCAAGTTCTCCACGAACGCGCCCAAACCAGAAGTGAAAACTAGCCTCTTAGGGCTCGGCCTGCCCTCCCTAGAGATGTCAGGCAAGTTTTGCCACAGCTCAACCACTGCCTTGAGCGATCGAGAACCGATGGCTGTCCGGCCCGAGGAAACCTTTGCACTATTTTTTCTTTTCGTAAAAGAGTTGATCAATTCAGATTTTGTCTAATTCCTATTTATTAGGAAATCGACCATAGATCAATTCCCCCTTTTTGAAGGGGCTCAGATACGGAACGTCGAGATTTTGTCAAATGAAAGTGATTCAATTAATCGTAATAACTCATTACATTTCTTTCGTTGTCGATATAGGTATTTTGAGAATACGCCTTAATGACCAATGGGTAACGGTGGCACAGAAATAGTACTTCAAGATTCAGTCCGTGTCCAAGGTCTTTTGCTCTTCTTGGCATCCGTTATTTTGGCACAAATCTTTTTAGTTCTTAAAAAGAAACAATTCGAGTTGGTTTCGATAGGGGAATACATAAGAAGTATAAAAAAGCAAAAAAAGAAAGACAAAATCTGAATTGATCAACTCTTTTACGAAAAGAAAAAATAGGACAACAAAGGTCAAATTTCTCTCCAGTTCGAACCCAGCTGCGCCAGGGAAAAGAAGAAAAGAATACAAGAAGCATCTGACTCCTTCAGGCATGCTCCACTTGGCGTCGAGTGAATAAGTCGTGGTTCGAGTTGTAGTTTGACCTTGGTTGCATCTTCTTCTAGAAATCCTAGCTCTTCTTAGCATGATATTGGGGTTTACGACCATGGGCCTTCTGCCTCCACGCGGCATTGCCCCATCAGGCTTTCGTTATATGTCATATCTTATCCGTCTCACTCTCACTTTGAACGATGGCCCAAATACATTCCGTGCTTTTAACCCAACTCAAGCCAAATACGACGAATACTTTTTGTTGCGGCTGGAAAAAGAAGGGAACGGACCTTTTAGAGTCGAAAATTTTAAACTTTTTTGCACTCGATTTAATGATCGGGATACAGAGCTATGTGAAGCCTACGCCCCATAGAAACTGTCTACCTGAGACTGTCCCTTGGCCCGTAGCATTTTAGCGGCTCTATAAATTCTAAATAAGAGTGGGGAAAAATCACATTCAATGAGGATTTAATTCATCCGATATCATAACCACCCCCGACATTCCATGAAATTGTACCTACTACGGTCCCGGAGTGAATATGATCTCCACCAGACATACGTAAGGCTTTAGCTAATACAGTTCCCTAAGTAAAAACTCCAAAGCCGGCTTCAATTTAAAATTTTCCCCAGACATTAACTCATCTATTGTATTCATCTCGCCCTCCAAAACGGATTTCTAAATTCTCATACGGCCCCCCCGGTCCTTGCGAACAGCTTGATGCACTATCTCCCTTCAACCCTTTGAACGAAATGCGGCAAAAGGAAGGAAAATCCATGGACCGACAACCGAGTTCTTTTTGTATCACTTCCCCCTTTTCTTTTATAGATAGGGCAGTTGGTCAGATCTAGTATGGATCATACATGGACGGTAGTTGGAGTCGGCGGCTTCCCCAAGAGCTCACATCGACGGGAAGGTTTGGCACCTCGATGTCGGCTCTTCGCCACCTGGGGCTATTACCTCACCAACTGGCAGTAATCAGGCGCAAGCCCCTCCTCGGGCGATTAATCATTGGTGTACAAAGTGAGACTGACACGGATAAGATATGTGTTAGCCGAAAGATTGCTTTTTCTGAATTTTGAGCAGTTCACATATGAATTTCAAATAAGGCGTATTTTGCTCAGCCCGATATATAAAGCTGAGGCTCAGGAATCAAAAAGAAATTGTTTACAATTTCATCGGGTTGAGGGAGCTCTAAAGCGCTTTGAAATTCTTCCATTTGAAAGTCTATTTGAACGATGTGACGAATTTTGCTTGGAGAACTAGAAGGAACGTGTATCACACGGAATAATGAATATATTAATCATTGGTGTTTTCATTCAAAGTGAGACTGGTTTTTCTTTTTTTGCTTGGTTGTTTTTTATCATTCATAGTCTATAATGATATAGACTAATCATTGGTGTTTTATTCACTGGAGGTACGGCCAAACATGTGCGAGCCCCTTCGAATGGAAAAATCACATTCAATGAGGATTTAGTTCATCCGATACGTACACGTCATGGACATCCTGCTTTTCTATGTTCGATAGACTAGCCTACTCGGTCGGAAGGATCTCATCTCATACTTATCCATGACTGTTTATGTTTCTTGCTAGTCTATCTATCTATAAACATAAAAAAACCTTTCCGCTCAGATCAGTTTCTAAAAGAGTCGGGTGAATGGCAAAGATAAGGAATTTAAAACCGAACCCAGAGCTAGCTGGTTCTCCCCGAAATGCGTTGAGGCGCAGCAGTTGACTGGACCGGCAAACTCAAATTTGATCTCTTTCCATACCTCACAAGCGGAAAATAGCTCAGGACTCCGTTTGGCAGCGCAGTCAGGAGTGAATAACTCCGGGGTTCGAGTTGGAGTTTGACCTTGGTTGTTTTTTTGATCTCTTCAATCATTTCAATTTGTTTGAAAGGAGAAAAAAGAGGTAATATCTATACTTAAATAGTAATCTGAATTACCATCAATCTCAATGACTAAGCACGATTCTCGGGCCATGTTCGCTAAGGAAAGACTCCAAAGCCGGCTTCAATTTAAAATTTTCGAAAAAATAGGACAACAAAGGTCAAATTTCTCTCCAATTCGTTCATATTCAGGTAGTAGATTGTGTCTCGCGCATATACCTTTCAAATTTCATAGTCATAAACAAACAAAAAAACAAGAAATACTCTCTCAAGACTTTCAAGAAAGTTTGAATCAAAAAAGGTCCAAGAGCACCTCCTCGAGTAAAAGCTTCTACAGCCGGTTGACCAAAATGAGGATGTTCCTTCGAAATTGTCCAGTACAATTGGAATTGCAACATCAAAAAGAAAAATGTTTACCCCAAGATTGGTTGATTAGTCATCATGTCTTGAAGCGGGTTCAAAAGATCAACCCTATGGAGTCAAGATTGACAGATTTAACTCAAGGAAAGTTTTCATTCAAAGTGAGACTGAGACGCTGGATTGGTGGATTTCTCATAGTTGGTGCTGCTGCGCGTGCAGCCATTTTTCTTGTACGAGACTATGATCCGACTACTCGATACAACGCCAACTCCTCATAAAAGGTTTGATAGAAGTCTCAAATGATTAATTAATATATTAATCATTAATCATTATATAACAATATGATCAAAAAAACCCATTCAAATTACTATTAGCCGTTCGAATAATTTATGGTTGGCTTGGTTGGATGAATAAATTGAAGTATTCAGGCTCCTTATCGCCAAATGTCTCTTCTATTACGAAGACCGCCCGGTCGCGAAGCTTATCCAGGGGATGTTTTTTATTTGCATTCACGACTTTTGGTAATTGTAAATTGGAAAACGCTTATTCTTCGGTTGATCGTAGAGCCGTGAGTATTGCTTTCATACGGCGGGAGTCATTGGTTCAAATCCAATAGTAGGTAGGACTTAATAGATACCGGAATGATATGTAAGAAGTTTTTATCCCATTTGAGACGGATAAGAATGTGCAGTCAGGAGTGAATAACTCCGGGGTTCGAGTTGGAGTTTGAGAAATTCTATAAAGATAGTCCGGATTAAGTGGACTTCTTCACTCGACTGCACATTCTTAGCGGTCTCACTCTCACTTTGAACTTGTTCCGACCTGAGATAATAAGCTCATGAGCTTGGTCTTACTTCACCATCTAGAAACGAAAGTAGACTTCCATCTTCAAGTTTCACTCAGCATGCTCCACTTGGCTCGGGGGGATATAGCTCAGTTGGTAGAGCTCCACTCGTGATTTGAGAGCAAAAGCAATAAAAAGAAGACAAGTAGTCTGATACAACATTGTTTTCATGTCTTTCGAATCCATTTTGTGTGTGTGTTTTTTTTCTGATTTGTTATTCAGTTTGATACCAATTCGTGTGGCTGATGAGATTGCATTGATCCAGAGACTTTTTGGCGGGTCCCATTGGCGTGCATCCAGTAGGAATGATTTCAAGACGCTTATCATTCGGTTGATAGTAAAGCCCTAATACTAGGTAAGACTTCATGTTGTGGGCCAGGTCGGTGGCACGCGGGAAGGGCCCGTGCCGCTGCAGCGGGTTTTGAAAAAGGAATTGATCGCTTTTTAGTTTGGAAAAATGGAAACTTAGATAAGTTCTTTTTGAGAAAGATTTTCTTCTTAACTTTTGTTTCTATGCAATGGGAAGGTTGAGGCCTTTTCTATGAGCAAGTGTGTCCGTACTAGTTCATCATTCCAAGGGCCTATTTCGAATAATTTGATGGCATAGCCTTTTAAGGGCGAGGTTCAAACGATCTGAAATAGGGTGACAATAAGTTCTTTCCAAATTGACTATTCGAATAGATAAAAAAAAATCCGAAGAAAATGAAAAAATTAAGCTAGAAAAAGTGGATTCGATCCTTTCTATGGGTACTTCTTAAACGCTAAGACGGATAAGAATGTGCAGTCAGGAGTGAATAACTCCGGGGTTCGAGTTGGAGTTTGCATCGAACGAATCGGTCTTTTACTACCAATCACAAATTTCATGTTGGTCGGAGTAGTCATACTGGAAATTATGATCAAGGATTTCTTTCATATCTTATCCGTCTCAGTCTCACTTTGAATGAAAACGAACCCTGGAGTTATTCACTCCTGAATGCACATTCTTATCCGTCTCAAATGGAGTTGGCAGCGATATTAGATGAAAAAGGAGACTTGACGCCACAGGATCTAAAAACTACCGCTGATAAGTGTAGGGTGCTCATTCAGCAGGATCTTGAGTTAGTTTCCAAAAAGTGGTCCGTGAACCCTGGATGCCGAAGGCGCCCTTGGGATGATCTCGTAGTTCCTACGGGGTGGAGATGATGCAATTTAAGTTTTGAATTAGTGGATGCTTCCAAAGGGCGTGGCGATGCCATACGAAAAAGCGTCGACCACGATTTTTTCTTTTTTTCTAGACATTTCACCTCGAAATAAGAAATTGTATTCTACTGGGTATTCAACTAAGAAATAGAAAGTTTTAATAAACTGCCCACATTCGTTCGTTTTGGACCAGACCGAAAATCATTCTCAACAGTTTGCGCCACATTAAAATTACCTTCTGGGGAGGTCCGTTTAATATCCAAAAAATGCTCAGCAACAGACGGACAAGTGGGGAAGCTTAGTGTGAAACAGACAAGTTTGGGTAGAGCCGCTGTTTACCCCAAGATTGGTTGATTAGTCATCATGTCTTGAAGCGGGTTCAAAGCAGTCAGGAGTGAATAACTCCAGGGTTCGAGTTGGAGTTTGACCTTGGTTGTTTTTTTGATCATATTGTTATATAATGATTAATATATTAATTAATCATTTGAGACGGATAAGAATGTTCATTTTGAAATGGCAGTTCCAAAAAAACGTACTTTTTGACAAGCATTTGCTGCAAGAGGTCGTGTGAACCATAATCGGGAGTTTTAGACAAGTTTCTTTTGAAGTAGATACCTCAATGCAAAGTATGGCTCGTAACAATCTATCTTCCGGAGTATACGCCGATTCATTCACCATTTGGGGCGTTTAAAATCGTCCGAACCAAAATCTTCAAAACCGGTCCTGCTCGTCCATTTTGCTCAGCCCGATATATAAAGCTGAGGTTATAGTTAAAGCCGCTAGTAGAAACCCGAAATAACCATCTCGACAGCGTCTCGCTTCACAGCTCCGCAGTTCAAGGGAAATATCCAAATACATGGCGCCTTCCATTAGTTATGTATCACCGTTCCAACAAAAATACCTGTATCCATCAAAAGTTTTTGGTAAATTTTCATATAATGAGTGAATCATCGACTCTGATATCTTTTGGCAAGGCTCATGATCATCCAGGGAGGGCTTTTTATGATAAATGGGACGAGCAGGACCGGTTTTGAAGATTTTGGTTCGGACGATTTTAAACGTTGTTAGCAGTTTTTGACCCTTCTGACCCCGTTCTTGATCCGTGGTGCATGGCTGTCGTCAGCTCGTGCCGTAAGGTGTTGGAAGTGGTGTTTGTTAAGGCAATCGGGCAACCATAGCCTTAATACTTCAAAATGCTGCCTGGCGCGCTTTTGCTTTCTTTTCCTCTGGCTACTAAGATGTTTCAGTTCGGGGTGCGGGTACTATATAGATTTTCATGGTAGTTACATCAACGTATTTTTCAATCTCAATACGTATAAGTTCACTCTCACTTTGAACACCAATGATTAATATATTCAGACTAATCATTGGTGTTTTTAATTCAAAGTGAGAGTGAGACGAATAAGAATTTGGAGTTAGGAGTCAATAAGTCATGGGATCGAATTGGAGAGAAATTTGACGATTGGATAGAATTCAAAACTTTCAATTGGTACTTTTGCCCAAGGGGTAATTATGTCTGGCGATACATCTACCTTCGCCGCAGTCTTCCAGCTTTTAGGGGATTCGCAACAAAAAATTGTCTTTGGGCGTCGGTCAAAAACCGTATGCTTTTGCGGAGAGTAGTATAGATATCATTATGGGAGAAGTTGATCGTTAAAATGATAATTGAGACAACAGAAGTACAAGCTATCAATTCTTTTTCTAGATTGGAATCCTTAAAAGAAGAAATGTCTATGATCGAGGTGCGAGCTCTACGCTTCAATGGAATGTCTACGATCGAGGCATTGTTTGAATGAAAAGTCAGACTGAGAAGGACCCGAGACTTCATCTTCTTGGCTTTCCCAGACAAAAGCCCCTCATCTTGCAGGTAAACACAGCAAATGTACGTCAATCACGGTACTTAATGCAAAATACCCAAAAAGTCCATCCCAACACGGCAAAACAAAAATAACCCGTCACAAAACACGGCACACATTGCACATAATTTTCACATGTAACCCGTCACAAAACACGGCACACATTGCACATAATTTTCACATATAAGCCGTCACAAAACACGGCACACATTGCACATAATTTTCACGTGTAACCCGTCACGAAACATGGCACACATTGCACATAATTTTCCCCATACAGTCCGTCACAAAACACGGCACACACTGTACAAATTTTCTCAACAGAGGGATTAAAGCCCTACACGATACATTTTCAAAAAACCCGTCACAAAACACGGCACACATTGCACATAAACTCCCCACAAAGTCCGTCCCAAAAACATGGCACACACTACGTGACACATTTTCAAAAAAGTTCGTCCCCACACGACACTCATTTTCAAGACAAAACCCGTCACAAAACACGGCACATGTCACACTTTTTTACAAAGTCCGTCCCTACACGGCAATTTTTCACAATGTACATACAATAGAAGTAGCATATGGTACAAAACACCAAAGCATGCATTTCAAGGAGAGGCACTTTATTTTTACAAATAAGAGCTAATCTCCACATTTTTGCACAAAAATCACATATCCACAATTCTCACATGCTCAATTTCAACAATTCATCGCGAATTTCACAAAAAGCATGGCAACAACAAAAAGCCTCAAATATGCGAAGAATTAAAACCTAGTTCTAGCATACAATAATTCGAGCAAAGAATCAAGACAAAATTAATTTCTTACCTCTCCGACGGCTCTATCTCGCATATTGTGCACCTCCGGATCCGGATACAACACATCCGAATTCCTCAACGAAGGCACAATGGAAGTACAATTCCTTTGAAGGTCTGCCCTTTGCTCAATGGCTTCTTGACCCCGTTGACGACGACCTCTCCTTGCTCTTTCCGCCATTGACAAGTGATTCAAGCAAAATGCGGAAGATTTACTAAGGAATTTGGATCAAAAATGGAGGTTTTCTCCTTCTCTCTCTCTCTGTTGTTCACGAAACTGGAAGAGGAAAATGGGGGTGATGCCTCATTTCTGGAACTGGTCAATTTCTGGGAACTCCAAATTGCATAAAGGTCCGTACGGACCTCTTTGCACACATAAAAGGTCCGTACGGACATCTTTACATTATAAGGCCAAATTACTTCTTTGCCCTTATAATCATTGCCCCTGGCTGTCCAAAGGCCTATTTCAGCAGATTCAATGCAGTTTGGTCCTTAACACAACAAAACCAACACCGACCGTCATCGTAAGCCCCGAATTCACCCACTAAACGGCAACACAAACACCGGCAGTCATCGTAAGCCCGAACCTTGCCCACTAAATGGTAAAACAAACACAAAAGGCACAAACGCCTCCAAACACAAGTCCCAAGGCACAAAACGCCTCCAAAACACAAAACGGTGAAACAAACACCGGCCATCAAAGTACGCCCGAAATCACTTTCTCAGCGAACAAAGCCCATACGAGACTACGCGTCCCCAGCAGACGAACACCGGCAGTCATCGTAAGTCCAACCTTTCCCCAGCGGAAAAAGCACAAGGCAATCACGACTCTCACAGTCAGAGGACATGACACATCCTCACACACGACACAAACACAGTCAGAGGACACAACACATCCTCACGCATGACGTAACCACAAGTCCCAGGGTATGGCATGCCCTCATCTACTATCTGCAGCCCGTAAGGCTTTAAATCACTCAGTCCGTGAGACTGCATAAATCAGCCAAATCACTATTTCCAGCTCGGAAGGCTCTAAACCACTCGGTCCGGAAGACCGTATAAACCTCCCAAATCATTATCCCCAGCCCGGAAGGGTTTAAACCACCTGGTTTGGAAAACCATAAAATATCCATTTCAGGACGCCACCACCTCCTCACAACCGACCTCAGCGGTCACACCACTTCAGGGCACCACCACGCCCGCATACACTCACAATTTCACGACGGCGAACTATGATCAGGCTTGATTTCCGTCAGGGATACGTAGGAATCCTATCACAGGGTCCAGCCAACCGACCTATACGGTCACCTAGGATGCCACCACGTCCTCACCACCGACCTATACGGTCACCCAGGATGCCACCACGTCCTGACAACCGACCTATACGGTCACCCAGGATGCCACCACGTCCTGACAACCGACCTATACGGTCACCTAGGACGCCACCACATCCTCACCACCGACCTATATGGTCACCCAGGATTCCACCATGTCCTCACAACCGACCTATACGGTCACCCAGGATGCCACCACGTCCTCACAACCGACCTATATGATCACCCAGGATGCCACCACATGCTCACAACCTACCTATACGGTCACCCAGGACGCCACTACGTCCTCACAACCGACCTAAACGGTCACTCACAGGACTCTGACACGTCCACTTTCCCACACACCCGAACTACGATCAGGCTTGATTCCTGCCAGGGATACGTAGGAATCCTATCACAGGGTCCAGCCAACTGACCTAAACGGTCACACACACCTCAGGACACCACCACGTCCTCACGCGATCCAGATCAGGACCCTTATCATATCGACGACCCTACTTCCTCCGTAAGTGAAGTCGTCGAGGGGCTTCTGTAAGTACCCCAATCTGGATCACCCTCTTCTGAGCTCTCGGGAAACACTGTAGACTCACTCAAACGCAGTCTCGTACACCCGGAACTCTCAAAAAAACCCTCCAAACCCTTCAAAAACTCTCAAAGGCCGAAAAAACCACCAACCAAACCAAGGGGGGCCTTTCTGGAAAAAATAAACACAGAAGGACCTTGTGGGAATTATACAGAAACCGGGAAAAGCATGGAGGTCCGTACAGACCTCTTTGCATGATAAGAAGGTCCGTACGGACCTTCCTGCTACCAAATCTCATAATTACAGAATCCCTCTAAAGTCCACGAGATTCCCCTAAATTCAGGAAAACCAAATTTTTAGTTTAGCATGGAGGTCCGTACGGACCTTATTGCACGAAAATTTTTACTATAAATAGAGGGCTTCCCCTCCCTCATTTTTCACACCATCCTCTTCTACTCTCTCCCTATGCCTTCTGGCTTCCCCTCTAAGTCCTTCTGAGGCACTCCCGGCCCCTTTCGGTTCCTTCTGAGGCCTTCCGTGCTTCCTTGTGGTGCTCCGAAGCCTTTCCGAGCACTCCCGAGATGCTCCCACGCTTCCCCGAGGTACTCTCGAGGTACTCTGAGGCCCCTCGTAGTACTCTGAGGCCTTGCATGGTCTTTTGCGAGGCATCCCGGATCTTTCCAAGTCAAACCGGCAACTCGGACACACGCTGGAACTCTGCCCGAACGCAACCGAAGATCCCGACGCACGCCGAACCTCTGCCTGAATCCAATCGATGATCCCTGCGATCCCAACGCACGCCGAAACTCTGCCCGAGTGCACACCCGACTATCTCGAGGCACGTCGAAGCTCTGTTCGCAGACAACCGGCACATTCCGAAGCAATCCCGGTCCATCCCAGAACACTATTCCATCCTCAAATACTATTCCCCCGCGGAAGACAGACACGAATCAACATTGGTAAGGCTTCCTTCCTACACTATTTCAATACATTTCAATAAGTAGTGTACAATGTAGACATCCGATACCGCATGCATTTTTAAAAGCACACACACACACACAACATTTAAAGAAAGAAGGGGTGTCGAAAGACTCGTTTTTACGAGGCGACTCGGGTGAGCTCTAATATTCTAATATTCTCTTCCCGAGGAGTAACCTGATCTCCGAACTCAAAACTCTCATCACACAAAAACAGTTTATTATTATTTTAAACTGATGCCTTTTCTCAATGTTTTGGGCTTAATCAAAACGGCGTGGCGACTCTACAAAAAAAAACACGGCGAGGCAACTCCCAACGCAAAAAAAATGAAAAATGCCAGATTCTGGGGCTCGATCGCGCTGCCTTTCGGATCCGGGTAATTTCAACTACGGCCAATTTGAGGTCGGCCTTTGCCTTCCCCTCGATCCCTTTATCTATGAATTCCTAGAGTGCTTGGCCGTTGTCCCTATGCAATTGGGTGCTAACAAAGTGAAGGTGATGGTTTGCTTTGCCATGGTGAGTAGGTTTGTAGGGTACAAATCGTGTATACACGTCTTCAAGAGGTTCTTCAAGATTATGTAGAATGAGAAGACTTTCAGGATATGTACGGCCGCCAAAGCCGAAGCCCCTAAATTATTTATTAATTTGCCCGACAAGGTATCAAGTTGGAACAACCACATGATTTTGGCTGAGAGTAGGAAGGGATGGGAGTTTCCTTTTCCCGAGGCCACATAGAGTTAATGACGGAAGAGGATTACTGGGTCCCAGAGTGGAGTGATGAGCTCACTCGTAGGCTCACGTTGGTGGCTCGGAGGAGCACCATAAACTGGGCTACCCTTGGGTCAGACAAGGACTACTTCATCCAGGCAGGGATGATGCTAGGAGGAGATAGGGAGGTAGCTCCTTTGGTCCCCATTATTAGAAGCCTTAGGTACCCTGATTGGGTCATTATGAGAGGGAAAAATTTGAATCCCAGTGCCATTTCTGCAAAAAGAAGTTGGGTCACTGCAGAGGCCTATTCCACTAAGGTAGTTAAGTACTTGCATTGATATTTCTGTAATTTATCTGTCATTTTGCTCGTATATTTCTTTGCTAATTGTTTCTTTTTGATCGTGCAGTTCACACAGCTGAATAGGAGGCTCAAATGAACAAAATCATCGATCTGGGTAATAGAAGGAGATATGAGAAGGCATATGGAGCTGCCAAAGCCCGTGCCAGTAGGGAGAAGGAAGCTATGGATCATAACAAGCTGCTCCCCAAGGAGGGTGTTGGAATGATCTCAGTTGATGGGACTGGGCCAGTGGAGCCTATTGAGCAGGCACCCCAGGTGCAAGTATTAAGGGGTGAGGGGGAGGTCGACATATCGACCGAGAAAGAGTCGGGCTCCGAGCCCATGCAATGTTCTGTGGGGCAGATTCCACAAAGAGTGGTCGACCTGGACGTGGAGGTTGAAGAGCTCGACCTGTATGTGGAGGACCAATCGCTAGGCCTGTTGAGGAAAAGATCTTGTGTCGAGCTGGTACATGAGCAAGCTGGCACTTCCAGGGCTGCATGTACTGCTTCTAGCCATCCTCCCCCCAAGCTCCTTCTGCCAGAAGCACCAAAGAGGTACATACAGTTTTTGAGAGGTTAAGTGACGTTTCTCCTCTTACGGCCGTCAATAGCTTAAGCCGCCAATACCCCGAGCTGGGTTTGGGGCAAATTATAGTAAGGATCACAGTGGATAGTGATTTGCTAGCCCATTTTGTGGAGGAGGGACTAATTCCAGAGGAGTATAGTGACAGGTCAGGCCTGCTTGCCTCCGAGGTAAAACTTACAAACTTTTTCTACTTCGCTTGTCCTTCATCACTTTGGTCGTTAATTCTCTAACTTTATTTTCTTTATTATGTAGTCTCTTGCCTTGACAGAGCAAAAGCCAAGTGCAGCTGGAGAGCTGCTCTGGAGAAAGAGCAAATAGGTTTCGCTAACTACTCAAGGAAGGCGAGAGAAGCTACTAAGCTAAGGCAGAAGCTCAAGGATGGTGACTTCCTATGTCGGGCAATCCAATAGACCCACTTCAACGCAGAGAATGAGAGGGATGAAGCCTTAGCAACACTAAAGATTGCTAAGGAGTAGCTTGCTCCTCTACAGGCTCAGATGGATTCATGGGCCCCCACAAAAGCTGCCTTGGAGGGGGAGGTCGCTCTGGCAAAACAAGAGAAAGCCAACATATGGCATGCCGAGCTCTAGTAGATTCCACAGTCGAGCTGCCCATTGATAAGTTAGCTCAATAGGCTTTTGTTGATCGATACGATGAGGCAACTCATGCCGGACATCCTCTTGTGCCCTATAATAATGATTTGGCAGTCATAGCCAAACAAGACGCAGAGGACGGGCTAGAGCCTTGGGTTACCTCACTAATTGAGCCAAGGAACTTCAATTCCATACTTCAAGAGCTTAAGGAGGCTAATGAGGTGGATGAGGAGGATGAGGTCACCCAAGACCAAGTATTCCAAGATGTTGAGAAGCAGTAGGAGCAGCACCAGCAGCATCAGGATGGATATCAAGCAGACTGATCTTTTTATTTTGGTTTTTGTAATGAACAAGTCCCAAACAATTTTCTGTTTATTGTCTTTTATTTATCTGTTCCTTGGCCCAGTTGGGGAGGCATTTCTACTTAAGATATTTTGGTTAGTCCTGGCCCGTTTTTGGGGGACTAAGTACTTAATGCTAGTTGACTTCGAATAATTTTTGTCTGATCCTTATAGTTTTAGTTCATTGTCGAACTAGTATAAATAAGAGATTGGCCAAATTCTTAGTCGGAAAATTTTTGCAAATGAGATTGACCAAGACTTAGGTCGAACCTGTTTTTCGAACGAAGCTGACTAAGCCTTTTGTCGAACTTTTTTTAAGAACGAAACTGACTAAGTGTTTAGTCAAGCTTATTTAAGAACGAGACTTACACAAGTCTTCAGTCAAACCTGCTTAAGAATGAGGTTGACTTAAGACTTTGGTTGAGCCTGTTTGAGAACAAGACTGACTCAATCCTTTAGTCGAACCTATTTAACAACGAGGTTGACTTACAACTTTGGTTGAGCCTGTTAAATATTTCGAGGTTGACTAAGAGTCGGACCTGATTTGCACATGTAAACACAACGAAGTAATGTGAATAAGACTTCTTTAGGGTAACCCCTTTTTATTTATAAAGTAGATCGTTACATAGAGGATTCACTCAGAGATAATATTTAACTAAGTGTCTAGCATGTCAAGGATGCTTTAGGTCGTCGCCCCCCGAGTGGCCAATCATGTAGGTCCCTTCTTTAACAACCCTGGTAATGATGTAGGGTCCTTCCCAGTTTGGAGACAACTTGTTCTGCTCAGCATTCCTTCCAGTTACTTCAATCTTTCGTAAGACATAGTCCCCTACATTGAATGACCTCTTCTTGACTTTCTTATCGTGATACCCCTTGGTTTTCTGTTTGTAGTTGACCATTCTAAGTTCGTACGTTTTTCCTCTAATAGGTCCAGGTCGATCAATCTGTTGGAGTCATTTTGATTCTGATCAGATAAAGCTATCCTTGTTGTAGGAAGTTGTAGCTCGGAGGGTGCCATGGCCTCCGACCCAAAAGTAAGAGCAAATGGGGTTTCTCCAGTGGGCCCCCGGGTGGTTGTGCGGACTTGTAAGTAACCCAATCCGGAGCGCTCCCTATCCGAGCACACGGGAAACACTGTGGACTCAAGCAAACGTGATCCCGAAGACCCGTAACTTTCAAAAGGTCCAAAAACACCAACCAAACCAAGAGATGACCTTTCCGGGATAAAATGGGATAGAAGGACTTTTCAGGAACTACAAAAAAAGTCACTTGACATAATGGTCCGCACAGACCACTTTGCAGGGTGAAAATAATGATGAAAAAATCCCCTTAAAGTCCACAATATTCTCTCAAATCCGGGAAAACCAAAAAAATGGTAATAACAAATGAGTCCGTGCGGACCACTTTGCATTTTTCTTGGGCCTATAAATATAGGGCTCCCCCTCATTTTCTTCACACCTCCCTTCTCTCCTCCCTCCCCCCAGCAAGCTGGGACAAGTATAAGCCTTCCCGAGGCCCTTCGGCCCTTCCCGAGGCCTCCCGAGGCGCTGCGAAGCCCTCTCGAGACGCTCCGAAGTCCTACTGAAGCCCTGCCGGTCTGTCCCGAGGCGCTCTCGAGCCATCCTGAGGCGCTCCCGAAGGATCCCGAAGCCCTGCCGGTCCATCCCGAGGTATCCCGAGGCACGCCAAAGCTCTGCCCGCACATACCTAGCCATCCCAAGCCACGCCGAAGCTCTGCATGCACATACCTACCAATCTCGAGGCACGCTGAAACTCTGCTCGCACATACCTAGCCATCCCGAGGCACGTCGAAGCTCTACCCGCACATACTTAGCCATCCCGAGGCACGCCGAACCTCTGCTCGCACATCTCGAGGCATCCCGAGGCACGCCGAACCTCTGCCCGCACATACCTAGCCATCCCGAGGCATGCCAAACCTCTGCCCGCACATACCTAGCCTTCCCGAGGCACACCGAACCTCTGCCTGTCCTTCCCGAGCCATCCCGAAGCATCCCGAAACTCTGCCGAAACGCACCGATCCACCTCGAGACAATCCCGGTCCATCCCAGTCCATCCCAGAACACTATTCACACTCAATCAAACACATTCCTTCGCGGAAGATAGACACGAACCAACATTAGTAATGCCTCCTTCCAACTCTATTTCAATTAATTTCAATATTTAAATACATAGCATACAATGTAGATATCATTTTCAAAATCCATTTTTTAAAGCACACACACACATACACAACTGTTAAAGAAAGAGGGGTATCGAAAGACTCGTGTATACGAGGCGACCCTGGTGAGCTCAACTATCTCTTCCCGAGGCGTAACCTGACCTCCGAACTCAAAATCTCATCACATAACAAAATCAAAAGCCTTTTCTCAATGTTTTGGGCATAATCAAAATGGCGTGGTGACTCTACAAAAAAGACAGTGCACCCTCAAAGGCGGGAGATGTCCGATCCTCGCGCCGGATCCGGGTAATTTCAGTTGGCGACTTCGCTGGGGACATTTGTTTTAAAACATTTAAATAAACAAAAAAAAAAAGATTTTTAAAACAATGATGAGGGTCAAACTTTCATTTTACCCCTTCTTTAATTGTTGTGTATGTGTGCATGTGCTTTACTTTTTTTGCTTATTCAAAAAAAAAAAAAATACAAAATAATGCATCATAATACATCTGTGTACATACATTTAAAATTCATTCTGCAAAACTTTCTGTTTTCCTCAGAAAAAGAATTTTAGTGACCGCACACTACGCGCACTCTTATCCTATACACTGCACACTACAACCCCAAACCCGGGATGGTCTCAGATACAGTTCGATTGGTATTCCTATGCCTTTCGAGCGCACGGGATCATTCCAAACTTCCCATCCTAGCCAGTGTCAACCATGCACACTTGCATCACACTCTGTCCAGACTCGGTTGGTTTTTGACCCAGTCCGTGTCATAAAGCCTGGATACATATCCCATGCCGGCCATTATCTAAGCCAATACCCAAAAATCAAGATCCCTTGCACAAGCAAAGCGATGAAAGGTCATGCTAAAATCTTGACCCGATCATGGTTTCCAAAGCTACACCCAGACAATGATCCGTACCGGATATACATCCATGCTCATATGACACCATGTCATCAAGTCTTTAATGCATCATCCATGACAATCTGACTCAGCCAAAACCTAACGTCATAGATCCCTTGCGCAAGAAAGGTAAAGAGAGGTCATGCCGAACTCTTGACCCGATCTTGACTTTGAATACTGGCTCTGTTCACTATTCACATGGCAGACACATTAAAACGAACATGACAGGCTCGGTCCTTAGGTTCATTTTTTCTTTTGGCCGGTGGAAACCGCTTGCCCTATTGTAAGTACCCCAATCTGGATCACTCTCTTCCATACGCAAGGGAAACACCGCACACTCACACAAACGCAGTCTCGAACACCCGTAGTCTTCAAAAATCCCAAAAACCACCAACCAAACCAAGGGGGGCCATTCTGGGATTAAAAGGTACAGAAGGACTTTTTGGGAATTTTGGAAAATTTGGAAAAGCAGGACTGGTCCGTGCGGACCACTTTGCTCCCAGACATCATAATTACAAAATCCTCTTAAAGACCACAATATTCCCTTAAATCCAGGAAAACCAAAATTTTGGTTTTGCAACATGGTCCGTGCGGACCACTTTGTCATTTTTCCATGGCTATAAATAGAGGGCTCCCCCTCTCGTTTTCTTCAAACCTCCTCTTCTCTCCCTCTACCCCCAGCCTTCAGGCAGCCTTCTAAGACCCTTCGGGGCAATCCTGGTCCCTTTCGATTACCTCCGGGACATTCTGAGGCCCCTCGTGGTACTCCGAAGCCCTGTCGAGCGCTCCTGAGACGCTCCCGAGCTACCTCGAGTAACTCCCAAGGCATTCCGAAGCCTTGTCGGTCCATCCCGAGGCATTTCGGTCAATCCAGAGGCATCCCGGTCCATCCCGAAGCCCTGTCGAACAATCCCGGTCCGTTTCGAAGCACGCCGGAACTCTGCTCGAACACAACCGACGATCCCGACGCACGCTGGACCTCTGCCTGAGTCCAGTCAACGATCTCGACGATGCCAACGCACGCCGAAACTCTGCCCGAGTACACACCTGACTATCCCGAGGCACGCCGAAGCTCTGTTCGCAGACACCAGCACGTCCCGACGTCATCCCGGTCTATCTCGAAACACTATTAAACACTCAAACACTATTCCCAAGCGGAAGACAGACACGAACAAAAATTGGTAAGGCTTCCTTCCATTACTATTTTAATACATAGTATACAATGTAGACATCATATACCGCATACATTTTTAACAGAGCACATACACACACACACAACAGTTAAAGAAAAAGGGGTACCGAAAGACTCGTTTTTATGAGGCGACTCGGGTGAGCTCTTCTATTCTCTTCCCGAGGCGTAACCTGACCTCCGAACTCAAAAATCTCATCACACAACAACAGTTTTTTAAAATTAAGCCATTTCTCAATGTTTTGGGCTAAATCAAAACGGCGTGGCGACTTTACAAACGAAAACGCAGCGAGACACCTCCTGACAAATGCGAGATGCCGAGGCCGCGCGTGAGCCAGATCCGGGTAATTTTAGTTGGCGACTCCGCTGGGGATAGGTTTTGTTTTAAAAACTTTTAAACAAAAAATAAAAGATTTTTAAAACAATGATGAGGGTCAAATTTTCATTTTACCCCTTTCTTTAACTGTTGTGTGTGTGCATGTGCTTTACTTTTTATTTACAAAAAAATAAAAATACAAAAAAAATGCATCATAATACATCTGTGTACATACATTTAAAAATTCTGCAAAACTTCCTGTTTTACTCAAAAATATAATTTTAGTGACCGCACACTACTCGCACTTGCTGCCTCGGTACACTGCACACTACAACCCTCAACCCGGAGTGGTCTCAGTTGCAGTCTGATTGGTCTTCCTGACGCCTTTCGGATGCGCACGAGATCATTCCAAACATCCCATCCTAGCCAGTGTCAACCATGTACGCTTGCGTCGCACTATGTCCAGACTCGATTGGTTTTTACCCAGTCCGTGTCATACAGCTTGGATACATATCCCATGCCGGCCATTTTCTGAGTCGAAGCTCGGAACTCACGATCCCTTGAGCAAGCAAAGCGATGAAAGGTCATACTAAAATCTTGACCCGATCTTGATTTCCAAAGCTACACCTAGACGATGTTTCGTCCCGGATATACATCCATGCCCACATGACACCATGTCATAAAGCCTTAAATACGTCAACCGTGACAATATGACCTAGCCAACGCCTAACGTCATAGATCCCTTGCGCAAGCAAGGTAAAGAGAGGTCATGCCAAACTCTCGACTCGATCTTGACGCAGGTGCCGGCTCGGCTCACTATTCACATGGCCGACGCATTAAAACGAACATGACAAGCTCGGTCCTTAGGTTCGATTTTTCTTTTAGGCCGGTGGAAACCGCTTGCCCTATAGGACCCTCGCCTCGGGCTGTCCACCCCGGGATGTCGAAATACAGGTGCAAAACGAGGGGCTTATAGCCGCACAGATGGTCTCCACTGACCCAGGATCTAGCATAGTTGCGAAAAAGTAGAGCAATCTTTTCCAACCAACTTAGGATTCTGAGAAAACACGTTTTAAGTAAATTAAAACAATAAAAAAACATAAATAAATAAAAAGTGGAAACTGCGTGTTACATGAGCTTTCCCCCTTTATCCAAAAAGGCCTTCCCATGTCTAAACCTTACCCGTCACCCCCTCCAGCGAACCGAGAGTGGTTGAGAGTACCCGAGAACTGTTCTTCCAGTTTCAAAGCTGCAAGGTCCCACATCCTTCCCAGTACAGCCACCAGGGCAGTCCATCAACTCCCCATGGCCAGGTTGGCAGACAACAACGAGGAAAATGGAATCTTACCCCCGAGAAATTTCCTGACAATGGAGGAAGTTTGGCAAGCTGTCATAGCCCTCGAAAAACGCCAAGGCGAGCAACTGGCCTGGATCGAAGGTGCCATGCACCGTTTCGGAACATTAGCCACCCCCAACCACCTGGGGCTCCCAAGGACGTACCCGCTCCCGCAGCTCCTTGTCTCCCGGAAGTCAATATTTTGCCCTCGTACGAACCCTGCAGTTACGACATAAAGCCACAAGACCCCCCGGGGAAGACGTGCCCAGTCGACATCCCGAGGTCCCGATACCCCGCAAAATGATGAACATATCTGGTGGGACTTCTGCGACTGCACCACTTGTATGGAAAGGGACTTCGAAGACAAAATAAACGAGGATCGCCCTCCAAGAAAGAAGAAACTCTCTTCTCAACAAAAACTGAAGAAGAGATACGAAGCCGTCGACCCCACAGTCGGAACCCTTGGAGAACCGTCAGGAAAGTTTGACTACTACATCATCTACTCCAGCAAATCTCCTCAGCCTAGCTCTACGCAAGACCACGGCAACTTCTGCTCCATGATCAGCTGGGACGAGATCTACACAGCCACCAATGGCCCAAGAGTCCTAACACCCCAACCCCTATCTTGGGAAGACATCAAAGCCACCGTTGACGCTTCAACAAAAGCAATAATGGTGAACGAGCTAAAATGCGAAGTATGGCCCTACGCCAACCAAGGCCCTCCCATGACAGAAGTGGGAGAAACAAACAAAGCAGCGAAGCCAGAAGTGAACGTACTGACGCGTTCCGGCCAAATCCCGGTGAATCCTCCAAGGACAGATAAAAGGCCAGCCGTACTTGAGCCTCGAACCGAAAAGGGCCCCTACGCCAAAGAAGCTGAAGCACTTGACCCAAAGGCTGAAGATCCAATCTTAACTCAGCTCAAGCGCACTCAGGCCAACATATCCCTCTGGTCCCTACTCACTTCCTCTTACCCACACAAACTCAAGCTGGAGGAAAGCCTGGCTTAGACCATGGTACCTATCAACGTGACACCAGATGAAGCGGTCCAAATGATCGGTAACGTCCACTACAGCAACATCATCACTTTCACGCTGCTCGACCTCCCAAAATTTGGGGCTTACCACAACGAGCCTCTCTACATAACAGTCCAACTGGTTGAACGCCGCCTCCCTCGCGTCTTAGTAGATAGAGGATCAGCCATGAATGTCCTCCCATCCAAAATGATGGACTTGCTAGGGATCAAGCCAACTGATCTAAAGCCTTCAACTCAGACGATCAAAGCATATGACTCGACGTCTCGCTCCATCTTGGGGATAGCCATGCTGAACCTGTGGTTCGGAAAGCAGATGATCCCGACAGACTTTCAGGTCATTGACATCTCGATCACCTTCACTGCTATCTTGGGACGCCCTTGGCTACACCAGATCAATGGGGTGGCATCCACCCTACACCAGTGCATAAAGTTCATCCAAGGAACGGATCTCACCATCATCTATGAGGACAGCATAACTACTGAAGGGACTAACACAAACGGCGTCCCAGTCCTGGAAGTCAAACACGAAAACGACGGCATGATGCTGACACAGTCGAAAGCCCAAAAGCCCAGGTATGCCACATAGACATGCCCTTGACTTGGGACCAGATCCCTCCTACCATGAAGATGATGAAGCTCATGAACTACATCTCGGGGCTTAGTTTGGGAAAATGCCATCAAGGTACCCAACAAATCATCGAGATCACGAAACAAAATACACGCCAGGGCCTAGGATACGTTCTCACTCCCAAAGATGCTGCATAAAATAGAAAAGCTGCACGTAAACGCTCCACTACTGACAAAAGAGGCTTGCATGCAATCTCCGACCTCCGCCCTTACAGCTTCGACATGGCCCGATACTTCACAAAGAAAGCTGGCAGTTTGAACGAAGACACATAGAAGGGGACAGAGCTGATCAACGCCAAACAAAATTGGTCGAAAGAAATGGACAAGCTCCAACAAATCCTGGAAAGGTTCAGAGGCCTCCATCCAAACCCAGTCAGAAGAGCATTTCTTGATGCACCAACTCTATCGGGACCCACTACCACCACTATTCACAATGAATTCTGGTTCAGGAAAACCCCCTCTTTGGCGGAAGAACTCGAAAAACTCTCTGTCAACATCCCTTCCATAAACAAGTGGGACAATTCTGCATTCAAACTAGCAATGCCCAAGACAAGAAAGGAAGACTCCGCAGACGATGCCTGGAATGAGCCGTTGCTACAACAACTCTTCAAGGAAGAAATCGAAGTGCCAGACCTAATCGATTTTGTTTCTGATAACTACATGGTAGCCATGATTGGAAACAGTAGCGCGAAGCCTTTCGACCCTCGCCTCCTTTCAAGCTCATCAACATTTCCACTCAAAAACTGGGCCACCTTATCCGGACCTACCGCCAGCAAGAAGGACATGATCGAATAACTTGGTCTAACCCTCGCGTCCTAGAGTCCAGAGTCAAAACCCATTCTGAGTCCATTATCTTTGAATTTGAGTCTCTCGAGTCATCTGATGGCCTTACGCCAGAAGATTACGAACTCATTGCTAATAATGTATTCCCATATGCTCTTAATGAAAGTTTCGACCTTTTCGAGTATCCTCTCATTGCATCTTTAACAACTGATAAATTAACTAAAACACAAACAGTTAATAACGATTCACTTGATAAAGAAGCAGACACATTAAACGAACAATACATTAAACACATCTTTAAGCATGTTGTCAAACGAGAGAAAAACCGAGCCCAAGCTGCCGAGGAGGTTTTAACCAAAGTGAATTTGGGAACTGCTGAAGAGCCAAAAGAGACGCAAATCGGAAGCTTCTTCACCGGCACTGGCCAAAATGCATTGACTGCACTGCTCAATGAATTTGTGGACGTGTTCGCTTGGTCTTACCAAGATATGCCCGGCTTAGATCCAGCCATAGTAGAACATCGGATTCCCCTGAATCCCGAGGCTAAGCCCATCAAGCAAAAGCTACGCCGAATCAAGCTGGAATGGTATTTACAAGTCAAGGAAGAGATCGAAAAGATGCTCCGTGTCGGCTTCATAAGGGTGATCGAATACCTGACATGGCTCTCCAACATAGTCACGGTCACCAAGGCCAATGGAAAAGTACGCTGCTGCGTGGACTTCCGAGATCTCAAATAAGCAAGTCCCAAGGACGACTTTCCACTACCAAACATAGACATGTTGGTAGACACTACGGCCAATTTTGAAGTTAAGTCCTTCGTGGACGGGTTCGCCGGCTACAATCAAATCAAGATGGCCGAAGAAGACCAAGAAAAAATAGCCTTCACATCCCCCTAGAGAACTTACTGCTATACAGTGATGCCGTTCAGACTAAAGAACGCTGGGGCTACCTACCAACGGGCAGCAACCGCCCACTTCCATGACATGATCCACAAAGAGATCGAAGTGTACGTCGATGACAAGATCATCCACTCAAAGGGATCAGATGGACAACACCTCACTGACCTGAGAAAGTTCTTCAATCGACTACGGAAACACTCAATGAGGTTAAACCCGGCCAAATGCACATTTGGCTTCATCAGAGGCAAAGTCTTGGGATACATGGTCACCGAGCGAGGCATCGAAGTTGATCCCCAAAAGATCAAGGCCATCATCGAAATGAGACCACCGCAAACCCAAGCAGAGGTAAAAAGCTTCATGGGCCACCTGAAGTACATCAGTCGCTTCGTCAACCAGTTGACCTCCATGTGCGAGCCAATCTTCAGACTAATGAAGAAAAATGCAGACACCGAATGGAACCCGGAATGCCAAGATTCCTTCGAAAAAAATAAAGGCGTACCTTGTGAGTCCTCTGATCCTCTGTCCTCCCCACGAGGAGAAGCCACTTCTGCTATACCTAACTGTGACCGACACTGCAGTTGGAGCCATGCTCTGTCAAGAAAAGAAGAGTCACGAGTTGAGAACGCCATCTACTTCGTCAGTCGAAAGTTTAAAGGCAGCAAACTCAACTACTCAGCCCTCGAGAAAACCTGTACAGCTCTAGTATGGGTTGTCGGAAAACTACGACACTACATGCAGTCGCACACAGTGCACTTGGTCTCCAAAATGGACCCAGTCAAATACCTCTTTGACAAACCATCTCTGTTATTGAGGCTCGCCAAATGGTCTTTCTTCCTAGCGGAGTTTGACATCAAGTACGTGAACCAGAAGACAATCAAGGGACGGGTAATGGCCTAGCAACTGGCCGACTCCCAACCGATGAGGCCCAAGGTCCCGAGTCACAATTTTGAGACGAAGGAATCTTCACACTTGAAGGCGAAAACCGATGGCAACTGTTCTTCGACGGAGCAGCCAACAAAAGAGGAAACGGCATTGGTATGCTCTTGGTCGACCCAAAGGACGAGCACACCCCAATCGCCATAAAGCTAAATTTCGAGGTAACAAACAATGCCGCCGAATAGGAAGCTTGCGTCGCCGGACTAGAGGCTGCACTTGAAAGGAACATCCAGAAACACGAAGTCTACGGGGACTCAGCCCTGATCATCAATCAAGTTTCCAACAAGTGGAAAACAATAGACCCAGGCTTACAAAAATACCACGCCTGCATGGAAGACCTCATCACGCAATTCGAAGAGGTCACCTTCCACTACTTACCGAGAGACCGGAACCGGTTTGCAGACGCCCTAGACACTTTGGCTTCCCTCATGGAAATCCCCCAGGGAAAGGCAATCAAGCCATTCAAAGTGGGAAGAAAGGAAATTCCCGCCTACTGCTGCGAGATCGAACCAGAATCTGAGCCCATCAATGAGCCATGGTACAATCAGATCTTCCAATACCTCAAGAACGGGGAAACCGCCTTCATGAACGAGGAAGGCCAACACAAAGAAGGAGTCAAAGCCAAGAGCATCATGGCCCTAAAATGCCTCGCCTCTCACTTTGTCATCCTTGGAGACATGCTATACAAAAAATGCTACCTGGGACCACTCCTATGCTGCATTAGCCAGGAAAAGGCAAACGAGCTCATGAATGAAGTCTACGGTTCTCCAACCTCAATCATCTTCCTCCTCATGATCTTTACTGCAAGAATACTCCCTGGCCCTTCGCCACTTGGGGGATCGACGTCATCGGGAAAATCGCTCCGCCCGAAAGCAACGACCATGAATTCGTCTTGGTAGCCATCGACTACTTCACAAAATGGGTCGAAGCCACGTCCTAAAAGGTGCTAACTTCCAAGAAGGTCGCCCATTTCCTCAAGGAAAACATCATATGCCGATACGGCATCCCGAACGAGGTCATATCAGACAACGGGTCCCACTTCGAAGGAGAATCCGACAGACTGCTGGCCGAATTCAAGATCACGCGCCACAAGTCTTCTCCCTACAGGCCGCAAACTAACGGTGCAGTAGAAGCAGCAAACAAGACCCTCGAAAGTATCATCCGAAAAATGAACACCCGAGGACGAGATTGGCCCGAGAAGCTGGACCTTGCACTTTGGGGCTACCGAAAATCAGTCAAAACAGCCACGGGAGAAACTCCATTCGCCCTGACATACGGGATGGAAGTAGTACTGCCCGTTGAATTGGAAATTCCCTCACTCCATGTGCTGCTGGAAAATGAGATCAACGAAGTTGAATGGCTCCGAAGCCGAAACGAAGAACTGGCTCTGCTAGACGAGAGCCGACTAAAGGCCATAGAGCACATCCGAGCCTACCAAAGCAGAATGGCTAGAGCGTTCGACAAGAAAGTCAAGTCCCGATACATCATGGAAGGCGATCTGGTACTCAAAGAAAAGCCCCCCACTGGGAAAATGGGAACCAACATGGATCGGCCCTTTCGTGGTTCAAAAGATCTTCTCCGGAGGTGCCATGAAGCTGACAGACCTAGACGGAAATCCCTTCATGAATCCAGTTAACGGAAGCAAACTTCGCAGATAATTCGCCTAAAGAAGATCAATTGTGCATCTCTTGGCACTCCTTATAGTGTCGAACTACGCAGACCTGAGCCCTCTAGTCCGGGGGGAACGTAGGCAACCTTAATTGGTCCGGTCTAAAAACACACAAAAAACAAAAAAGTTTGAATGTCAACCAAGACTTCCATCAAACTATACACTTTCCAAAACATGCCCCCACCATCACCTTGACCAAGTCAAACGACGGCGGCAAACATCAAAGGACATCAAAAGGTCACTCAGCATCAAAAGACTGACCCATGTCAACTCCAAACTAGGGGCTTGCCTTCACCCTCACGCGCTTCAAAAAACAAACAAACAAAGAGCTCAAGCAGAAGCTTTCAAAAAAAAAAAAAGAGCTCAAGCAGAAGCTACAAAAAAATGAGGTCAAGGACCCAGCGCCGAAAAACAAGAAGCAAGGGAGTCACTGAAAAAGACCGTCAAAAATGACTTGTCAAGGGACCATCCAACCTTCCCATCCATACACAAAATCCAAAACAAAAAGGGATGTCGACAAGGCTTTGACTGCTTCAGTCCACAAATACAACAAAAAGATCCAAAGCCGGACGCCGCCAAGGCTCACAAAAGAAACAAAACGAACAAGAGATCTTGCGTCTCGACAAAGCTTTAAAAGTAAATCACAAATCACTAACGGTTACAACATTTCTTTATGAGTTCAAGCACGGTCTACTCTCAAGTTCACAACATGCTAAAAGACAGCTTAATACCTTTAACAAATAATGTATTTGCAATGCAATGAATTAATACTTAGGAGGTCATTTCACGCCACCTGCGCTTGTCCCCTCGCCATTCTTCCCTTTCTTCCCTCGTCCCCGGAAAGTCTTCTTTCGCTCCACGCGAGCCAAATCTGTCTCTCTCATTCCGAGATTAGGGGTCCTCCCCGTGGAGTCAAACAATCCAGCAGCTCGCAGAGCTTCATTCGTCCGTGCCTCAACCCGGATCTCCTCCCTATGATTCTGCAAAAGAGGACCTCTCTCCGTCAGTCGGTCAACTCGAGTCTCGTAGTCAAATAAAGTGCCTCATGTCACATTCTGAGGGTTAGACCAGGCTTCAGCATTTCTAAGGTTATAGCTAGGAAGGCAACCTTTCCCCAGAATCGCTTCACGCTTGCTTCCCAAAACCACTTGGGACTGCCCGACATGCTGCTCATACCAATCCAGGTACTCGGTAGTCAACACAACACTCTCCCGACGTCGAAGGAGCACCACAGGAGGGAAAGCGGAATACTTCCATACCCTCAAAAAATACAGAAGAGCATCTGAAGCTGCCATACAAAGAGAAGCCACCTCCACAGTGGCAATGTCATCCCAGCCCAGCAAAGGCTCCTGCCTCATCCCGAACTGTTGGGATATGAGCTACGAAATATAGAAGGAGGACCAAGACAAACCTAGAACTCTGACGACGTAGGAACCTTCCTGAAAGGCCCTCCTAGTCACAATCCCCCAGTGCAAAACCCACCAGCGAATTTGATGTGTACCAAGATGTGCCCTCCATCTCTCCCAGGCGGACTGATCCATGTCCAATACAAGAGGTCACCGAGAAAACGTCCTATGGCTAAAAGACACCGGAGACTCAGGCATGTCTTGAAGCCTCTCTCTCAACCACAAGGTGAACAAAACGGGGCTTCCCCCTCTCATGAACCTATCCCCAGTCGCCAGGCAATCAATGCCATGAAGGGTTTCTCCTAGCACCAATGGAGCAATATCCTCCTTGGCTCGGCAGTGCCCTACTACATCCAGGAAAGCGCCGTCACATACCCGAAGGGAGCTAGCCATGAAAAGTGTTGCTATCACGCATAAAGCAAAGGCATCCCATGAGACGTCACTCTCTTCATCACTCATAAACCGCTCCGGTAGCGTAGAAATGTCAATGTGACCAGAGTCAAAGGTCATACCCTGCACTTCTTCAAATGAAGTTCGAAGAAAGCATGCGAGCTTCACGCTTACGGCCGCACCGCCGATCAAAGGAAGCGAAATGGCCTCCACCTCCGGTCCTCCAATCAAAGCCCGAAAATCCTCAAAGGTGGGCATGACCTCATTGTAGGAGAAGCTATACACGTGCCTCCTAACATCCCAGAACGTCGCAGCAGCCCGCAATAATTCCCAATCAGGAACTAACTCCCTAAGGGACCAAACCGAGCAGAGTCGAAATCTCACCTCGAAAGCCCGCTTGTTGTGCCTCATATGGTGCCTTATCCACGTATTGAGCCGCTCAAGGAAGTATGCTCTCCTCTCCTTCGAAAGCCTCGGCAAAACTCTTGAAGAAAACGAAGAATCCATGGAAAATGTGGAGGTTTTTAGAGAAAATGGGGAAGAAAGCTCGAAGGGACTGCAAATGGGAAGTGGGGGAAATCCAGATTTTCTGTAAACTCTTATTTCCTTCCCAAAAGCAAGGTGAATCCGCACAGACCACTTTGCATGCTGGATGTGTCCGTGCGGGCCACTTTGCAACAAGGCCCCACATTTTCAGCAAACTGCAAAACAGCTACTGCTCTCAGCGGGAACATACCCCCAACTGCTCAAAATCCTGGCCAAAGCCATTTTCGACCAACATACACTAGCCACAAAATGCATTCCCAGCTCATGCGACATGCACACAAAAAAAAAAAACTAGCAACAATTCCTAGGTCAATCTCAGGAATCACAAATACGTCATTATATCTCAAATAAAATACTTTTCTGTGCAAATACAAGTGTTTTATTACAGGTACAAAATGTCTGTTGCTAAACAAAACAAATAAAAAAAAACGGAAAGAGGGAAAGCAAAAGAGCCCTAATCCGACTCATCATCATCCTCCACAAACGAGAAATCCGGCATCTCGGCAAACTCGCCAATCACATCCTCATCATCAGAATACTAGACCCCCTCCTCGTGCGAGAACTCTAAGTACTCCGAAGGTTCAAACCCCAGTAAAAGGATAATAGAAGGGATGTGCAGACGAGCCCTCTCCCTGTGCATCCGGCGAAGGAAAGAACTGATGAAGGGTCTGCGGCCTCTGGGCCCCCGAAGACGTCCCCACATCAAAACTCTGCCGCTCCCGAACCGGCAGCTCATGCTGTAGCCTTGGCTCAACCCTCGAAGAAGGAATATCTACAGACATCCTTGAAGGAATAGGATCGAACGCCGCCGCGTGCCGCGAAGGCCTGCAAGATAGTCTCCCCGTGAGCTTCTTTGCGAAAGACCTCATCCCCACAAACCGACGGGTCAGCGTATCAAAGGATCTCCACGAGACCTACGCAAACAAACAACCAAAGAAACGCTCAGCAAAAGAGATACAACCAAACTCGACAAAAGAGAAAAAAATAGAAAAGATGCCAAGATGGAAAAGAGTAAGCACACTCACCGGAGCATCTGGGTCAACCCGATAAGCAGCAGGAGCCTGCTTTGGGATGGGAACCGACATCCTCATCCTCGAAGAGTCCCCGGGAACATATGAGAAGTCCGACCCAGGCACTGGAACATCTGGAGGACGTGGTTGGCCATCCTGCCTCTTCCGCGCCAACACTTGTGGTGTCCTCAGCTTCTGCCTAACGAAGGCCCCATACTCCTCGCCGTACATGATGAACTCCTAGGAGCTCACGCCCACCCGGTACCTCTCGTACTCCAGCACATCCATGTCAAGAAAACTCAGCATACCGAAGGGCGGATCCCTCGGAGCCATAGGGGGCACACCTGCGCCATGCTGCCAGAAGACCCTCTCCCTCAGATTTATGACATCGCAAGTAAGGCCCCGCAGCATCTTCCTCTACTGTGTCACCATGGGAGCCATCTCAAAATCATCATTGCTATACCGAACCCAAGGGTACAGCTCAAAACCCGCCGGACTAACCCTCTCTAGGTACTCCTCCACGTCCCGGTAGGTGACAGTGACCTTTCCCCTAGCCTTCTTCCTCCTCCTCAATGAGCGGGCCCAGCACAGCATGGCGGGATAGGCCACCATGGCCACATCTGCCCAGTTCCACGGCTGGCACCGGAAGATCTCATAGCACCACACCTGTAACAAAAAACCGAATAGTGCTCAAAACAAAAAAAAGAAGAAGAAGACGGAGAAATGACAAAGTGCTAAACTACAACAGCAATAAACTCATACCTCCAGTGCAAAATCGAAGCATCCCAGGGAACTGGCCGCGCCCCGACTAAACCTGTCCAAGGAAAATTGGCCAACTCTTGGAAAGACTCCCTTATGCCCACAGATCCGAGCAAGGTGGTTCCTCTTCTCCCTAAGTTTAGAATGCCAAAAATGGAGAAATTCGATGGGACAGAATGCCCAAAGACTCATATCGATACCCACGTCTTAGGTATGAGATCCAAAGGGGCTGCCCCACAACAAATGGCAGATCACTTCCAGTATTCCTTCAAATCCACGACATTAAGGTGGTTCCTCAAAGTAAAGGTGGAAAGTCGCTCCACCTGGGATCAAATCAGTGAGATCTTCCTGGAGAAGTACCGTGCCAACCTCGAATGGGAAACCAACCACCATGATCTCAAGCCACCGAACAAAAGAATGACAAGCCTGTGGGAGAGTTTTACAAAATGTGGAATTGGAAACTGAGCGAGATAATGGATCCGCTTTCCAAAGAAGAGCAAATGGACATCTTCCATTCCTGCCTCAAGCCATCTCTGAGAACCCTGATTAACCATCACTTCTATCCTGACCTTCGTGCCATGGTCAATGTCAGGACCAAGTTCGAAAAGACGCTAAGCCTATAAAAGACAGCAGCCGCTCCTGCTTCATCTTACCGCTACCGGGAAACCCCGTTGAATCCGACACCTATCCCAAGCAAAGGAAAGGAAGCCGCCGAAGTAGTCCACTACATCCAAAATTGAGCTCAAGTAAGCCATGATCAAGCGCCCCTGAGGAACAACAATCCTCCTCGCCCACAGCAGTTCCAGCATTTTGATGACCTCGTGATGCCCCTGAGCCAAGTGTTCGAAGCATTGGTGAAACGGAACATCCTCAAACCACTTGAGAATTTCCAGCCAAAGACTCTCAATCCTAACATGGACATGAGCAGATGTTGTGCCTTCCACAACTACCTCGGTCATACCACCAACATTTGCTTCGTGTTGAAATAAGTGGTCCAGGGGCTAATTGAAGAAGGTAATTTGGAACACCCTCGTGGCCCCAACACAGTCGAGAATCCGTTCCCCTGGAATGACAGAGTAAATATGATAGCATTCAGCGAGACTCCATGTGAGAGTAGGTCCCCTACGATCTCCGAGACCGTCAACATGCTATCCCGCTACGATTGGAAATGCAAAACCAGAGTCAAACTCTCCCGTGATAGGTAATCCAGAATGGAGGATCCGATAATGACCGTCTCCCTACGATCCCTACCACGATTGAGACACACTAATAGGTGGATCGAGTACTCCCCGGAGGCAAGGCAGACTGAAGCAAGCAGTAGCGCCGGAAGCGATCCAACTTTCACAGAAGCAGATTTACCGGCATGCAAAAATAGACACAACGAGGCCCTCCTCATCCTCGTAAAGATGGAAAGGTTCTACCTCCCAAATGTCTTTGTCGACAATGGTTCGTCTGTCAACATCCTTGCCGCGCATACAATGAAATGGCTTCGGATCCACCGCTCCCGAATGAGACCTTCGGCCCAAGTAATCCGAGCCTACGACTCTACCCCCCGCACTGTTTAGGGGTGATCACTCTGAGCATCCAATTCAACGAGCAAATTGGAGTCGGTGGAATTCCAATTTGTGGAAATCGAGTCAAATTTCTTCGCCTTGCTGGGACGACCTAGGCTGCACCAAATGAAAGCAGTATCCTCGACCCTACACCAATGCTTAAAATTCATCAACGCCAATGAGAACCTTGAAGTGATACACGGGAGAAACATGATGGAGAGTGCTTGGACAGCAAGCTATGACCCAGAAGAAGGTCCCGACATGACCGAATATTCCTCGGCAGACGAGTCTCCAGTCATGATCCATTTTTAAAGAGATCCCTACATCCATGCATTAAACCATGACGAGCTAGAAATCGAAGAACTCATGGGCCAAGAAGACGAGTATAATCCATGTGACTGTGAAGAATGCTTGAAAGAAGACCAAGAAATGGATGCCCAAATGGAGCTTGACCAAGGAATGGACCCCTACTTTGCCAGAAATCCTTTCGAAGAAAGCTGGCCCACCACTAAAACCATGTCAACCCCCATGTCGACACTCTCGGATCCCCGAGGACGGCTACAATAGCATGGTCCAGTTCAACATCCCTATGCTTGACTTGGAAGAACAATGGCGCAACATCCTTCAGGGCCTAGTCAAGGAAGGAGAAATAGCATGCCCCCGCGATTCAAATATCGTGAATGACAAGCAAAGACCTCTAATAAGGGAGCAGATTCTATGAAGATAATCAACATCAGCAAGAATAGACTCCAAAGAAGCGAGTACTTCGCCCTCCTAGAGGAAGCTCTCCATAACTTCTATCACCAAGAGCCCCCGGGATCGGGTAGCAGCACCAATGGAGGGACACCCTCAAGCGAACAGCCTAATACCTCCGTGGTTTGGTTTGAAGTCGAACCAAAGGCAAGCCTTCCCCCGGGAACGACATCATTCGAAGAATGGCCACCAAAGCCATCGCCACCTTCTCCGGACCTACAGCCTGCAAAGAGAAATGAAGTCTGGTCTAATCCCTCATCTCCTAGAGTCTAGTCACGTTGTATTTGAATTCGAGTCTTTTGAGTCATCCGACGGCCTTACGCCGGAAGATTGTGAGTTCATAACCAACAATGAATCTTCTATACGTTTTCAAAAAAAGGTTTGACCTTTCTGAATATCTCCTCATTGCATCTTTAACAAATGATAAATTAACTAAACCACAAATCGTTAATAACAATTCACTTGATAAAGACGCAGACACATTAAATGAACAATACATTAAACAAACCTTTAAGCATGTTGTCAAACGAGAGGAAAACCGGGCCCAAGCTGCCGAGAAGGTTTCAACCAAAGTGAATTTGGGGACTGCTGAAGAGTCTAAAGAAACGCAAATTGGAAGCCTCTTCACCGGCGCAGTGCGTAAACCAGAAGACAATTAAGGGACGGGTAATGGCTAAATAATTGGCCGACTTCCCAACCGACGAGGCCAAAGGTCCCGAACCACAATTTCCAGATGAAGGAATCTTTGCACTTGAAGGCGAGAACCGATGGCAGCTTTTCTTTGATGGAGCAGCCAACAAAATAGGAAATGGCATTGGAATGCTCTTAGTAGACCCAAAAGACGAGCACACCCCAATCGCCATAAAGCTAAACTTCGAGGTAACCAACAATGCCGCCGAATATGAAGCATGTGCTGCCGGACTAGAGGCCGCCCTCGAAAGGAATGTCCAAGAGTTAGAGGTATACGGCGACTCATCCCTGATCATCAATCATGTTTCCAACAAATGGAAAACGATAGACCTAGGCTTGAAAAAATATCATTCCTGCATGGAAGACCTCATCAGGCAATTCAAAGGGGTCACTTTCCACTACTTGCCAAGAGACTGGAATTGGTTTGTAGATGCCCTAGCCACCATGGCTTCACTCGTGGAAATCCCCGAAGGGAAGGCGGTAAAGCCATTCAAAGTAGGAATGAAGGAAATTCCCGCCTACTACTGTGGAATCGAGCCAGAGCTTAAGCCAATCAATGAGCCATGGTACAACCAAATCTACCAATACCTTAAGAATGGGGAAACCTCTTTCATGAACGAGGAAGGAAAATGCAATGAAGGAATCAAAGCCAAGAGCATCGTGGCCCTAAAACACCTTGCCTCTCACTTTTTCATCCTTGGAGACTTGCTATTGTTTTAGACAAATTTCAACAATTAAATTTATCTATCAAGGATGTTGGGCACAAATGGAATATAATTCTCAAACCAAGATGAACACGAGGATGTAACGAGGAAAACCTTTGAACAATCGTTCGCAGGAAAAAACCTTGGGAGGCTTTAGGAAAAGCCTACCTTAACCAAAAAAGTGTTATTGAATTTCTTTGTTTTGAGTACAATAGTGCAGTATGAGCATAAAGTAGAGTGTGTAACGTGAATACATGTGCGTTCTCGAGGGTTGATATATTTGAAAAGATAACGAAAGTAACAACATAAATGTAATCCTCCTCATTTAGCCTAGAATCTCGCCTTTTGTTGATGATGATCAGCCGTTATTCCTTTAGTTGATTAATAGGGTTGTTATGGCATCTTTGACTAAGTCTTGAACGGTCATGAAGGTAGATTATTTATCCATAACTCTGTTCCTGAAAAATAGGAAATATACAACAGATAATTCAAGGTGTTAGGTCAAGATGTAAATCAAGACGTTACCTCAAGGTGGATGATTAAGACGTAGAACATGCTGAGTGGAAATTTTAGGGTGAAACAATTGCCCCAAAAATATTGAGGCTTTCCAAACTGAATACGGAAAGACTTAATATTTTGCCAAGTGTGCCCTCATATCTTCTAAGGAGTTATTGACATAGTAGGTTTGCGACGATTTAATGGAAGTTGTTGAATCATATTGGGCTTAAGAGCCTATAACCGCCCTTTTCTCGGATGGTTAATAGTAGAAACAAATCTCTTTGAATCCTTTCCCAGTCGGTTGTTCCCCTAGATTATGGTAAATCTTTCTTTTTCACAAGATTATCTTTGGAAGGCGCGGTCTTCTTCAATATTTTCCCTATTCCGGAGCACAAGTTCATCTGTTTCTCTTCGAAAGTAAGTTTTTCCCGTTAATCTTTTCCTGAGAATTCCCTTATGTTATGCATTGGTATCAACATATTCACCTATGCAGTGACTCGATCCGACTTCACAACGATGATATCGTGGCCAAGTATAAGGGTAAGAAGAAGGTAGAAGGGAGTCTGCCTCCAATGCATGAGGCGGAAAACAAGGCTATATTGAAAAGAAAGAGGAATGAACAAGATATGGATATAGAAAAGGAAACACGGATTGAAGAAGTTCTAGAGAATCAGGTAATAGGCTATTCTGATCTTTATATGAAGATCCTTTCAGGATTTGATTAATCCTACTTGCTTTTGGTGACAGGCTATGACGATTACTAAGATGATGTCTAAGGAAATTAGGATGTGGAAAGTAAAGTGCGACACTCTAGACATGGATAGGGCTGAATATGAGAAAGATTTAAAGGATGCTTTCTAGATACTAACAGAGAAGAAGGAAGAAATTAAGGCTAAGGATGAAGAAATTTCAAGATGGGTTGTCAGACTTGCCAATGCTGGTAAGAGACATGTGAAATGATGGAGATGCTTCTTGATGACATGATGAACGAAGCTGCGAAGTCAGTTTTTGAAGCAAGAATCCAAATGATCAAGGAATACCGGGCAGGAGAACATACGAACTGGAGTTTAGAAGAGGAAAATGCAGCTTTACGAAGGATTCTTGATGAAAAGACGGGTGAGGTAACTTCCAAGGTTCAAGTGAAAATTGATCATGCTGAAGATGCTCAAGATAGCAATACGAAATGAGATTCTCTTGAAGGATGGGATGTGTTTTATTCCCAAAACAATTAATTTGATGAGGGTGTGTCCTCATGAAGGATTTTTTTGGTTTGTAATAGACTCGTAAGAATCATCACATTGGTTTTTGGAGATGTTGGGTTGGTTCAGCATCTTGGATTCGTGGGGCATTTTTGCCTTTTTTTTCTTTGGTATTCTCAAGTCTGATGATGCTTAGATCATTTTTCTTTATAATGAGCTCTTCTTTTTTTCGTTGGTAACATGTAAATGTTACAACCATATGACTTTAGATAACATGTCAATGTTATAACCAGGTTGAAAAGACAACATGTAACAATGGTGTTACCAGTAAGTAAAGATAACATGCAATGATGTTATAACCAGATGATCTTTAGATGACACGTATAATGTCACAAACCTTAGTTTCCCAACATAATTTAAAGATGGAAGACGCGATTCATATAGCAATATGAATGATGTCTTCCCCTTTAAATCAGGTGTGCAAATCGCGTGCCCAGGCGATAATGCAATCGTAGTTTTTTCCATGTATGCTGCATATGATTTTTCGCATTCGAATAGATTGTGTAACTTATGTCATCAAGAGAAGCTTGATACTTCCAAGCGTTTAATATATTGCTCCTGATGTTATTTATATTGGGTTTTGGGGTTACAAACGCAGCGGGAAATTTAATAAAGAACATCAAAACCCTAGCCCTTAGATCCGTCTAGCATGAAGAGATTAGAAAACCATGAAATAGAATTACATACCTCGAATGCGATTTGGTTTGTCAAAATAGATCTCAAAATTCAAGCCTAGAATTTTGATGTCGAATCTTCTATCTTCCTTGTTCAACCTTGGTGATGAAATCAACTACGGAGATCTTCAAGCTTTAGGAGATAAAGCAACTTCCTCTAATGGTGATCCACACGCGAACGAACCAAGAACTCTTCTTATTGGATTGCTAGATGATCCTTCCGATTATTGTAACACCTTTCAATAATCAATGGCTAATATTTGGTACTTTTGATTCAAAATCAAAATCAATCTCTAGAGTTTCAAAAACCTAGAACAATGATGTAAAAGTAAAGTTTTTGGCTACCCAAGGATTGTATTTATACTTGGGTATAAATCCCTAACACTTAGGGTTAAATCCTTTTCAAACACAATAACCTTCCCAACCTTGGAAAGCAGTACGTACATAAATTTCGCGTTGTGTACGACTCGTGCCTGAGGGCACGAGTCGTGCTATTGCAAAATCACTCGTGATACGAGTCATGACGCTAATTGTACTCGTGCTGTCCTGGGAGCGAGTCGTGCCCAATGTCGAGCAAGGTATGTCGCGCGACCATACGAGCCAGAATTCCAATTTTCCTCAGGCAAAGTATGTCACATGGTATCCCAAGCCAAAATACCAATTTTCAGCTAGAATCAAATTTGTTCTTTGTGTGTGACCCAATAGGAATTATATTATGTTGGTAGTGAGTCAAAACTTGACCTCACAAGACATAAGTGGTTTCTAGCAAACCATTATATCCACCCAATTAATATAACATCAAAGCTTGATTCCTCGATAGATTAAATGTCACAATCCCTTTGTCCACGATGTCCAATTGAACATGAGTCATGGTCTATGTCAACTCATTCCGTTCAATGCTTTCTCGATTCTGAATATGTTGATAATCCAAATGCATTTGATCTCTATCAAATCACTTGAGTGTGGCCACACATTTCATCAATATCATTCATCGAGGGGCCCAAGCAAATATCTCTCTTCATAAGAGGGACAAATCCCATCTTGACTTATCATTCTTCCCTACAAGAATCCAATCATGCCAACATAGCCCTTATTGCTATCCAATTAAAGATAGTGTTAGACTATATCAAACACGATCTTCATCATGTGGAAGACGATGATAATCTCAGGTACAAAGGATTCAATAACACGACTATCATGAGATTTAATCTTGACAACAGACCATGTCATAAATCTCATAAGTAGGTCATGTCCAATACTTGTTCTCTAGCAAGTATCCACAAGTGTAATGTGAATCTCCATGCATATAATCATCTCCATGATTTTCCATTACCAACTTATACTAGTTGTTCACAACAACTAGGGACACAGTTCAATATAATAAACATGCAAACATATAGTGAACAATATAAACACGCTCTATAATAAATGATAAAGATGATACATAATGGTTCAAGTTAAACATAACTATAGCCTAGGGCACTACACCAATAATCTCCTACTTGCACTAGGCTCCATCTATGTATCGAATACCCATGGACCTCACATGACCATCATGCTTTGCTTGTGCGAGGGATTTTGTAAGCGGATCCCCAATGTTATCATCGGTTGATACTTTGCATATCTTAACGTTTCCCCGATCAATGAACTCTCGAAAGAGATGGAAATGTCTAAGTATATGTTTGGATCGCTGATGTGACCTTGGTTCCTTTGCTTGCGCAATGGCACCATTATTGTCACAATAAAGTTCCACCAGATTAGTGATACTTGGAACAACTTCCAAGTCACTAATGAACTTCTTGATCCAAACTGCCTCCTTAGCTGCATCGAATGCCGCTATATATTCAGCCTCAGTAGTAGAATTGGCAATAGTACTCTTCTTGGAACTCTTCCAACATATCGCACCTCCGTTAAGCATAAACACAAATCTCGATTGCGATCGAAAATCATCCTTGTTGGTTTGGAAGCCAGCATCTGTGTAACCTCTTACAACAATATCTTCTTCCATCCTTCCAAATACCAAGAACGCATCCTTAGTCCTACTTAAGTACTTTAGGATCATCTTGACTGCCATCCAATGGTTCTCACCCGGATCAGATTGGTATCGACTCGTCATGCTTAAAGAATACGAGACGTCGGGTCTAGTACAAATCATAGCGTACATGATAGATCCAATAGCCGAAGCGTATGGAACTTCATTCATCCTCTTTCGCTCATCAGTTGTCTTAGGACACTGTGTCTTGCTAAGAGTAACACCATGACCCATTGGCAAGTAGCCTCTCTTAGAATTTTCCATCTTGAATCTTTTAAGAACCTTTTTAATGTATGTACTTTGACTCAAACCAATTATCCTCTTAGATCTATCTCTATAGATCTTGATACCAAGGATGTAAGCGGCTTTGCCCATATCTTTCATTGAGAAACATTTCCCTAACGAAGACTTGACTGTCTGAAGTGTAGGAATGTCATTTCCAATGAGTAAGATATCATCGACATACAATAAGAGAAATATCACAATGCTCCCACTGAATTTCATGTATACACAAGGTTCATCTTCGTTCTTGATAATACCAATCTCTTTGATTTTCTCATCGAACCGAAGATTCCAACTCCTAGAAGCTTACTTCAATCCATAAATGGATCTTTGCAACTTGCACACCTTGTTAGAATTTCTTGGATCGACAAAACCTTCGAGTTGTGTCATATACACATCCTCAAGCAAGTTTCCATTAAGGAAATCGGTTTTGACATCCATTTGCCATATCTCATAGTCATAATACGTAGCTATGGCAATCAAAATTCTAACAAACTTAAGCATGACAACAGGCGAGAAGGTTTCATCATAGTCTACACCATGAGTCTGCCTATATCCCTTTGCTACAAGCCTAGCCTTGTAAGTATGCACCTTCCCATCCATGTCAGTCTTCTTTTTGAAGACCCACTTGCACCCTATGGTTTTTACACCTTCAGGTGGCTCAATCAAGTTCCAAACTTGATTATCCGACATGGATTGCAATTCGGATTTCATGGCTTCTAACCATTTATTCGAATCGGGATCGGACATTGCCTCTTGATAGGAAGTAGATTCGTCATTCTCAATGACTTCCACTTCATTACTTTCCGACACGATAAATCCATATCTCTTGGGTACAGATTGTAACCTATCCAATCTACAATGGAATTGTGGATCTTGAACTGGTTCCACAACATCTGTGGACTTGGTTTAGTCTCTACTATCAGTTCCATGTTATTTTCTGGTTCTTGATTTTCTTCAAGATCAATTTTACTCCCACTAGATGCTTTATTGAGAAACTGTTTCTCAAGAAAAGTACCATATTGAGCAACAAACACTTTGTTCTCAACACGATTGTAAAAGTAATACCCTTTGGTTTCCTTAGGGTAACCAACAAAAATAACCTTGTTAGATTTAGGTGCTAACTTATCAGAGACAAGTCTCTTCACATAAGCTTTGCAACCCCAAATCTTCATGAAAGACAAACTAGGTTTTCTTCCATGCCACATCTCATATGGGGTCTTAGGAGCTAATTTAGTAGGGACTCTGTTCAGTGTGAACGCAGCAGTCTCTAATGCATGTCCCCAAAAGATTATAGGAAGGTCTACTTGACTCATCATCGAACAAACCATATCTAATAAGGTTCTATTCCTCCTCTCGGAAACACCATTCCATTGTGGCATTCTGGGTGCAGTCAACTCTGAAACAATTCCACAGTTTTTGAGATGATTGTCAAACTCTTGGCTCAAATACTCACCACCATGATCGGATCGAAGTGCTTTAATTGTTTTGCCAAGTTGATTTTGTACTTCATTTTGAAATGTTCTAAATATATCAAATGATTCACTTTTGGACTTCATCAGATAGACATAGACATATCTAGATAAGTCATCGATGAATGAAATGAATTATCGAAATCCTCACCTAGCAATGCTGCTCATTGGTCCACATACATCAGTATGTATTAAGCCCAATAAGTCACTAGCCCTTTCACTACTCTTTTTGTAGGGTGGTTTGGTCATTTTGCCCAATAAACAAGATTCGCATATCTCATATGATTCATAATCATGTGAGTCTGAAATTGTCACGGCTTGAATCACAAGTGATATCAAAGGTGATAACAGCACCAACGATAGCACTTGGGATGGCACACACACACACTTCGAAAAATAAAACAATTTTGTAAAAGAGTTTGCAGCGGAATAAAACACCAAAATTGTTTTTCTCAAGTTATATAAATATAACTTGAGAGTGCCTCTTAGGCAAGACTTTATAATCACTATGAATGAATTTACAAAGCCGAAAGTTCCCTATAGCTATATCTATTTTGAGCTCTATGGAACAAGAGATAAAGAACGGAATCCTATCCTAGCCTTCACACACCTTGATACCAAAGTAATCAAGTGCGAAATTACAAGGGAGAAAGGATTTAAAAAGAACCAAACAAAGAACTTTATCTCTAAGCTTTTCGAAGGTGTGAATGTGATGAAATAATTGGCATGTCTTCAAATGAAACCTTCCAAGCTTATTTATAGTCTTCAAATACTTGAAGGCTACTCCAATAACAGCCTTGGGGCTGGTCTTGCACGTGGAGGAAGTGTAGGGAGAGTGGGTTAATTTGTTTCCACAATTCTAGCTCCCACTTCCTATTTTGTAGCAACCGAGTTGTTGAATCCTCAAGCCATGCTTCCACGCCTTGTACTCCTTTGCTTTATCATCCTTGTACTTCTTCTATAACTCAAGAACAACCTTTGACAAAGTCTCCATACGTGTTGTTGTTGTTTGCCAAAGTTACGAATTAATACATAAAATGTATTAATTCTTTTCTTCCAATTTCCACACGTGTCTAGCTCCTTCTTTGATGCTATTGCACCCTGAAATATAATCATAAACCATAGACTATACAGACCATATTAGCATGTTAGTCCATTAAATAACAAACAAGAAATATACAACTATATAATTTTTCGGGCCCAGAAATCATCTCGTGATATCACCTGGACTTTTGGGAAATCATCTCGCGATATCACCCGCAGATTACACTAACAATCTCCCCCTTAGTTGGATATTTCTTTCCAAACTCAATGTGCCGTCCCGTAGGATTAGTCTATATACAAATGTACAGAGCATAGAACACAGAATAATATCTCCACAAAAAATTAACTCCCCCTTAATCAAGGAGCTAATCCTAAACAATGATTTATCATAATAAACTAATTTATTTCAAACTTTAAAAAGTTTTCGAAATAAACTAAGTAACCATTAAAAACCATAACCATTGTAGCAAATATCATCCAAAAACTAGCAAAAAACAACCTAGCAGATTAAGTTATTAACAAACCAACTAAAGTGTTTTAGCGAAATAAAAGTAAATTGTTTAAAGAACCACCACCATCACCAAAATAAAAACATTGTTTGTAGGACCACCACAAAAACAGTCACCCATATGATAGTGGCAACATCAACCTTCAGGTTTGTCAACCTTCAGGTTCAGCTTTCTTCTTCTTCAAACTCCTCTTCTTCCTCCTGATCTCCTTCCCTATCACTTCCACCATCACTTGGGCCAAAGCCTTGGTGGTAGCACTGCAGAGCACCACTCCGTAAGTTCCAGCAGCAGATCCTCCCCCGTTTGGGAAGAAACTTCATCAATAAAAGCATCCGTTACCCGCTTAAGCTTAGCCCATCCCTCAAGAAGTTCTCCTATTGCACTTGACTGCTTTGTGCAGGAAGTTGAGAACCGTAGCTTTTGGGATTGATGGTCCAGAGTTGCTCAAAAGATTCATCATGTTGTTCAGTAATACTTGCGGCATCGCTTCGCAAAAGTATGAGGGGCAACACCTGGGAAGCACTTGGGGTATCACGTGAGATAGCACCGGGAGGAGCAGGGGTTGTTTCATCGATTTGTTCCAAGGAAGATCTTTTGTATACCTTTTACCCTTTTTTCAGCTTGTTGATCAACGGTATAGTACTCGAGTTCGGTGGTAAAAACATCGAGACTTCAATGGGCAAGGATTGAAATACCAAAACTTTGAAGATTAGAGAAGGATAGGGAAAAAGCTAATGTTCACTTCCTTTTTCTACCCCATGAAGCTAAGTGTTTAAACACTAATCTTCCAAAGTTAATCCTTAAATTTTTACCCAATCTATACAACACATTCGCATGCTCCAAAGTCACAATAGGTTCATTAGTTGTAGGAAGCCAATTGAAGATGCACGGTTTGTGTAGTACGTAATAGAGAGAAGATAATCTAGAAGCATGAAGTTTCTCTTTCAAAGGCTAAGACTGCAGCTTTGTTGTGAGTGAGCAATTTTACCATTTCATCTCTATTGACCCTAATGCTCTCATCATCTACATTAGGGAGGCCTAAAACTTTGTTAATCAGTAAGGGGAGTAAAAGAATAGACTCTTCCCTAACAAACACTTTTCCATATTTAGCGGACCCTTCATCATCCAAATGAGCATGCAAATTGGCAAAGAAATTGTGAATAACACTCTCAACAAAAACTGATGCATGATTATTAGCATTAATAAAATTCCTGTCCTTTAAAAACTGAACCACTCCTTCCTTTTCCAACTGACCCTCATCAATGTGCTTCTCTTTTAAAATTCTCTTACTCAGACTATTTAACCAAAGTTCCATATTTTCTTTCCTATAATATTCCAGAGTAAGAAAAGGTTTTGTAAAAGCTTTATCCTCTTCGCTTTGAGTAACTTCATCACCGTAATTATCACTAGAGGAATGTTTAGGAACAGAAGAGGGGGCAAGTGTTACCTCGTATGATATCCTCTTCTTGCTAGCACTTCTGGTAGCACTCACAGTTTTGCCCTTGGCCTTCTTTTTCTGATAATCTGAGAGGGTCTCCTCTTCATCACCATCTACCCAAGCATCAAATGAGTCCACAGAAGGCTCCTTTTCCTTGTTTGCTTCAAAGTTCTCGTCACTCACATGGGGTGAGGACACATCAATAGAGCTTTCTGAGACTTCAACCGGATCAAGAGAGGTATTTGAAGTTGCCTTGGACCTGATTGATCTAATGCGGTTGGAAGACCTCCTTTTTGCAATTTGGGGAGACAGCTTGGCAGTTGGGGCTTTCCTCTTCCTTTTTGGCTCGGCAGGGATGAGAGTCACTTTAGGAATGCCTTGATCAAACGAGGCATTGGGGCCAGAGGTAGGAACAATCGCCATTGTTGGTGGAGAAGAGCTTGGAGTGATCATTGGGGAAGTTTCCATGGCCACTCGAGATGCCACGGATGGAGCAATGCTAGGTGAAATGTCCATTTGGTCCGTGTGGGAAGGTTCGGTACTAGCTTTGGATGGAGATGCCATGGAGATTTGAGGGAATTTTTGGAACGTATTTTTGACCTAGAATTTTTGGAAGAGACGAAGGCGTTGCACCGAGGGTTTAAGAGAGAGAGAAGGTAACGGAAAGAGAGAGAAACGGAGGAGGTTGAGTGAAAGAAGGAGAGTGAGAGATTAGATAGGGAACAAGTTTTTAATTTGATTAGACATCTATCTAATCTATCCCTATTAAATCTCTCCATTAATCCCTATCCACTCAAACCGAAAGAACCCCTAACCACTCCTTTTAAACCTTAACCCCTTTAAAATAAAACAACACGGTTGCAAAATTTAAAAAATAAAGAAAATATTTTTTTTTTTAAGTAAAAACGAAAAACAAAAAAAATAAATAAGTAAACTAAATAATTTGTAACTCAGCCCAAAACATTATAAGCAAAAAAAATAAATATGGGTTAGTTACTTAATTAAGTTTACCAAAAAATAAAGGAAACTTGTTGAAGACGTTTTCAAAATCGTAAACTCTTTAATTAAAAAGACTTTCAGATTTTGAGAAATTAATCAACAATATTTCGAAAATAAATAAAAAACTAATATAGCACACACTAATGTGTTAAGGCAATGATGGCAACACGTAGGATAACACATATGATATAAAACCCCTTGATAAATATTTTTTTTCAGTTTCAAACACTTGAGGCATAATAAGCTTAGCCCTTTTTTAGACACTTCAGGCATAACAAGCTGAGCATTTTTCATGCACTTTAGGCATTATATGCCTATATATAATTTTTTAAGTACATTGCTTGTTAAACACGTCTCAATACACTTCTTTAAACAAGAAAGCAACGTAGTAACGAGCTCCGTGCTTCAAGTTATATTTCAAGTGTAGAGACCAAGTGATCTATGCCTTTCAAGTAGGGTACACTGTAGTAGCGAACTCCATGTCCCTAATACTCGGCATACATCACCTCATACATTCTCATTGGCAAGAGTACATCGTTGCAACGAACACCGTGCCCCGAGCTCGAGAGAATAGTATGGATAAAAGCCTTTGTCTTTTATTTATCAAAAAGAAAATATTAGTGACTTTGTCACTTTAAGCAAATGAAGGGGAATGATATCAGACGTGCTAACCTAAATAATAACCTACCATAACAAAAAGGTCAGCATGTGCCACAATTAGAACTAAGCTAGCTAGATTAAACAAATAATAAAGTATTTTTTTTTTTTTTAAGTAAATAACCAAAAAAAATACACTAATATACAAGTGTTACCCTAAGTGATAACATCACCTGGGGTAGCACAGACGAACGTACTCAGAGATTACAAAGACCAAGAGATCTTTTCAAACTAGAAAATCTCTCGTGGTCTAAGGCCTTGGTAAAGATGTCACAGCTTGATACTTAGTATCAATATGATCAATATTAATTAGGCCTTTATCTACCATATCTCTAAGAAAATGATGACGTATGTCAATGTGTTTGGTACGGGAATGTTGAACTGGGTTTTTTGAAATGTTGATAGCACTCAGGTTATCACAAAGACATAGTCAAAGAATTACTCTCTAGGCCATAGTCATCTAACATATGTTTTAGCCAAATAAGTTGTGAACAACAACTACCAACGCCACATACTCACACTCAGGTGTGGAGAGAGAAACATAATTTTGTTTACGACTATACCATGAAACTAAATTGTTGCCCAAGTAAAAACACCCCCACTAGTACTCTTCCTATCATCCATATCCCCGCCCAATCCGAGTCACTAAAGCCAACCAAATTGATATTAGTATCCTTACTAAACCAAATCCCTAATTCACTTGTTCCCGAACCATATTTAATTATCTTTTGACGTAATTAAGGTGAGAGACTTTAGGATTGGCTTGATAACGTGCACAAACACACACGCCGAACATGATATCAGACGACTAGAAGTGAGATAGAGAAGGCTACCTATCATTGAACGATAAAGAGTAGGATCAACATCCTCACCTACTTGATCTCTACCAAGTTTGAGAGAAGAACACATGGGGATTTTTGAACTTTTTGCTCCTTCCAACCCAAACCTTTACTAGGCTCTTTGCATACTTGCTTTGTGAAATGAATATTCCTTCATTTGATTGTTTCACCCGCAAGCCTAGAAAGAATGTTAACTCTCCAATCATGCTTCATTTCAAATGTTGATGTCATAGCCTCTACAAAATCTTTTAAACACGTTTGAGAAGTAGAGCCATAGACTATGTCATCAACATAGATTTGAACAATGACTATTTCTTTGCCATGCCTTAGGATAAATAAGGTCCTATCTCGCTTCACCTCTTGTGAATCCATATTCAAGTAAGAAAGAGGTTAAGCGACCATACCATGCACGTGGAGCTTGTTTCAAGCCATATAAAGCTTTATCAAGTCTATATACATGGTTTGGTAGATTAGGATCTTCAAATCCTTTTGGTTGTTCAACAAAAACTTCTTCTTTTAAATAACCATTTAAAAAGGCGCTTTAACATCCATTTGAAACAAAGTAATTTTTAGAAAACAAGCTATAGCCAAGAGGAGTCTTATGGATTCTATTCTAGCAACGGGAGCAAAGGTCTCATCAAAGTCAACACCTTCAATTTGGGTGTAACCTTGTGCTACGAGACGAGCTTTGTTCCTAACAATATTTCCTTGCTCATCTCGATTTGTTTTTGAAAATCCATTTAGTACCAATAACATTTGTATTACTAGGACGTGGTACTAAACACCAAACTTCATTACGAGCAAATTGGTCAAGTTCCTCTTGCATGGCTTGTATCCAAAAATTATCTTTTAAAGCTTCGTAAATATTTTTGGGTTCTAAAGAAGAGACAAAACAGAATATTTTACCTTGTGGTATGTGGTGGACATACACACATACCTTGCCATTTCACGGTCACTAAAATGTCCTTTATTCCTTGTTTGTACCCCTTCACTAGCTTCTCCAATAATTTGAGAGGAAGGATGGTCTCTTCTCGATCCTAGCCGGTGGATCCCTTCTCAAGTCTTCATGCACATGATCATCATCTCGACCGTTCATTCTTTTCGCTGTCGGATTGGTCTTGGGTGATACCGAGATGCTATCCCATCTGGCAACACTTTGGCCAAGACTGGGGTATCACTTACTTGATTTTGATTCTCCAGCTTCTTCCAAAGAATATTAATGGAGATTCCCGTACTCCATCACCCGTAACACTTGCTAAATCATCAAAAACAACGTTAATTGATTCCCGAATGGTTTTTAACCTAAGGTTATAAAACCCTATATGCTCGACCGTCCCGAGCATACCCAAGAAATATAGCCTTATCACTTTTAGAGTCAAATTTAGCTAAGTAATCCCGATCATTTAGAACATAACACACACACCCAAATGTATGAAAATAATGAACCTTTGGTATCCTACCATTCAAAATTTCATAAGGTGTCATTCTAGTACCAGGTCTTAGAAAAACCCTATCGGGCCGTGTGACAAGCCGTGTTTATGGCCTCACCCCAAAATCTTTTGAAATTCTTTTTGAAAACAACATCACACGTGCCATCTCAAGTAAGGTCCTATTTTTCCTTTCACCCACCCCATTTTGTTGAGGTGTTTTAGGAGCAGAAAACTCATGTTTAATTCCTTTTAATTCACAAAAAGTAAAGAACAATGAATTATCAAACTCCGTTCCATGATCGACCTTATTCGCATGATAAGAGCAGTAAAACATGTTTTTGATTTTAGCATGTAAGACTTTAAACTTTTCAAAAGTTTCGATTTTTCTTTAAAAAATATACCCAAGTAAATCTAGAAAAATCATCAACTATTACAAAAGTATATTTCTTACCTCCTAAACTGTCTACCTCAACTGGACCCATTAAATCCATATGCATTAATTGAAAACAAAGGCGTTGTCCCGTAATACTCCTCATTATGTTGGGTAGCACTATGGGTAGCACGTGTTTGTTTACCTTTTAAACAATCTTCACATATGATTTTTGTACTAATGTCCAGTACTAGATATACCTCTTATAGCTTCAAAGCATTAATGAGTTTCACAATGTTACGATAATGGACATGACCCAACTTTTGATGCCATAATGTAGCATCATCAACTCTCACAGAATGACACACTTGTTTATCCTCAACAAGATAATAGTTATTACTTGACCTAGTACCACTCATAACACGCTTATTGGTACAATCAAAAACTTCACAAGTGTTTTTATTGAATTTTACTTCAAGGTTGTCATCACAAAGTTGGCTAATACTAATTAAATTAGTTACCACCCATCAACATGCAAAACATTTTTCAAGGCAGAAATCCAGTACATTTAATACGCCTTTTCCTACTATATTACTCTTGCCACCACCACCATATGTTACACTACCACCTTGAATAGGTTCATATTCCTTTAAAAATATTTTTGTTCCCGTCATGTGATGTGAACAACCACTATCAAAATACCATGAACCTTCAACATTAGTATTTAAGGCAAAGGCATACAACATCACATATCGATTAGACTTAGGTTTCCACACTTTCCTACTTTGATAATTTTTCTTCTGATCGACAAAGTGATATCTCGACATGCTAGGTAGCACTTCGTATCACACAGAACCGGACTGCTTTCTTTAAGAGAGTTTTGTAATCATTTTTCAAATGTCCAAGAGAGTAACAAGAGTTACATATTTTTACCTTGTCGAAGACTTATCGTAAGATATTGGTTCAACATGATCTCTTTCTTTAACAAAAATTAACTTATCTTCCGTATTAGACAAAGTAGATGTAATAGCATTTAAAGACTCTTGAAAACCCATACCGCCTTGAGTGGTTTGGACAACCCAAGAATTGCATCTAACTTGGTAGAACTTGTATTGAGTTTCTTGAATGTTGTCTCGGCAAGAGTAAGTTTGCTCTTGACTTTGTCCAGCCTCCACATCCTTCTTTGTGAGTTGAACTTCCAATCTAGTCAAGCCATCGCTAGGTCTTGAACCTCTTTGGATAGAGAGATCACCTTCTTGTTCTCTTTCTTCCATTCATCCACCAATTCTTTGCAAAGGTTCTTAAGACCACAAATGAGTTCATCCTTGCCGAACTCCTTCTCATCTTGTGAACAACTCCGCATCCATGTTAATGTAACCCACAAAACAAACAAGATTTATCAAATTTAAATCTCGTATACCGTTGGATGATATCTCGTGCTATCCCATTTTGGATATCACCTGGGGTATCACCGATGTAATCCGAGTCAGCGCTTGTGACCACCATTGCCGTTTGATCTCGAATCTTCAGCATTGATTGGTCTCCTCATCCTCATTGTCACCGAGAGAAACCCATAGGTTCTTTCCCATCTTCCTTAGAGTGTTAGCACACTCATTTGAGTAATGACCCCATCCAGAGCAAGCATGACATTGGATTGATTCAAGGTATTTTGGATCGATCTGGATTGATCTCGATGATGCTCTCCTTATGGGACCACCTTTCGAGTAGATGGAAATGTCCTCTTGGGCATTGAATTGTACACCTTGGCTTGTTGCTCTTTAGCCTTTACCTCGCACATTTTCTTTGTTAAATTTTCTCACCATTGAGTTATATTTCCCGGTAAGTAAGGCAACACCGGCATCTTCACCTAATTCCTCAAAATTTCGTCATCCTCATTAGTTGAACCACTAGAGGATTGAACTTTTAAAGCAACACTCTTGCCCTTAGAAGCTTCACTTTGCTCAAGAAGGTTTGACTCAAAAATTTTTAAAATGCTCATTAAGGAATTGATGTTCATAGTAGAAAGATTGTGAGCCTCTTCTATAGATGAAACCTTTATATTAAAACGCTCAGGGAGAGTTCTAATAGCCTTTGAAACCAATTGTTTGTTTGTAAAAGGTTCACCTAAAAGTTGACACTCATTAGCAATGTTAAATAATTTTTCAAAATAAGAGGAAATGGTATCACTTTCACCCATTCTCAACCTTTCAAATTTGCCAGTAAGACCTCTAAGTTTGTTTTCACGCACACTAGAATCACCTTCACAAAACCTTTGTAAAATATCCCAAGCTTCTTAAGCTGTGGAACTATTTTGAATAAGTTTAAAAATATGCATGTCAACCCACTCAAAGATAGCATTAAGAGCTTTCTCATTATAGTTAGCTAGAGTGATCTCTTCATTCGTCCACTCACCTTCAGGTTTAACTCGAACATCACCATCCTCATCAGAGGTAAGAGTGGAAGAGAGTACCCATGAACTATAGATCGCCATGCTCGAAGATCAATTGATTTGATATGCGAGCGACGGCGAATTTTCCAATATGCATAATTCGAACCATCTAAAACAGGAAGACGTTTTTGGTTTGGATTTGCAGGATCAAAAGCCATGATAAAGAGGACCAAACACTTAGTATCGTCAAGTGAGAGGCTCTGATACCAATTGAAATTGTCACGGCTTGAATCACAAGTGATATCCAAGGTGATAACAAAGCACCAACGATAGCACTTGGGATGGCACACACACACACTTCGAAAAATAAAACAATTTTGTAAAAGAGTTTGCAAAGGAATAAAACACCAAAATTGTTTTTCTCAAGTTATATAAATATAACTTGAGAGTGCCTCTTAGGCAAGACTTTATAATCACTATGAATGAATTTTCAAAGCCGAAAGTTCCCTATAGCTATATCTATTTTGAGCTCTATGGAACAAGAGATAAAGAACGGAATCCTATCCTAGCCTTCACACACCTTGATACCAAAGTAATCAAGTGCGAAATTACAAGGGAGAAAGGATTTAAAAAGAACCAAACAAAGAACTTTATCTCTAAGCTTTTCGAAGGTGTGAATGTGATGAAATAATTGGCATGTCTTCAAATGAAACCTTCCAAGCTTATTTATAGTCTTCAAATACTTGAAGGCTACTCCAATAACAGCCTTGGGGCTGGTCTTGCACGTGGAGGAAGTGTAGGGAGAGTGGGTTAATTTGTTTCCACAATTCTAGCTCCCACTTTCTATTTTGTAGCAACCGAGTTGTTGAATCCTCAAGCCATGCTTCCACGCCTTGTACTCCTTTGCTTTATCATCCTTGTACTTCTTCTATAACTCAGCAACAACCTTTGACAAAGTCTCCATACGTGTTGTTGTTGTTTGCCAAAGTTACGAATTAATACATAAAATGTATTAATTCTTTTCTTCCAATTTCCACACGTGTCTAGCTCCTTCTTTGATGCTATTGCACCCTGAAATATAATCATAAACCATAGACTATACAGACCATATTAGCACGTTAGTCCATTAAATAACAAACAAGAAATATACAACTATATAATTTTCAGTCCAGGAAATCATCTGTGATATCACCTGGACTTTTGGGAAATCATCTGCGATATCACCTGCAGATTACACTAACAGAGTCTAACATTCCATCTTTGTGGAGTTTAGAAATGTGTTTCTCATTTATATGACTGTTTTGGTAGAAAAAACAATAGTACAGAATCTTAACTTTAACAAGTGTGTGGAGTTAAACAACAAGGAGGGGACTGTGGAATTCGACTAAATGGAACAAAAGCATAAAAAGAAAGAATGACACCACGATTTGTTAACGAGGAAAACCTTAGAGGTGATAACCTCTTTGGAAAAAACCCCGGGAGTTAGGTCTCCAACCTTAAGAGTTTCACTATAATAATTGAGTTACAACTGTGGAAGATGATGGAGAGGATTACAAGAGAAGTGTATGTAGAGTGTGTGAGAATGAGTGTCTTTTTCCGTCTCCATCTCCCCTTAAATAAAAGTAAATATGAACGGGTAAAGGTTGTTCCTACAATCTCGGGATCCAAGCTTATCTTCTCAACGTCCGTGAGACGAAGTCTTCTTTGCCGTTTGAAGATGTGTTGATCGTGCTTGGAAAATATCCCGTATTCTTCTCTCTTATTTACTGGAAAATAATAATAAAGATATTAAAAGAAAACAAATAAGTAAATATTAGATAATACTTACAGTGAAATAACTGTAAGTACGCCAATCCAATTCGCAACCCTTTTTAGGTGCATTTTAAATGATAAAATTACACTACGGGGCGTTTTGGTAAATTCCCGATCTGTTCCGAGACTTCCGGAAAACATTTTATGTGTTTCTCGCGAGGGAAGTGTATTTTAGTATTTTTCCCGAACAAAAGGACCTACAAGGAATTAACTGCTTTGGACCTTTTGGGTATTAACCCGGAATGTTCCAGAAGCAGGTTTTGGCGCCAGAAACAGTTACGGGCATAGCTGGTCATGCGACAACTTGAACCATGGAAATTGGACACGAGAGGTCGTGCGACCAAATAAAGCATTTCCCAAATCTGTTTAAATACCAATTTACATTCATTTGTTAAGGGACCTCACACAGATTTCTCACACACAACACACACAGACCTCACCCTTTCTCTCTCTATCTGTAATCCTTCTCTCTCTCCTCTCTCTCTCTCTCTATACGCAGACAGTACCCATTCTCTGTGTAATTCCGGCCAACCTCCTCCCTAATCCAAGCTCTCTTCTCTGAAAACCAAACCCAAACCGCCGTATCACCTTCCTCCTCCAATCCACCATTAATACCCTTCCTAACCTTCACCATGTTTTCCCGGCCAAACCTTCCCCTAATCTCTTCCCTAAACTGAGCTTCTTCTCTCTCTAAACTCTCTCACCGGCGGCCCAATCCAACCCTCTCTAATCACCTCTTCCAGTCCTAATCGCAAACAACAACCTAGCCCACTCCCGCCGATTGATTCAACAACAATTCCAGCCATCACCATTCTCTGTCCCTTTCTCCGTTCACCGATCCGATTTCCTCACTCCCAAACCAAGTCCCTAACAATCGTCCTCTCCCCCTGAAACTCCACCGGTTGTATCACCCCAACAACGCCAGACCAACCACAACCGTTTCCCCTATTCTAAGCCCAAGCCGATAGCCACCACCGCTACACCACCAATCTCCGTTTGCTGCGTTTCCCAATCCCGTAGTCTCTCTCTGTCCAATTTAAAGTGAATTGGAAAAGGCACCCAAAGTCTCCCTCAATTCCCTCTATTTCTGGTCTACTCATTTCATACGCACGTACTGGAAGTGTCAAGCGACTCAATCTGTGATCCGAGTTCATTCCGTTCCGAAACTGATTGAAGATCCTTCTACCTAACTTGGTTGAAGGAGCATGGACTATGAGGGTAACGAATCTCTTCCCTCACTTTTATCTCATATTTGCTATTGTGTTTGCTCCGTTGCAATTTATTTCCCGGACTTGATAATTGGACTCCGTCCGTCCTCAATTATCAAGTCCCAACTGCCATTCCTCTGTTTAATTAGTTTGGTTGGATGTAATTGGTATTTGTGATGTGATCTCGTGGTATTTGTTGTTTATTGGCCAAGGGAGTGTGGATCTCCCTATGTCCACATCCCCTTGGTCAATCCATTGTAAATTCATTTGTTTCTGAGTTGGATCGGTATTGTGTTGGGATCTGAATTGTTCTATGTTGGATCTGTGTTCAAATTGCGAAATATCTACAGATGGTAAGGATATGTCACGCGACACTTCGGGTCTTATCCGTCCTGTGTAGCGCGACATAACTAAGCCTATGTAGAGACTTCTATTTTTAGTTGTAATCCGTTTCCTTTGGTTGGCTTGATGTTGATTTTGTTCATTTTAGATTGTAGTGTGGTGTTGTGATCATTTTGGTGTTGCTGTAGTTTGGGTTTTGTAAAACCTCTGCAGGATGCTTCGTTGTGTCACGCGACACATTTGATCCCTCAGATCCTGTGTCACGCGACACAATGAGTCCTCTGCAGCAGGTTCCTTTCCAGTTGTAAGTTTTGTTCCACTAAGTCGTAAATGGGAAGTGGCCTCCCATGGCAAATGGCTTACAAATTGTATTTCCCCCTTGTTGAGTAATAAAACAAAGCACTCATATGCATTTTACACATATTTTGTCATACACACTTTGCACACACTCTTGAATGGTTTGAATGTTGAACATAGAAAGACTCGTCTACGGATGAGGCGTGTTGGGTGAACTCTCGGTTTTTCCCAACACGTAACCTGACCCCCGAACCCATTTTCTCTTTCAAAAAGGTTTTCAATGTTTCCTCTTAAAAACAGCGTGGCGACTCCTTTTTATTTCATTCCAGGCGAGTGCACATTCAATAACATCGTGATATGCAGGAGCCACTTAAGATGTCAACATGTTGAAAAATGCCTACAACAATTTGTCCCCAAAAACATTTGGCTAATTTGGCAACTGAAGAGGCAAATGTTTTTCTCCCAATAAATGCTCAACTGCCAGCTTGCATGATGGGACGGGTATTGTGAAACGTGGAGATAATGGACGGTTGGGGAGTAATGCTTAGGAAAAAGTAGTTTTTTGGAAATAGAGTCCTTTTTTAATTTAAATAACTGCTTGGAAGGCTTAATAAGCTTCTCAAACCTTCCTTTTCATCCCTGCTTGCTACAGCGCTGTTCCTCTTCAAGGTAAAAATTTCTATGTTTCTTATTTTCATCCATTGTTTACTTCTCTCTTTTGTCTGTCAACCATGGGTAGAACTAGGTGGAGTTTGTCCAAAACTAAGAGTACCCCATCCCCACAAGGTCCCATAGAGATTAGTCTCACTGATTTTGTCTGTGAAAATCTCCTTCCGAAACCGGATGAGGAGACTTGCTTGTTTAGTGATACCCAAATAGAATCACTAAAACAACAATGTTACTTCCCCGAAGGTGCAATTTTTCACCCTTTCTCTGTAAATCTTAGGTCTGACTTTTTTTCCGCCAAATGGATTTTCTTTCTTGAGTATCCTTTTCTTCTAGGGTTTAGGTACCCCTTCCCATCGTTGGTTTCTGAGTTCTTTCAAAAGACCCAACTTGCCTATCCTCAACTGATGCCCATGGCTTGGAGAGTTTTTGCTTTTATTATCAAAGTGAACAGGGAGAATGGGTTAAACATAGGGCTTCATGAGATAGCCTATTCGTACGACCTCCAACCTTTCAGTTCAAAAAGATATCTTTTTAAGAAAAGGTCAGGTAGGAACTCCTTAATGAGCACCACATCTTCTAGTGATAGGGGATGGAAAAACTAATCAAATTAATCTATTATTAATCATGAACATGGCATATCATATATACTTGTTTTCATAAAACAAAACACATAGAATCTAGATCTATTTTATATAGAATTGATAGCAAATAATCAAATTAAATCTAGCATGCCAAGTTCAATCCTAATCATGGCAAGACAGGGCTCTGATACCAGTGTTGGGTTTTGGGGTTACAAACACAGCGGAAAATTTAACAAAGAACATCAAAACCCTATCCCTTAGATCCGTCTAGCATGAAGAGCTTAGAAAACCATGAAATAGAATTACATACCTCGAATGCAATTTGGTTTGTCAAAATAGATCTCAAAATTCAAGCCTAGAATTTTGATGTCGAATCTTCTATCTTCCTTGTTCAACCTTGGTGATGAAATCAACAATGGAGATCCTCAAGCTTTAGAAGATAAAGCAACCTCCCTCTAATGGTGATCCACACGCGAACAAACCAAGAACTCTTCTTGTTGGATTGCTAGATGATCCTTCCGATTATTGAAACACCTTTCAATAATCAATGGCTAATATTTGGTACTTTTTATTCAAAATCAAAATCAATCTCTAGAGTTTCAAAAACCTAGAACAATGATGTAAAAGAAAAGTTTTTGGCTGCCCAAGGATTGTATTTATACTTGGGTATAAATCCCTAACACTTAGGGTTAAATCCTTTTCAAACACAAAAACCTTCCCAGCCTTGGAAAGCAGTACGAAAACGAATTTCGTGTTGGGCATGACTCGTGCCTGAGGGCACGAGTCATGCTATTGCAAAATCACTCGTGATACGAGTCATTACACTAATTGTACTCGTGCTGTTCCTGGGAACGACTCGTGCTCAAGAGCATGAGTCGTGCCCAAAAGCACGAGTCATGCCCAATGCCGGGCAAGGTATGTCACGCGACCATACGAGTCAGAATTCCAATTTTCCTCAGGCAAAGTATGTCGCACGGTATACCAAGCCAAAATACCAATTTCAGCCAGAATCAAATTTGTTCTTTGTGTGTGACCTAATAGGAATTATATTATGTTGGTAGTGAGTCAAAACATGACCTCACAAGACATAAGTGGTTTCTAGCAAACCATTATATCCACCCAATTAATATAACATCAAAGCTTGATTCCTCGATAAATCAAATGTCAAAATCCCTTTGTCCACGATGTCCAATTGAACATGAGTCATGGTGTATGTCAACTCATTTCGTTCAATGCTTTCTCGATTTCGAATATGTTGATAATCCAAATGCATTTGATAACTATCAAATCACTTCAGTGTGGCCACACATTTCATCAACATCATTTATCGAGGGGCCCAAGCAAACATCTCTCTTCATAAGAGGGACAAATCCCGTCTTGACTTATCATTCTTCCCTACAAGAAACCAATCATGCCAACATAGCCCTTATTGCTATCCGATTAATGATAGTGTTAGATTATATCAAACATGATCTTCATCATGTGAAAGACAATGATAATCTCAGGTACAAAGAATTCAATAACACGACTATCATGAGATTTAATCATGACAACAGACCATTTCATAAATCTCATAAGTAGGTCATGTCCAATACTTGTTCTCTAGCAAGTATCCACAAGCGTAATGTGCATCTCCATGCATATAATCATCTTCATGATTATCCATTACCAACTTATACTAGTCATTCACAACAACTAGGGACGCAGTTCAATATAATAAACATGCAAACATATAGTGAACAAAATAAACACACTCTATAATAAATGATAAAGATTGTTTTGGTAGAAAAAACAATAGTACAGAATCTTAACTTTGACAAGTGTGTGGATTTAAATACTAAGGAGGGGACTGTGGAATTCGACTAAATGCAACAAAGAGATAAAAAGAGATAATGACACAGTGATTTGTTAACGAGGAAAACCTTGGAGGTAATAATCTCTTTGGAAAAAACCCCGGGAGTTAGGTCTCCAACCTTAAAGTTTCACTATAATAATTGAGTTACAACTGTGGAAGATGATGGAGAGGATTACAAGAGAGATGTGCGTAGAGTGTGTGAGCATGAGAGTGTGTTTTTCCGTCTCCATATCCCCTTAAATAAAAGAAAGTATGAACGGGTCAAAGTTGTTCCTACAATCTTGAGATTTAAGTTTATCTTCTCAACGTCCGTGAGACCAAGTCTTCTTCGTAGTTGAAGATGTGTTGAACATGGTTAGAAATATCCCGTGTTCTTCTCCCTTATTTATTGGAAAATAATAATAAAGATATTAATAAAAATCAAATAAGTTAATAATAAACAATACTTATTACGGAATAACATCTTGGCATGCAGGAGCAACTGAAGATGTCACCATGCTGAAAAATACCCACAACAATTTATCCCCAAAAACATTTGGCTATCTTGGCAACTGAAGAGGCAAATGTTTTTCTCCCAATAAATGCTCAACTGCCAGCTTGCATGATGGGACGGTTAAGGATATGTGGCGGCTAGAAAGGAAAGGGTCTTGATAGGAACTAGTAACCGTAATTCCCGGTAACCATCGTTATCATCGAATCTTCTTCGAATTCTATCCATATCAGACGTCTCCTTCTATATTATGGTGAGAGTAATCTAAAGGGTGCAGTTTCTAGCCCTCTTTCTCAAATACGTAGTCACGACGTTCTTCAAAAAGTGAGTTAAAATCAATGTGTCATTGAATTGGTGACTCTACTAAGTCCGTACTAACATATACCCTTATATGCAGTGACTCGATCCGGCTTTACGACGAATGATATTGTTGCCAAATACAAAGGCAAGATGAAAGTGGAAGAGACCATACCTGAGGCGGGTAATAAGGTTACTTCAAAAAGAAAAAGGGTGGACCAGATTTCCAGCGTGGAGAAGCAAACTTGGAATGAAGAGGTGTTGGAGAATCAGGTAAGAGTTGATTTGGATCATGATACATTGATCCTCTTTTATTTTAATAAAATGTCTTTTTTGCTTGTTGATGACAGATTGTCTCGATGGCTAAGTTAATGTCCAAAGAAATCAGGATATGGAGGGAAAAATTTGATACCTTTGATATGAGTAGGGTTGAATACGAGAATGATTTGAAAGAAGCTGCAAGGATACTGATGGAAAAGGGATTGGAAATCAGGGACAAAAATGAAGAGATTTTAAAATGGCGGTCCAGACTTGCAAGTGTTGATATCAGGCATGAAAGGGAGATGGAAGCACTTCGGAATGACTTGGTACATGAAACTGCGAAAGCAGTTTTCGAAACTAGAATCCAAATGATTGAGGAATATCAGGCAGGAGAGCATGTGAACTGGAACCTGGATGATGAAAAAGCAGCTTTGCAGCAGATCAATGATGAAAAGATGAATGAGGGTTCCAAGGATCTTGAACAGGCTGATGATGCTCACGACAGCAACATGGAATGACTTTCAGGATGGGAAGTACAAAAAGTAGGATACTTAAGAAGGAAGAGCAGAGGTTGGAGAAGTTACTCCCAAGGCAACACCTGAGGCAGACGCCATCTGAAAAGGTAAAATAAGTTTGTTCTTGGTTTTTTGTTGGTTTAACTGGGGTGGAATCCCAAAGACAATTTTAGTTTTGTTTGGTTATGTAATAGGTCCATAAGGACCGAAGACAATTTCTTTTATGTGTTGGGTTGGTCCAACACTTTTGCGTTTTAACTTTGGCAGTTTGGATGTTGTTTTTAACTTTTTAGGGATGTTCTTAGGGTAACTTTAGCTTAGTTGTGGTTTAGTAATTTTCCTGCATGTCAAGGCTTGTTTTATTTTGGATGAAATTTTTCTTTGGATGGTCATTTGTTATGCTCGTAAGGTGACATGTTAGTATGTCAAAGCGGTAGATACTTAAGATGACACGTACATGTCATAACCATAAGAATAAAACATGAGATCAATCATTTAACTGAGTGGGAATGGGTAAGCTATATGAGTTTACCCATATAGGCCCACCCCATACCTCAATTAAAGAGATAACTTGCGCTCCAGGCAAAGGTGTGGTAACCTAACATCTTAAGAAAGAGGTAATTAACTCTTTAAACCTTAGAAGGGATTATGTACCTTTACTTGAGAAGAGATGGCCGCCTCTCGACGGAGGAGAATTCGTTGTTCTTCTGACTTTGCGTACTTTCGATATGTCCCCATTTCCGTATGTCAACACCTCATAAGACAAAGACATGTTAAAAATGGACGTCAACTATGTTGACGCCTCTCCACAAGTTGTGTTAGCCACATCTTGATTTGTAATGAAGTAAGAAAATAGTAAATAGGAAAATGGAAGGTTACAAATAAATAAAGGATTGTCCATACCTGGGATGAGATGAGTTTAAGGAGAGCATTGTTTAGATGTAATACCTTTTAAGGTGAATGGCGTTCCAACTTCGTGGTATCATTTGGCCATCCAAGGTTGACAGACGATATGCTCCTTTCCCGACCTGTGTATCTATTAGGTAGGGTCCTTCCCACTTTGGGGCGAGCTTGCCTGCATTGAGCTCCTTTGTATTTTGGAATGCCTTTCGTAGGACTAAATCTCCTACTTGGAACATTCTAACCCTTACATTTTTGTTTTAAGATCTGGCTACCCTTTGTTGATATGCTGCCATCCAAACTTTGGCCATGTCCCTTAGTTCGTCTACGGTATCCAAGTCATATGTCAAGATGTCTTTATTATGTTCATATGTCAACAAACTGTATCTGGCCATAGGTACAAGTACTTCTGCTGGAATAACTAATTCTGTCCCAAATACAAGTGAATAGGGAGTTTGACCAGTAGCGTTCTTAGATGTCGTCCTGTCAGCCCATAGAACCATTGGCAACTCTTCTGCCCATCGTCCTTTCTTCTAGTTCAGTCTCTTTTTTAAGTTGCTTATGATTATTTTGTTGCTAGATTCTGCCTGTCCATTGGCTTGAGGGTGAACAGGTGAAGATGTCACCATCTTGACTCCCCAAGATGTCAAGAAATCTTGTGTTTTCTTACTAATGAATTGGGAGCCATTATCAAAAATTATCTCTGAAGGTATCCCAAATTGGCTGAATTTATTTCTTTTGATGAAAGAGATTACTTCTCTGTCACGAACTTGTACGTACGCCTCAGCTTCTACCCATTTAGAGAAATAGTCTGTCATAGCTAATAGAAATACTCTTCCTCCTGGTGCCCTGGGTAATTTTCCTATGATGTCCATTCCCTAAACCATAAACGGCCATGGCGACAGGATAGGATGCAGTAGTTCAGCTGGCTGGTGCAGGATGTCCCCATGTCGTTGACAGGAGTCACATTTCTTTGCATAGTCTGCGGCGTCTCTTCTCATTGTGGGCCAAAAATAGCCCATCCTCAGAGCCTTGGTATGCAAACTTCTGCCCCCGGTATGATTTCCACACTGTCCTTCATGCAGTTCCTTGAGAACCTGATGGGCTCGGTCTGCTTCTAGACCTTAAGTAGTGACCTGCAGCAGATTTTCTAAACAAAAGGTTATCAATAAGTAAATACTTAGATACTCTTACCCTGAAGGCTCTAGCATTTTTCTCCTCGGCTGGGATCGTATCATCTAAGAGATACTTAATAATAGGAGTTGTCCATGAAGTTGCTGCTGGAGGGGAAGGTACGTCGACATCTAGAACGAACAGCTCAAGATGATCAATTGCTGGGATGTCAACATGCACAATTGGGATACTTGTCTGTGAAATGCTTTTGAAGGCTGAACCTAAGTTTGCCAGAGCATCTGCTTGAGAATTTTCCTCTCGTGGAATCTGTTCCAAAGTAAATGTTTTGAATTTGACCGCCAGAATTTTTACAATTTCCAAATATGTCGTCATCTTTGCATTTTTTGCTATGTAGGATCCGTCCGTTGTAATGGTTAACAATTAGCAAAGAATCCATAAACACTCGGATATGCTTGACATCTAGGTCCTGGGCCGCTGTTAAACCTGCAATTAATGCCTCATATTCTGCTTCATTATTAGTGGCCTTGAAACTGCAGCTGATGGATTGTGGTATTATGTCCCCTTGTGGCAATTTTAGTACAACACCAAGACCTGTACCTCTCATGTTAGAAGCACCATCTGTGTAGAGAGTCCAGATCTTCAGAATGTCATCATCTTGAAGTTGCTGAACCTCCAATTCCACCTCTTGTTGCATGGTTGGACTAAAGTCAGCCACAAAATCAGCTAGAGCTTGAGATTTTATTGCTGTTCTGGGCTTATATTTAATGTCGTATGTGCTTAATTGTACAGACCACTTCGCCATTCGACCTTACATCTCTGGTTTTCTCATAACATTGTTAATAGGATAGTTAGTGCGTACAATTATAGTATGTGTTTCAAAATAGTGCCTTAATTTAATAGAAGCGGTTATCAAAGCTAAAATTAACTTCTGTAAATGAGAATACCTGGTCTCTGCATCTAAAAGTGTCTTACTTATATAGTAGATGGGTTGCTGACTACCATCTCGTTCGTCACCAAGACCGCACTAACGGCGCCTTCCGCCGCTGTGTAGATGTAAAGATGTTCCTCCTCCCGAGGCTTGGCCAATAATGGAGGTGTCGATGGTAAGTTTTGAGCTCCCGAAAGGCTTCTTCATGTTGGTTCTCCCACCGGAACTTCTTGTTCTTCCTTAGGATGTCATAGAAAGGTTTGCATCGATCCGAGGATTTTGAAATGAACCCGGTGAGTGCAAAGCAATCTTTCCTGTCAATCTTTGGACGTCCTTGACAGATTGAGGTGACGACAGGTTAATAATAGCACATATATGTTCTGGGGCAGCTTCAATGCCTCTTTTAGTAACCATGTAACCCAAAAACTTCCCTGCCTTCATTCTAAAGTTGCATTTAGCTGGATTAAGTTTCATATTGAAACAATCCAAGATGTCAAAGGCTTGAGATAAGTTGCTTATGTGATCTTCGGCTTTATTGGATTTTACTACCATGTCGTCAATATATACTTCCATTGTGTCCCAAATCTGATCTTTGAACATTTTGTTGACGAGCCTCTGATATGTTGCACCTACATTTTTTAGTCCAAAAGGCATAGCAATATAACAATAAATATATGTTGGCGTTATGAAGGCGGTGTCCTCCTGGTCAAATGGTTCCATCTGGATTTGCTGGAATCCTGAAGATGCATCCATGAAGGTGAGGAGCTCATGTCCGGATTTGGCATCAACTAACGAATCTATGTGAGGCAGAGGGAAAGGATCTTTTGGACAGGCTTTATTTAAGTTGGTTAAGTCAACACAGACTCGCCATTTCCCATTCTTCTTCTCAACTACAACCACGTTTGCTAACCATCTTGGATAATCTACCTCTCGGATCATGTTGGCTTTGAGTAAGTGCTCTACCTCTTCCTTGATGATCTGGTTTCTTGTTTCTGCAAATTTTCTGCATTTCTAGTGCACTGGTTTAAAACTAGGATCGATGTTAAGTTTGTGAGTGATGACATCTTTGCTGATGCCGGTCATGTCATCATGTCTCCAAGCAAAACTCTTTACTCTGCTTTTTAATAAGTCCACAAGCTTCTCTTCTATATCTGATGGGATGTCACTGCCAATAAGTACCTTGATGTCCGGGTTGGAAGGGTCTAGCAATACTTCTTTCACATCGTTCTCCCTAGCTTCCAGGACTTCACGTACTTTCCTCTGTAATTGCTATGTTTGTTTTGGAGATGTCGACGCCTTCATTGAAGTTTTATAACATTCCTTGGCCACCTGCTGATCACTGTATATTTTGGCGACACCCCAAGGTGTTGGGAACTTCACACACTGATGGTAAGTAGAGGGGACAACCTTCATCCCATGAATCCATGGTCTTCCAATAATGACATTGTAGGATGTTGCAAAATCAATTACACAGAACCACTCCATGGTGTTGAGGCCCTTTGAGTATATTGGAAGCTTTATTTCCCCCACCATTTCTTTGACTTCACCACTGTAGCCTACCAATACTGAGAATTTCTTGATGATCTCTGATTCTGGGATGTTCATTTCCTTGAGGGTGCTCAACATAATGAGATTGACAGAGCTACCCCCATCAACCAGGATATGCCGGATTGTACAATTGGCGATCTGCAAGGAAATAACTAGGCCGTCGTGATGGGGTTCCAGCAAGTTATCTTGATCACTCTCATCAAAGGTGATTGGATCATGGCAGGGTGTCGACATTCTTGGTTGTCTTTCTATCCTCTCCTCTTTTGAGTCCTTAGCATGTCGTTTTGCGGCAGAATAGGTTGTGCCCTGAGCCTCCACTAATGAAATTGATCACCTTTGTTGATGCTGGGGGAGAAGCTGGTCTCTCGACTTCATGAGGAGCTTCCGCACTTTCAGCCTTCTTCTTTCTGGATCCCAGCAACTCCTTAAGATGTCCCTTCGAGAGCAAGTAACTGATCTCCTTTCTTAGTGAGATGCAATCTTCAGTAACATGCCCAAAGTCTTCATGGTAAGTGCACCATTTTGATTTGTCACGCCATCCCGTAGGTTTATCCGTCTTCTTTGGTCATCTGGCTTTGTCCCCTAGGTTGCCCATTGCACAGAGTACACCGTCTATTGAATTAATTTTGCTAGTATCAATTCTTGGGTAAGGATTGGAACGGTTGTTCCTGTGATGGGATGATTCAGTCTTCCTGTCAGGGTGGTCATATGTCGACAACTTGGACGAGGACTTTGATCTTCGTAGCTCATCTTCCTCCAATCTTATGAATCTCAATGCCCTGCTCCTGACTTCTTCCAACCGCTTACAAGAAGTCATCACCAAATCATGATAATACTGTGAATCTTTCTTCAGTCCCATTTTGAATGCTTCTGTGGCTGTTGACATGTCAAGATTGGGAATTTCCAGCACTTCCTTATTGAACCAGTGAACATAATCTTTCAGAGTTTTATTAGGCTGTTGGGTCACATTGTAGAGGTCACTTGTCAGCTTCTCAAATTGTCGACTACACGAGAATTGGTTATAGAACATGTTGATGAGCTGGGCGTATGAAACAATTGAACCTAGGGGCTGCCTAATCAGCCATTTGAGAGCTGGTCCAACCAAGGTCGATCCAAATCCTCTGCATAAGCAAGCCTCCCGGAATTGAAGCAGAATATGGATTATGTCCATCTTCTCCTGATAGTGAGCAACATGCTCCTCTGGGTCTGTGGTGCCGTCATACAACTTCATAGATGGAACGTTGAAACGCTTTGGGATGTCGACATTTGCAATTGCTGGGACAAACCGAGATTGATTGTAGCAGTTCTGAGTCACTGGTTGGATTGGAGGAGTTATGCCGGGCACGCTCATTATCAGCTCCCTGAGATCTTGCATCTGTTTGTCTAGTGGGTTTCCTGTAAAAGGGTCATCCATAGGAATACGATTGAAATTATTATTATTTAAAAGATTATTCAGCAAACCAGAGTTATCCGTGGTAGTTGTGACAGTGGTGTTGTCAATGAATGGAATGAACGGGGTGAATCCTGCTGAAGGTGGGGTCATTAGGGTGTCCCCAGGTAAGGATGTCAGCTGAGGAGTTTGAGGTGGACTATTCATTGGAATAAATTCATTTTGGAGTGTAGATCCTTCGGTGTTGTCGAAGTTAAGGTTCCTTGCACGCAATGGTGAGACGTTTTCAAGCCGCGAAGCGATGAGCTGTTGATCCCTCTGCATCTTGATCATGGAATTGGCCAACACCTTGGAATTGCTATCTTGTTGATCCAACCTCTGATTCAACTTGGTTAGGATAGTCCGGATGTCAGCATCTACATTGGAAGAAGTCGCTTCCTTTTGTGGAGTCTTTGTAGGTTGAGTTTGCTGAGGTCCGGTCTGAGGAGGTGGAGCCAACACGCTGGTTCTACCTCCTGATGTTGGAGTGACGGCGGTACCCTTGCTGGCGGCGGACACATTGGGAGGTGAAGACATGATGAATTCGCTCAGGAAATGATCCAAATAACCGATAAACCACGAGGCACCTCGGTGGGCGCCAAATTGTTTTGGTAGAAAAAACAATAGTACAGAATCTTACATTGACAAGTGTGTGGATTTAAATACTAAGGAGGGGACTGTGGAATTCGACTAAATGGAACAAAGAGATAAAAAGAGATAATGACACGGTGATTTGTTAACGAGGAAAACCTTGGAGGTGATAACCTCTTTGGAAAAAACCCCGGGAGTTAGGTCTCAAACCTTAAAAGTTTCACTATAATAATTGAGTTACAACTGTGGAAGATGATGGAGAGGATTACAAGAGAGATGTGCGTAGAGTGTGTGAGCATGAGAGTGTGTTTTTCCATCTCCATATCCCCTTAAATAAAAGAAAGTATGAACGGGTCAAAGTTGTTCCTACAATCTCGGGATTTAAGTTTATCTTCTCAACGTCCGTGAGACCAAGTCTTCTTCGTCGTTGAAGATGTGTTGAACATGATTGGAAATATCCCGCGTTCTTCTCCCATATTTACTGGAAAATAATAATAATGATATTAATAAAAATAAAATAAGTAAATAATAAACAATACTTACTACGGAATAACATCTTGGCATGCAGGAGCAACCGAAGATGTCACCATGCTGAAAAATACCCACAACAAAGATGATACATAACGGTTCAAGTTAAACATAACTATAGCCTAGGGCACTACACCAACAGTTTATTCAAGGCTGAGAGATTTCCATCTTGCAACACAGAAACATGTTAGGGTTGGGTGTTATCTTAGCTAACACCCCTCCGATGCTTAAGTTAGTGAGGGCTTAAGTTCAATAAGAGAAATAAAAATTAAAACAAGATTCGAGAAGAGAAACGTACCTTGGCGTTAAAATTTTAACAAATTTTAACTTACATGTAATAATGTTTAAAATGTATGGCATTCCATCTCCTGGGTATTCTGACGCCATCTGGGGTAGATAACCTATAGGCTCCTTTTCCGGCTTCAGCGTCAATACGGTAAGGGCCTTCCCATTTTGGAGCCAATTTTTCTACATTAAATTCTCTAGTATTTTGGAACACCTTCCTCAACACCATGTCTCCAGCCTGGAAATGTCTTATCCTCACATTTTTTTGTACGATCTGGCTATCCTTTATTGATAGGCAGCCATTCTAATCTTGGCTATGTCTCTGAGTTCATCTACGGTATCCAAATCTTGAGCCAGGAGGTGATTGTTGTCGCCTGGAGTCAAAAGTCCATATCTTGCAGTCGGGATTGTTACCTCTATGGGGAGTACAGCTTTAGTACCAAATACTAAAGAATAAGGTGTCTGTCCCATAGTATTTTTGACGTTGTCCTGTCAGCCCATATTACAAGTGGTAATTCATCAGCCCATCTTTCTCTTTTATGATCCAAACGTTTTTTAAGATTGTTGATGATCAACTTGTTGCTTGACTCAGCTTGACCGTTGGCTTGAGGATGCACAGGGGTTGAAGTTATCAATTTGATCCCCCATCTTAAACAGAAATCCCTGGTCTTTTTGCTGATAAATTGAGATCCGTTGTCACAAATGATCTCTGAAGGAACGTCAAATCTGCTCAAGATGTTTTTCTTAAAGAACGAGATGACCTCCCTGTCTCTCACTTGTACATACGCCTCTGCTTCGATACACTTAGAAAAATAGTCTGTCATAGCCAACATGAACACTCTTCCTCCTGGAGCTTTCGATAACTTACCAACTATGTCCATGCCCCACTGCATGAAAGGCCAAGACGAAAGTACAGGATGTAGGGGTTCTGCGGGCTGATGTTAGATGTTACTATGTCTCTGGCATGGGTCATACTTTAAGGCACAATCCATTGCGTCTTGTCTCATTGTCGGCCAATAGTATCCCATTTTGAGGGCTTTGGAGGATAAAAACTTGCCTCCAGAATGATTCCCAAATTCACCAGCATGCAGATCTTGCAGAACCTCGCTAACTACCCATGGCTCTAAACATCTCAGGTATAGACCTGTTGCAGATTTCCTGAACAATTTGTTATCGATTAATATGAATCTAGATACCTTCATCCTGAATGATCTTTGGTTCTTGACGTCCGGAGGGATGGTTACGTCTTGCAAGTATTGCACGATAGGTTGGATTCATGTTGGTATCGCGGCTTGGCTTGGAGAAGACGTTTCTGAGTGATTAAGGGCCACATATTCTTCGGTTTGATCAATAGCTGGATGCTGGACGTAGATGATCGGGATGTTGGTATTTATCATAGTTCCACATGCTGATCCTAGGTTGGCCAAAGCGTCAGCTTCGGCATTTTTTTCGCGAGGTACCTGTTCCAAGGAAAAACTAACAAAAAGCGCTGCCAGCGCTTTAATATGTTGGAGGTGAAGCGTCATTCTAGCATTCTTAGCTGCATAAGACCCGTTAAAGTGATTAACTTATAATAAGGAATCGATAAAAATGTTAAGATGAGTGACACCTAAGCTAAGAGCAGTAGATAAACCCATGATCAAAGCTTCATATTCAGCTTCGTTATTAGTTGCTTGGAATTCACAAGAAACGACCTGAGGAATTAATTCGCCTTGAGGCGATTTCAGCAAGATTCCCAACCCTGCACCTCTTGAGTTGGATGCTCCATCTGTGAACAACGTCCAATATCTAGGGGAATTATTGCCCTCAAGATATTGTACCTCTAGTTCTACCTTAGGTTACAAAGTAGCACTGAAATTAGCTTCAAAATCTGCAAGCGCTTGTGACTTGATTGCACTCCTGGGTTCAAAGGAAATTTTATACGTGATTAGATTGACCGACCATTTTGCCATTCTCCCTGACATTTCGGGGGTTCTCATAACAGTCCTGATTGGATAGTTAGTTTTCACAATAATATGATGCATTTCAAAGTAATGACGTAACTTAGTAGATGCAGTAATTAAAGCGAGAATAAGTTTTTCTAGATGGGAGTACCTGGTTTCTGCATCTAAAAGAGATTTACTTACATATTAAACAGGACGTTGATCACCTTAGTCTTCTTTTACCAGGATGGCACTTACTGCACTTTTCGATACAGCTAAGCATAAGTATAAGGGTTCACCATGTTCTGGTTTAGCGAGAAGAGGTGAGGACGTGAGATATTTCTTGAGGTTTAGGAAAGCTTCTTCATGCTGCTCGGTCCATTGAAACAACTTGTTTTTCCTCAAGACGTCATAGAACAATTTGCACTTTTCATAGGACTTAGAAATGAACTGGTTTAAGGCCGCTACCCGTCCTGTCAGCCTTTGTACGTCTTTGATTGTTTTAGGAGACTGTAGGTTGAGGATAGCTTTGATTTGCTCTGGGCTAGCTTCGATTCCTCTCTTAGTCACCATGTAACCCAGAAACTTCTCGGCTCTAACTCCAAAGTTAAACTTCGAAGGGTTCAGCTTCATGTTGAATGCTTCCAGTATGTCAAATGCTTCCGCAAGGTGTTGCACATGATCATCTATATTTTTGGACTTTACCACCATGTCATCTATGTATACCTCCATTGTCTTGCCGAGATGGTCTTTGAACATCTTGTTCACCAGTCTTTGATAAGTTCCCCTTGCATTTTTTAATCCAAATGGCCTGGCAATATAACAATATATACCTTCGGGGGTTATGAAGGCGGTATCATCTTGGTCCGAGGGTTCCATTTGGATTTGCTAATAACCTGAAGAAGTATCCTTGAAGGTCAACACGTCATGGCCAGCTATTTCATCTACTAGAGAGTCAATGTGAGGCAACGGGAACGGATCCTTGGGGCATGCTCTGTTCAAGTCCGTGAAATCTATGCATACACGCCATTTCCCATTTTTTTTCTCTACATCCACCACATTGGCGAGCCATCTAGGGTATTGTACCTCTCTGATCATCTTTGATTTTAGCAGTCTCTCCACTTCCTCCTTGATAATTTGATTCCGTTCTTGAGCAAATTTTCTCCTCTTTTGATGGACCGGCTTGACAGTAGGGTCGATATTCAACTTGTGAGTTATGATGCTCTTGTCTATTCCAGTCATATCTTCATGTTTCCAAGTGAAACACAACTTTCTACTCTTCAAAAAGTCGATTAACTCTTTCTCAATTCCATGGGGTAAATCAGCTCCAACTAAGATGTTAGCTTCAGGGTTGGAGGCATCTACAGGTAATTTTCTTACGTCATACTCGGCAGTCTCCAAGATGTCCCTGACGCCCTTCTGTAATTGCTATGCTTGACGGGAGGTGGAACACGCTTTCATCTCCGTCTTGTAGCACTCCTTGGTAGCTTGCTGGTCTCCTTTCACCTTGATTACACCCTAAGGCGTTGGCATCTTGAGGCATTAATGGTACGTCAATGGAACTGCCTTCATGCTATGGATCGAAGGTCTCCCCAAGATGACGTTATAAGCTGACGGACAATCAATTACACAAAACTTTTCCATAGAATTTAGTCCTTCAACATAAACTGGCAGTCTGATTTCCCCAATCGTTTGCTTTGTTTCCCTACTGAATCCTAATAGAACGGAGGAGTTTTTCACAACTTCAGTTAGGGGGATTGACATTTCTTCTAAGGTGCCTTTCATGATCAAGTTGACTGAGCTCCCGTTATCGACCAAGATACGCTTGACCCTGTAGTTGGCAATCTGCAAGGTAATAACCAACCCATCATGATGAGGATCCTGGACGTTTTCTTTGTCAGCTTGATCAAAAATGATCTGCTGGCCCAAGGATGTATCTGGACGTCGTGTTGGTAGTTCTGACTTATCTTCCTTGGAATCTTTGGCATGATGCTTAGGAATACGTAGTGCCACAGATGTTCGAACCGCCTGTGATGAAATTGATTACTTTGGTCGCAAGAGGAGGTGAAGGTGGATTCTTAGCTACGGCTTCCTTCATATCATTACGTCCCTTCCTTTTTCCAAGCAGATCTTTGAGAAGCCCTTTTGAAAGTAGATGACTGATCTCATTCCTCAAGGCGATGCAATTATCAGTTGTGTGGCCAAAATCTTCATGGTAAGCACACCATTTAGATTTGTCCTTCCAGGATGATGATCTATCAGCTACCTTTGGCCATCTTGCCTTGCTACCTAAGTTGTCCATTGCGTATAGGAGTCCTGAAACATCAACAAAAAAGCAATAGTCACTAATATTTGGATAGGTTGTATCATCTTCACCACCATCCTCCTCTACAATATTAATTTTAGAAGAGTCTGTTTTAGAGTAGGGTTTTCCCCTATTAGATCGATGATGAGAGGAGTCCGCCTTCCTGTCAGGGTTTTCGTATGTAGGTGTCTTTGTTAACGCCTTTCCATGAACCATCTCGTCTTCTTCCAGCCTGATGAAATAAACAGATCTCGTCCTGACTTCTTCCAAGCTTCTAGATGGGAACATGACCAGATCTTGGTAGAACGGTGATTCACTCTTCAGGCCCATCCTGAAAGCTTCTGTTGCAGTTGACACGTCAATATGAGAAATGCTTACGGCTTCCTTATTGAACCTGAACACGTAATCTTTTAAGGTTTCGTCAGGCTGTTGTACAATCCTGTAAAGGTCACTTGTTAATTTCTCAAACACACGATTGCAAGAGAATTGATTAAGAAACATGTTAAGTAATTGAGAGTAAGATGAGATAGAATCCATAGGCTGATTAGTCAGCCACATCAAGTCGGAACCGGACAAGGTGGACCCAAAGCCTCTGCACAAACAAACTTCCTTAAGATGCAGAGGAATGCTAATGATGTCCATCTTCTCTTGGTACAGAGCTATATGCTCCGCAGGGTCCGTTGTGCCATTGTATTGTTTCATGAGAGGTACTTGGAATCTTTTAGGGATCTCCAACCAAGCTATGGCAGGAATAAAGAGTGAATCATGATGGCTGGTTAGAGATGCTTGGTTGAAGGGTAAGGTGACTCATGGGACCTTCATGAGGACATCCTTGATTTCCTACACTTCCCTTGCGAGGTTATTATCTGCAACAGGGTTAGTAGCAACAAATTGATTTAAAGGAGTACTTAACATATTAAAACTCCATGTTTGCCCTAGAGGAGTTGGGGTTGCAAAGGTAAAACATGTTGATAGTGGAACCGGGTTGGACGTAACAATGGTGCTTTCAGTCTGAACAGCTCTAGCCATGGATATATTGCCTTGACCGCTCCTTGCACTTGGCCCAGCATCTGAGAAAAGAGTTCTAGGCTGCAGAGGTGAGGTCTCCGGCATGCTTACTATTGGAACACTGTGCCCTGAATCCGATAAATTATGTCGTATTCTGTCGATGTGATTGAAGATCATTTGATTGATATGTTGTTGTCCGTCAATTTGGTCCTTCAACTGTTGCATCATAGCCGTCATGGCAGTTACAACTTCTAGCGAAATTACAGGCAGTGTCATAGATGAAGAACCTTCCAGGCTGAGCCCCTGGCTTTGAGACGTAACAGCGCCAAACCCAATGGGCGAATGAATGCTAGACGTCATGGGCAAGCTTGACGTGTTGGTTCTTGCCTCAGTCGTAATGATGGGTGTAGACATTGCTGAAGTAGGATTACTCATGAACGAAGTACCGCTCCTCCTCTGCATCAGCAAGGAAAAAGCAAATGAGCTCATGAACGAAGTCCACAATGGGGCTTACGGTCCCCACATGAACGCCAGAGCCCTGATGCAAATCATTCTTCGAATGGGCTACTACTGGATCTCCATAGAGGCAGATTGCACCCATTTTCTCCGAAGTTGCGACAAGTGCCAGCGCTTTTCAACCTAAAACATCTTCCCCCTCATGATCTCTATTGCATGACCACTCCCTGGCCCTTCACCACTTGGGGAATCGACGTCATCGGGAAAATCGCTCCACCCGGCAGAAACGACCACGAGTTCATCTTGGTAGCCATCGACTACTCCACAAAATGGGTCGAAGCCAAGTCCTACAAAGTGCTAACTTCCAAAAAGGTCGCACAATTCCTCAAGGAAAACATCATATGCCGATACGACATCCTGAACGAGGTCATATCAGACAATGAATCTCACTTCGAAGGGGAATGCGATAGACTATTGGCCGAATTCAAGATCACACGCCATAAGTCCTCTTCCTACAGGTCGCAGACTAAAGACGCAGTCGAAGCAGCAAATAGAACCCTCGAAAGGATCATCAGAAAAATGACCATACGAGGACAAGATTGGCCCAAGAAGCTGCACCTGGAACTTTGGGGCTATCGAACATTAGTCAGAACCGCCACGAGAGAAACTCCAATTCGCCCTGACCTATGGGATGGAAGCAGTGTTGCCCGTTGAATTTGAAATCCCATCACTCTAAGTGTTGCTAGAAAAAGAGATCAACGAAGTGGAATGGCTACGAAGCTGACACGACGAACTGGCCCTACTAGATGAACGCCGACTAAAGGCCATGGAACACATCCGAGCCTACCAAAGCAGAATGGCTAGGTCTTTCGAAAAGAAGGTTAAATCCCGAGACATCAGGGAAGGTGATCTGGTGCTCAAAGAAAAGCCTCCCACCCGAACCAACCTGCTTGGAAAATGGGAACCAACATGGATCGGCCGGTTCGTGGTCCAAAAGATCTTCTCCGGAGGTACCATGAAGCTAGCAGACCTAGACGGCAATCCCTTCATGAATCCAGTCAACGGAAGCAAACTTCACCGATACATCGCCTAAAGAAGATCAAATTTTCTATCTCCCCGTCACTTCTAAAAAGTGTCGAACTACGGAGACCTGAGCCCCTCGGTCCGGGGGTAACGTAGGCAACCTTCATTGGTTCGGTCTAAAAATACAAAAATAAAATAAAATTGGATGCCAATCAAGGCTCAGATCAATCCATACACAAAATCTAAAAAAATGGATGCCACAAAGGCTCAGAATGGTTCGGTCTACAAAATACACAAAAAATCCAAAAACTGGACTCCGCCAAGGCTCAGACAAAAAGAAAGGAAGAGATCTTGCATCTCGACAATGCTTTAAAAGTAAATCACAAATCACCACAATTAAAATACTTCTTGATGAGTACAAGCACGGTCTAATCTCAAGCTCACAACATGCTAAAAGACAACTTAACACATTTAACAAATAATGTGTCTGCAATGTAAATGAGCGGATACTTAGGAGGACATTCCGCACCACTCGCGCTTGTTCCCTCGCCATTCTTCCCTCGTCCCCGGCGAGTCTTCCTTCGCTCCATGTGAGCTAGCTCTGTCTCTCTCATTCCAAGATCAGGGGTCCTCCCTGTCGAGTCAAACCTTCCAGTAGCTCGCAGAGCTTCATTTGTCTGTGCCTCAGCTCGGATCTCTTCCCTGTGAGTTTGCAAAAGGGGACCTCTCTCCGTCAGTCAGTCAACTCTAGCCTCATAGTCAAACAAAGCATCTCCCATAACATTCCGAGGGTTTGACCAAGCTTTTACACTTCTAAGGTTGTAGCTGAGACGGCAACCTTGCCCCACAATCGCTTCGTGCCTGCACCCCAAAACAACTTGGGTATGCCCGATATGCTGCTTGTACCAATCCAGGTACTCGGTGGTCAAGACAACATTCTCCTGGCTTCTAAAGTGTACCACAGGAGGGAAAGTGGAATACTTCTATACCCTCGTAAAATAAAGAAAGGAATTTGGATTTGTAATAAAGAAAGAAGCTACCTCCATGGTGGCGATGTCGTTCCAGCCCAGCAAAGGCTCCTGCCTCATCTGAAACTGTCGAGAAACGAGCGACGAAATGTAAAAAGAGGACCAAGACAACACCGAAACTTTAAAAACATAGCAACCTTCCTGAAAGGCCCTCCTAGTCTCAATCCACCAGTGAGGAACTCACCAACGGATCTGATGCGTGCCAAGCAGAGCCATCCATCTCTCCCAGGCGGACTGATCCATATCCAAGACAAGAGGCCGCTGAGCAAACATCAACGGACTGAAAGATGCCGGAGACGCAGGCATGGCTTGAAGCCTCTCTCACAACCACAAGGTGAGCAAAATGGGGCTTCCCTCTTGCATGAACCTATGCCCCATCGCCAAGCGATCAATGTCATGAAGGGTCTCCCCCAGAACCAAAGGAGCAATATCCTCACCGGCTCGGCAGTGCCCTACCACATCAACAAGGCACCATCACATACCCCAAGGGAGCTGACCATGAAGAGCGTTGCTATCATGCATAAAGAAAATGCATTCCACGAGATGTCACTCTTGTCATCACCCATAAACCTCTCGGGCAGTGCAGAAATATCAATATGACCAGAATCAAACGTCATACCTTGCGCTTCCTCCAACGAAGCCCGAAGAAATTATGCGAGCTTCACGCTCACGGTCGCACCCCCGATCAAAGGAAGCGAGATGGTCTCCACCTCTGATCCTACCTGAAAATCTTCAAAGGTTGGCATAATCTCGTTATAGGAGAAGCTATACACATGCCTCCTAACATCCCAGAACCTTGCGGCCGCCCGCAACAACTCCCAATCAGGAACTAACAGCTTAAGGGACCAAACCGAGTGGATTTGAAATCTCACCTCGAAAGCCCGCTTATTGTGCCTCATGTGGTGCCTCATCCACATCTTGAGCCGCTTAAGGAAATGTGCTTGCCTCTCCTTCAAATGCCTCGGGGAAATATTCGAAACAAAAGACGAATCCATGGCAAAAATGGAGGTTTATAGAGAAAATGAGGAAGAAGGGTCGAAATGGCTGCAATTTGAGAATGGGGAGATAAGGGAAATCCAGATTTTTAGTGAATCTTATCCCCTCTCCAAAAGCAAGAAGTGGACGTATGGACCACTTTGCATGTATGAAGTGTCCATACGGACCACTTTGCAACCTGGCCAAATTTTCAGCAACCACAAAATAGTTGCTGCCCGCGACAGGATTTTGCACCCGACTGCTCAGAAACCTTGCCAAAGCTGTTTCCAGCCCCCATACACTAAACACATAAATGCATCCCCATCTCATGCGACATGTATAAAAATAAAATAAGCTAGAAACAATTCCTAGGCCAGTTCCCCAGAATCACAAATAAATCATACAATAATAAAATGCTATGTCAAATATAAGTATTTTATTACAAGATACAAATGTCTGCTGCTCTACGAATACAATACAAAAAAAAAGGAAAAGAAAGCAAAAGGAGTCCTACTTCGAATCCTCGTCATCACCCTTGCTAGACGGGAACCCCGGCATCCCGAGAAACCCGGCGGTCACCTCCTCATCGTCAGAAACCTTGACCCCCTCCTCGATCGAGTACTCGAGGTAGTCCGAAGGGTCGAGCCCAGCAAAAGGATCAAAAAAGGGAAGTGAGGACAAACTCTCACCCCTGCGCACTCGATGGAGGGAAGAACTGGTGAAAGGTTTGCGGCCTCCGAACCTCTGAAGAAGACCCCGCGTCAAAGCTATGCCACTCCCGAATCGGCACCTCAGGTTGTGGCTCCGCCTCGGCCCGATAAGAAGGAGTATCCACAAACCTCCTCGAAGGCATTGGTTCGAAAGCCGCCGCACTCCACGAATACCTGCAGGACATCTTCCTTAGAAGCTTCTTCTTAAAAGCCCTCAGCCCCACATACCGGCGGGTGAGCACGTCTATGGTCTGCCCCGAGACCTGACAGCAAACAAACAACAAAGGAAACGCTCAGCAAAAGAGATGCAAAAAAAATACTCAACAAAAGAGAAAAACACAGAAAAAGATGCCAACAAGGAAAAGAGTAAACAAACTCACCAGAGCATCTGAGTCAACCTGGTAGATGGCAGGAGCCTGCTTTGGGATGGGCACCGACACCCTCCTCCTAAAATCCCCACGAACATAAGTGAAGTCCGGCCCAGGCACCGGAACATCCAGAGGACGGGCGAGCCAGTCCGCCTCTCCCTCGTCAACACCTGCGGCATCCTCAACTTCCGCCCGATGAAGGCTGCATACTCCTCGCCCTTCAGGACGAACTCCTCGGCGCCCACGCCAGCCCGGTACCTCTCGAACTCCAGCAAGTCCATATCAGCAGGGCTCATCATGCGGAAAGGCAGATCCCTCGGAGCAATAGGAGGAATACCAGTGCCGTGCTGCCAGAAGACCCTCTCCCTCAAATACATGGAGTCGCAAGTAAGGCCCCACAGAAGCTTCCTCTGCCGCGTCATCCCAAGAGTGCCCTCCAGCTCATCCTCGGAGTCCAAGGGTACAGCTGACACCAATCCGGGCTATCCCTCTCCAAAAATTGTTTCACATCCCGTATGTGACATTGATCTTCTCCCAGCTCGTCCTCCTCTTCCTCAAAGAGTGAGCCCAGCACAACATGGCGGGATACCCAAACAAGACCTCATCCTTCCAGTCCCATGGCTGGCACCGGAAGATCTCGTAGCACCACACCTTCCACAAAAAGAAGATAATGCTCAGAAAAAGAAAAAGAAAAAAGGAGAAACGGTGAAGTGCTAAACTACAAAAGCATGTAAACTCATACCTCCAGCGCGAAGCCAAAGCACCCCATGGAGTTGACCATGCCCCGGCTGAACTTGTCCAAGGCAAAGTAGAGCTCGGCCAAGCCCGCCTCGCCCCAGGCAATATCACAAACCCTCTCCAAATCCACCAGACTCTTAAGCAGAGGGAAAAGAGCAGTGGAAGCGTGATTCGAGAACAGAGTCTCGGAAAGGGCAAACCACAGAAATGAGTGCGCCAGCTGCTTCGTCGACACTACCCCAGTATCCTGGTGATACTCCCCTATGTTGGTCGTGATCTTCGCCTCCACCTCATGATACAACATGCCCAAGCCCTTACGGGGCCAAGGCGCAAAGCCAAGCAGCTCGATCAGGAGCTCATCGGACATCCGGCCCCGCCATTTCACTGAATCCTCCTTGAAGGACATCCCGGTGATAGCAGTGAAATCCGTGGGAGTCACCGTCGTCTCCCCCCAGCTGAAGTGGAAGGTGTGCGTGGTATCCCACCAATACTCAGACAAGGCCAAAAAATGCCTTTGTTCTTCTGAGTCTCCGCCAACCCGGCCAGGTTCTCCACGAACACGTTCAGCCCAGAAGCAATAACTAGCCTCCTAGGGCTAGGTCTCCCATCTCGGGAGATATTAGACATGCTCCTCCATACCTCAAGTACGGCCTCAAGGGACCCCCGTGACTTCATCCTTTTCGCCTTCCCAGATGAAGGCACCTCATCCTGCAGGTAAGCACAACAAAGTTACGTCAATAACGATACTTAACAAGTATCCACAAACCCAAAAATGATAACACATATCATTCACAAACACAAACAGTCCGTCCCGACATGGCAAGTCTTACAACACATTTTTTTCAACAAAAAGGGTCGGTCCCCACACAATTTTCCAATAAAAGGGTCCGTCCCAACACACAATTTTTCACCAAAGGTTTCGTCCCCACTCACATTTTTTCCAACAAAAGGGTCCGTCCCCACACACATTTTTTTCAACAAAAGGGTCCTTCCCCACACACGTTTTTTCCAACAAAAGGGTTCGTCCCCAAACACAATTTTTCCAACAAAAGGGTCCGTCCCGATACACATTTTTCAACAAAAGGGTCCGCCCCCACAACACAATTTTTCAAGAACAAAATTTGTCCCAAAACGGCAATTTCACAAAAAGTCCGTCCCAAAACGGCAATTTCACAAAGAAAAAGTCCGTCCCAAAGCGGCAATTTCAAAAACAAAAAGTCTGTCCCGAAGCGGAAATTTCACAAACAAAAAGTCCATCCCGAAATGTCAATTTCACAAACACAAAAGTCCGTCCCAACACGACAAGTCTTACAACACAATTTTTCAACAAAAGGGTCCGTCCGCACAACACAATTTTTCAAACCAAAGGGTCCGTCCCCACACACATTTTTTCCAACAAAAGGGCCCGTCCCCACACAGATTTTCAACAAAAGGGTCCGTCCCCACAACCCTATTTTTCCAACAAAAGGGTCCGTCCCCCCCCCACACAATTTTTCAAAGCAAAAGGGTCCGTCCCCACAACACAATTTTTCCAACAAAAGGGTCCGTCCCCACACACAATTTTTCAAACCAAAAGGGTCCGTCCCCACACACATTTTTTTCCAACAAAAGGGTCCGTTCCCACATTTTTCAACAAAAGGGATGCGTGCCTACAAAGCATTTTTTCAACAAAAGGGATCCGTCCCTACACGACACATTTACAAAAAACACAAGGGATCCGTCCCTACACGACACATTTTCAAAAAAAAGTCCGTCACAAAAACACGGCACATTTCACAATAAATTCCCGACAAAAAGTTCGTTCCTACAAAGCAATTTTCCAACCAAAAAAACCATGTACATACAAAAATAGCATCAAGGTACAAGTCACCAAAGCATGCATTTCAAGGAGAGGCACTTTATTTTCACAAATAAGAGCTAAAGTCCACATTTTTGAACAAAAATCACATATCCACAATCCATGTACACCCAATTTCAACAATTCAACATCAATTTCAAAAATTGATCATGGCAACAATTAAAGCCCCAAATTGAGAAAACTAAAACCCTAGTTCTAGCAACACCATTTCAAAGCAAGAATCAAAACAAAAAAAATTGATTTCTTACCTCCATTACCGTCTTCCCCGGCAAGGTGTGCACCCTCGCATCCGGATACAACTGATCCGGGTTGAGTGTTGAAGGTACGAAGGAAGAAAAATTCCTTTGGAGATCCAGCCTCTTCTCTATTGCTCCTCGGACTCTTTGAAGACTTCCAAGCCTCAATCCTTCTACCATGATAGTAATCTAGCGGTTTAGAAGGGTTTTCTCAAGAAAATTTGGCTCAAAAATGGGTTTTATTTTCTCACTTTCTCCTTCTCCCTCGGCTGGAATTTGAAAATAGAAAGGAAATGGTGTTTTACAAATCTAATTCTGGTTAAGAAAACCAGATTTGCAGGTGAGTCCGTGAGGACCACTTTGCAAGTGCAAGTGAATCCATACGGATCACTATGCAGCCCAGGCAAAATCCCTCTTTTGCCCTTATAATCTTTGCCCCTGGCCGTCCAAAGGCCATTTCCAGCAAAACCTATGAAGTTTGGTCCCTAAACCAACAAAACAAACACCGGCCATCATTGTAAGCCCGTATCTCACCAACTAAAATGCAAAACAAACGTCGGCCGTCATCGTAAGCCCGGATCTCGCCAACTAAACGGCAAAACAAACACCGCCCGTCATCGTAAGCCCGGATCTCGCCAACTAAATGGCAAAACAAATGTCAGCCATCATTATAAGCCCGGATCTTGCCAACTAAATGGCAAAACAAACACCGACCGTCATCGTAAGTCCTACCCCCAAGGCGCAAATGCCTTCAAAACAAAAATCCCAAGGCAAAAAAGCCTTCAAAACCAACAAGTCAATTCATCGGCAGCCATTGTAAACCCGAACTTTTTCCCAGCAGACAAAAATCAAACACAAGGCAAGCACGCCTCCCAAAAATCAATCACAAGGCAAGCACGCCTCCCAAATAATCCCACTTAAGCACGAATGCCTTCCTCTCAAGGCACGAACGCTTTCATCCCTATCAGAAGATGCCACCACGTCCTTATACACGACAAATTCACATCACCCATGAACTACGATCAGGCTTGATTCCCATTCGGGATACGTAGAAATCCTACCAAAGGGTCCAGCCATCCGACCTAAACGGTCACCCCAGGAAACCACCACGTCCTCATAAAATCTCAGTCAGAGGATACTACCACGTCCTCAAACATGACAAACTTGCCTCACCTATGAACTACGATCAGGCTTGATTCCCATTTGGGATACGTAGGAATCCTACCAAAGGGTCCAGTCAACCGACCTTAGCGATCACCTTAGGACACCACCACGTCCTCACAACTGACCTCAGCGGTCACCTTAGGACACTACCACGTACTCACATCCGACCTCAACGGTCACCCGAGGACACCATGTCCTCTTAAATGATTGAAATTACTGTAAGTACGCCAATCCAATTCGCGACCCTTTTAGGTGCATTTTAATGTGATAAAATTGCACTAAGGGGCGTTTTGGTAAATTCCCGGTCCGTTCCGAGACTTCCGGAAACATTTTATAAGTTTCTCGCGAAGGAAGTGTTTTATAGTATTTTTCCCAGACAAAAGGACCTACAGGGAATTAACTGCTTTGGGCTTTTAAAGAATTAACTCGGAATGTTCCAGAAGCAGGTTTTGGCGCCAGAAACGGTTATGGGCGTAGCCAGTCGTGCGACAACTTGAAGCATGGAAATTGGAAACGAGAGGTCGTGGGACCAAATAAATCATATTTCCAAATCAACGTATAAATACCAAATTTGTTCATTTGGAAAAGGGGGAATCACACACAGATCTCACACACAGCTCTCAACACACCACTCTCAGCTTCTCTCTCTAAACTCTCCCTATCTCTCCCAAGATGCAAACCTCCCTCTCTCTCTCCTCTCTCTCTAAACGCAAACACACAACCCCCTCCCTAAATCGTCTCCTTCACCGGCGGCAACTTAATCCCTCTCAACCTTCACCAATCCAACTTCCCTCAACCTATCTTCTCCCCAAACCAACCGGCGACCCAAGCTCCCCAATCGTAACCTCACCAATTCCCCAATTGCAATCGCCACCACCGAGCCTTCTCTTCTCCAGCCACGGCGACATCTCCCCTGTCCTAAACCTATTCGCAACAACAACCTCCCTCACCGGTGGAAACCCAATCCTCTCTAATCCCTTGCTTCACCTCGGCCTAGCTCTCTCTACACCCAAAACCGATCACCTCCTTCCCCTGTTTACAGATCCCAAACCAAACACCACCGTCCCTAACAACGCCAAGTGCAGTCACCGTTGTTTCCTAAGCCGATGACCAAAACCAATTTCCTTCTTCCCCTGTTCTGTTCCAAAAGCCAAGTCTGTTCCACGCACAGACACTTGGAGGTTAACTGCCGCTTCAATCTGAGTTCGAACTTGTTCCTGGAAGCCGATTTGAAGATCCTTCTACCTAACGTGGTTGAAGGAGCATGGACTACGAGGGTAATGAATCTCTTCCCTCGATCTCTATCTCATATTTGTCATTTATTTGTTTCATTGCAAACTATTCCCCGGACTTGATAATTAGGCTCCGTCCGCCTCCAATTATCAAGTCCCAACTGCCATCTCTCTGTTTAATGTGTTTGGTTTGGTATCATTGATATTCATAATGTGATTTTGTGGGATTTGTTGTTTATTAGCCAAGGGAGTGTGGATCTCCCTATATCCACATCCCCTTGGTCAATCCATTATGAATTCATTGTTTCTGAGTTGAATTGGTATTGTGTTGGGATTTGAATTGTTCTCTGATTGATTCTGGTTGAAATTTGTAAAGTCTCTGCAAAGTGCATCGTTGTGTCACGCGACACAATTGAACCCTCAGGTCCTGTGTGACGCGACATAATGTGCCCTCTACAGAAACTACTTTCAGTTGTAATCCGTATTTAGTTCCTCGATGTAAAGTGGGATGTAGCCTCCCAGAGTCAATGTCTTACAAGTTGTATTTCCCCCTGTTGAGCAATAAAACAAAGTGTTGATTTGCATTTTAATACATATCTTGTCATACACACTTCGCACACACATTTGGATGAATTGGATGTTGAACATAGAAAGACTCGTCTATGGACGAGGCATATTGGGTGAACTCTCGGTTCTTCCCAACACGTAACTTGACCCCCAAACCCATTTTCTCATTTTAAAAAGGTTTTCAATGTTTCCTCTAAAACGGCGTGGCGACTCCTTACTTTTATTTTTTTCGGGCGAGCGCACATTCAGTGGCGACTCCGCTGGGGACTTGAAACTTGGTTTTCAAAAGTGGGTCAAACTTTCGTGTTTGTTCAACGTTCATTTCATTCACTTGTGTGTGCTTTGTTTGTGACATTATATGTGTGTAAATGCATTTTTGCTTTGCTTTATTCCTCCCCTCCCTTGCTGCCTGTCTTGTTGTGCTGGGGCTTGATGTTGAGTTGTAGCATTTGCTTGGAGGCTGGGGCTAGTTCTGTTTCTTTGGTTCAGGGTTCTGGGAAGATGACTCCTCCTGTCACGCGACAGAACGTGCCTTTGATGTCCTGTGTAGCGCGACAGGAGATGCCACTCAGCAGTATTATATCTCCTTGGTGCAGGTTGTGATTGTGGGCAATCCCCATGATCAAATTCATGATCCTTGATTTTTGTACTCTGTGGGGTTTAGTGTGTGTGTGTGTGTGTGTGTTGTTTTTTCCTTTTATCACCCCCTTTTCAAAAAAAAAATAATAAAAAATCTTTTTTTCGCAAATAAAGGAACATAGCCATCCCGCACACTACACCACGTAGATCTAGAACCCTCGGGTGCGATTGACGGCATCGCGGACGGTGATAATATTCGCCTACGCTTGAGAGCCTAATGTCAAACCTATCCCCCTAGCGCGTTATAGGTGGCACCACACATTTAACCTTACCCAAAACGGTTGGTTTTGACACAACATTTTCAAAAAATACCCTAAAATGAATTGCTTCAAAATTTTTAAAAGGCTTTCGTACCTACCCCTAAAACCTAGCACGTGAGGGCATGTTGCCATCGCAAAATGGTTTCACGAAAGGACATGTCATCCCCACGACATGTTCTAACGAGAGATCATGTCGTTTTGTCAACGTACACCGACGAGAGGTCATGCCGGATTTTTCCTTGAAATTCTTCAGGAATACCTGTTATGCTGCCCAAATTTCTCAAGAAATTGGGGCTGCTCGTCCGTCCCATAAATGCTTTGGTTTTGATTAGGTATCATTGCCTATTATTAATTTTGACTCAACGCATTTGGTATATTTTTGGATGATGTATCCCTAGGATTCCCCGAGGTCTAGATTGTGTGAATAAAGGATTAGCCTTTCACAACTGTTCCTAGGACATAAAAGACACCGATTTTTACTTGAACAATAATAAGTGTTGCATGAGTCCATCTCCTTCCGTACTCTCCCCTCTCCCATACCTTCTCAAAGTTATCTATCCTCCGCCTTATACACCCTCTTCACCTTTGCAAGGCTATGGCAAGTTGGGTGTGTGCTCTCGTTCTCGGCGTTCATTGGTCCATATTCCCGAGGCGGAAGCAGTTCAAGTGCCCGAGTGATCGTTCATTTGATTCAGAATCCAAAATGCTCGATGCAGAGAAGGTTATGGCCCACCAGCCTGGAAGTTCATATCCCACGGGTCAGCAGAGTGCAAATGGTATGTCCATTGGAAAGTTGCGGGCTACCCTGGAAGCCATTTTTCCTCGTGAGAGTGAGGCCCGGTTGCTTGCTCAGATTACTAAAGCTAAGGAGAGATGACTTATGAATGACAGAAAGATTGAGAAAGGTCCTCGCCCATCACTGTCAACGATGCTCTTCCTCCCATTCGAAGTTGATGCAGTCGATCACTCTTCGTAGGATCTAGAATGTCCGATGTCGGACATGAGTCTGTCGAGTCCGCTTCGGACCAATTTTTGCTTTACAGTGATAAAAATCTTTGTTTCTCTTCTTGCTAGACTCGAGACATTACTTGCACACCTGCGTTACACTCAATTGAAATGGTCTTATTCCAAATGATCACTTGTGCTACTCACCGACCAACGCTTTGAAATGGCTAATGTTTAAATTGATCGGAGTGAGAAAATTGACTGATTTCCTTCCCAAAGTGGGGCTCACCAATTCCCCATCTCGCGTCCCATATGCTCACATACCTTTCATCGTCTTCACCATCTCGTTGCTCGATGAATTTGCACGGATCTTCCTCAAAGTAAGCTTAAGCAAGCAATGAAGACTCAATCTCGTTCAGATCATCCAGTAGGGACTGCGGTTGAAATCTTTTACCCATAGGAAAGCCATGACCTCACCCTCACTAAACAATACCCTTTCATTTCAAGATCGGCACGTTTTTGAAACTCGTCTAACTTTCTCCAGAAGAAGAGGGACTATCCTTGAAGCTCCCATGATTCAAAAGAAGATCGACCATTCCCAAGCTCAAGAACGGCAGAATGCAATGATCCATCCTGGGGACTAGCTGAAGTTTTCTCTCAAAAAAACAAAATTGAAAAAAAAAGAGAGACAAAATTGGAAACAAAAAATAAAAAAAAAAAAAAAAAAGAAGAGAAAAGAAAGAGAGCCTAGTCCCCAGCGATCCTCTCAAAAACAAAAGTCAAAGGATCCGGTCGTTACTCAAGAGGAGTCTCAGAGTGAATAAAGAGACAGTACGGATGTCCCTCACCATTACCTCAAACCGATCCCAAGCCGTCCTCTCGATTTTAGAGGATATTCCCATTACCATTACCCTTGCCCTTGGCAAAGCCAAGACTGACCTCTCATTCTTAGAGGCAACAAAGATGCAACCATAAGATTTCCCTCACCTTAGAAATCCCAAACACATCCCTGCAAGCCAGCCTCTCATCTTTAGAGGTTCAGTTAGCAAAAGGCCTAGCCGACCTCTCATTTTAAGAGGTCATGATATCCTAAATCACCCGAGGGCCGATCGAAACCCCGAGACCCAGTCGCAGTTCCTACCGGATAGCAGTTTCATTCCAAATATCGTCGATATCTAAAACAGATTATTGCTTAAAGCGGAGCCAAATCCATCCTGGCTCAAAAGACCGTCAAGCGAAGATTGTGCAAATTCCATCCGTTCATTCAACGTTGCATGTGAGCATATTTCATTTCCTCCTCCGCAAACACTCACCGTGGACATCCCACTGGGGCTTCACATTCGTGTCTCCCTTCGACACTCCAAGATGACATGTTTCTAAATTCCCAAAATCCTCAAAGGTCCTCAGATCCTCGAATTCCAACGTTCATTCTCTTTATTCGGGATAAGCCCGAACTACAACGACCTGAGCTCGTCCCAAGGAGGGGAACGTAGGCAACCATAACTGGTCCGGTCGAAATCACAAACAGATCTCAGAAAATCCGGTCTCCTCAAGGACCATTCCCATACACTTTCCATCCTTCGGAGTTTGATTCTCAATATTATTGGGCTTTCTCCTCATGATTAATTGGAATATTTGTTCATATCAGCTTTGGCGGTGGAAAAACCCAAACATCAATAAACGGTTTTAAACAGCTTTGTGATCATCACGAATAAGACAAGTTTTCAAGTGTCTCGAAAAGTCTTCTCTTTCTACATCATAGGAAGATAGAGCCAAACACTGTTTTCGGTCAGCAGGGGCTTCCATACACCTCTCCACACCTTGCGATGCTTATACTCTCCCAAAAGAGTCAAACCCAAAAGCAAGAGTGTCATACACGAACTCGAGATTCATTTCCCACCATTCGAAAGATATGCCCCTGCACGCATACATTTCCGAGTCTTGTCCAGCGGCTGATTGACTGCGGTTTGAAATGATGGGTTGCCTCCTCGGCCACAAGATTACTCTGTCTGCGATGAAGCTGCATGGAATTTCCTCAAGCTGGGGCTTTGGTTAAGGTATCCCTCCGGCTCTCCTTACCAGATTTCCCTCCAGGTTTGCTTTACACTTTCAACTGGGGCTTCACCAAGCCGGAATCATTCTCTGCACTTTGTCTGCTGCTTCCTGTCTCTGACGCGTGATACACTTTGTCCTCACTAGCAATGGACCTGCTGCAAACAGTACTCCCGGGAGCGTCCCCGACTTGCCTAGCTGCGCCATATCATTTTCCCACCTTATGGGAGAGGGTCCAAGATAAACACTTTTGTCCTATACACGATCCCTCATAGAGCAATTAATACCTACATATCTTCTTGTCAAGCCGTGCAAAAACCCCCACTTCCCTTCCATCCCCAGCTGAGATGGACTTGTGCAACAAAAGATTAATAATGCATAAGCAAGAGTCAAATAAAATGTAAAGTGCCTAGAGTATTGTGTTCCCCCCGCAGGGTACAATAGTTAAGTGATCGTAATCTGATCGTGGGGATTTGCCCCTCAAATCACAATTTTGGACAAAGATTCCAAATCCTGCAGATGGCAGATCCTGCCTTTATTATCTTCATCAGGCCCTTCACCTTCGAACTTATCAACACCGTCGAAAAGAGCTCCAGCTGCCCAGTCTCCAAGCAATGCTTGTCCAAAAGAGCTCCAGCTGCCCCAATATCCAAGCAATAATGCTCACCAGTCTCGGCGAATTCAAAAGCCTATTTTGCAAAGACCGGCAGGGCTTCAGGATGCTTTGGGAGCACCTCGAGATGGCTCGGGAGCATCTCGAGATGGCTCGACAGGGCTTTGGAGTGCCTCAAGAGGGCTCAGAAAGACCCGAGACGGACCGAAAGGGACCTGGATTGCCTCGGAAGGACTTAGAGGGGAGCCTGAAGGCTAGGGGGAGAGAGGAGAGAAGGGAGGAGAGAAGAAAATGAGAGGGAGAGCCCTCTATTTATAGGCCCAAGAAAAATGCTAAAGTGTCCGCGCGGACACATATGTTATTACCATTTTTTTGGTTTTCCCAGATTTAAGGGAATATTGTGGACTTTAAGGGGATTTTTTCCATGATGATGTCTAGTTGTAAATGTGTCCGCGCGAACACTTCTACAGGCTGAAAATTTTTTGTAATTCGCAAGAAGTCCTTTTGTTTTATTTTACCCCGAAAGAGTCCTACCTTGGTTTGGATGGTGGTTTTGGGGTTTTTAAAGGCTACGGGTCTTTGGGATCACGTTTGTGTGAGTCCTCAGTGTTTCGCGTGTGTCAGATGGGGAGTGATCCAGATTGGGGTACTTACAGAAGCCCCTCGGCGACGTCACTTATGAAGGAAGTGGGGTTATCGATAAGATAAGGGTCCTGATCTGGATCGCTTATTGGGAGAAGGAAGGTGACCATGTTGGTTGGGATGTGAGGACGTGGTGGTATCCTAAGGTTAGGTGGACATGTCGGTGTCCTCATGTGCGGTGGTGAGGTGGACGTGTCGGTGTCCGGATGAAGTGAAATGGTGAGTGGACATGTCGGTGTCTTGATAAAGTGGACGTGTCGGTGTCCAAAGGTGAAATTGTGTGTGTGGATGTGTCGGTGTCCCAAGGTGAGGTGCATGTGTTGATGTCCTAAGGTGACCGCTTGGGTCGGATGGCTGGACCCTTTGACAGGATTCCTACGTATCCCGAATGGGAATCAATCCTGATCATAGGTCGTGTGTGAGGTGACCGCTTGGGTCAGGTGTGAGGACGTGGTGGTGTCCTAAGGTGATGTGACCGCTAAGGTCGACTGGATGTGGACGTGGTGGTGTCCCGTGGTGTTACCACTTGGGTCGGCTGTGCGGACGTGGTGGTGTCCTAAGGTGTGACCGCTTAGGTCGACTGTGAGGACGTGGTGGTATCCTAAGGTGTGACTGCTTGGGTCGACTGTGAGGACGTGGTGGTGTCCTATGGTGTGACCGCTTGGGTTGGCTGGCTGGACCAATTAGTAAGATTCCTACGTATCTCGAATGAGAATCAAGCCTGATCGTAGTTTAAAAAGATTTGGTAATCTTTACGAAGAGGTATGTAATCTTACGAGAAGATGGGTAATCTTACTAAAAGATAGGTAATCATACTAGAAGATGGATAATCTTACTAAAAGATGGTTAATCTTACTAGAAGATGGTTAATCTTACTAGAAGATGGTTAATCTTACTAGAAGATGGGTAACCTTACTAAAAGATGGTTTGTGGTGTATGAAGACGTGGTGGTGTCCTGTGACTAAGATTTTGTGAGGACGTGGTGGTGTCCCGGGGTTAGAGCCGTCAAGTTGGGACAGTCCCGTCGGGACGTCCCGTCCCGCCATACAAATGGGACGGGATGGGACGGAATATTTTAGTCCCGTCCCGTTTTCGTCCCGTCCCGTATCGTTCCGTTCCCGTCGCGGGACAACTTATTTTTATCCCGTCCCGTCCCGTTTTCCCGTATTGACCCGTACAAGTATTAGGTCTCACTTGTGAAGATCTGTAATTGGTCTTGCTCAGAAAATATTGCCACTTAATGAACACAAAAATCATCCATGTCTAAGAACAAAATGAAGAAATGTAGAGAGAGAAAGAGAGATTATTATGAATCTCTTTGTTGTGATTAATAGAATGAAGAGTCTGTGTTGACTCTGTATTATATACAAAAGTTCCTACTAATCAATGAACAACACATGTACAAGTTGTTACATATTTGTTACACATCTAACATACTGACTGCACTAACCATCTACACAACTGCACTAACTAACTTATCTTCATATTTACAAATATGCCCTCCTTGTTAACTCCATACATCATCAATTAGCAACTTAGATGCATTGTGTAGCTGTTGTATGTCATGATTCATTTCACCCTTTGTCATTGAAGTAGAACAACAATTCACTTGCTGACTTGGGCTTGCTGATGTTGAACTCTTTGATGACATATGTGTATTAGTAAGGCTGGCCCACGTTTTGTTCAAATACTAAGTGCCCAAGAAGAGCAACCACCATCAAGCCATCTGCCCCTAGTTTGACAATTTTGCCGGATAAGAAATTCCACGTCCACCAGAGTTGTATTTGCATGACCAATTAAAACGTACAAATTGATACACTCTCAATCCCACAACCCTGACCAATCCAACCATAATTTCATTGTACCTCACAAACTGCTAGTGAGAAAAAGAAAGCTCCTGTGCGTAGAATAAACTTGTTCTTTTTCTTCTTAGGGAGAAAGATAAACTTAATTTATGACGAAGTATTTTCATCCCGTTTGGGTCCCGCGGGATCCCGCGTCCCGTAAATGGGACGGGATGGGACGGAGTATTTTTGTCCCGTTTTGTCCCGTCCCGTTTCGTCCCGTTCCCGTCGTGGGACAACGTAATTTCGTCCCGTCCCGTCCCGTATTCCCGTATTGACGGCTCTACCCGGGGTGACCTGTTAAGGTCGGTTGTGAGTTTATCGTGTATGAGGACGTGGTGGTGTCCTCTTACTGAGATTTTGTGAGGACATGGTGGTGTCCTGGGTGACCTGTTAAGGTCAGTTGTGAGTTTGTCATGTATGAGGACGTGGTGGTGTCCTCTGACTGAGATTTTGTGAGGACGTGGAGGTGTCCTGGGGTGACCTGTTAAGGTCGGTTGTGAGTTTGTCATGTATGAGGACGTGGTGGTGTCCTCTGACTGAGATATTGTGAGGACGTGGTGGTGTCCTGGGGTGACCTGTTAAGGCCGGTTGTGAGTTTGTCCTGTATGAGTATGTGGTGGTGTCCTTTGACTGAGATTTTGTGAGGACGTGGTGGTGTCATGGGGTGACCTGTTAAGGTCGGTTGTGAGTTTGTCATGTATGAGGACATGGTGGTATCCTCTGACTGAGAATTTTTGGTGTGTGGACGTGTCGGTGTCCTGGGGTGACCTGTTAAGGTCGGTTGTGAGTTTGTTGTGTATGAGGACGTGGTGGTGTCCTCTGACTGAGATTTTGTGGTGTGTGGATGTGTCGATTTCCTAAGCTGGGGATAAAAGTACTTACGCTTTGAGAGGAAGGCGCTCGTGCTCAAGTGTTTTGATTTTGGGGAGGCGTGCTTGCCTTGTGTTTTGATTTTAGGAGGCGTGCTTGCCTTGTGTCTGATTTGTGGGAGGCATGCTTGCCTTGTGTTATGTCCGCTGCGGAAAAGTCCAGGCTTACGATGGCTGTCGAAGAAATGGCTTGTTTGTTTTGAGGGCATTTGTGCCTTAGGATGTGTGTTCGAAGGCGTTTGCACCTTGGGGTCCAGACTTACAATGACGGCCGGTGTTTTTTTTTGCCGTTTAGTGGGCGAGATCCGGACTTATGATGACGGCCAGGGTTTATCTGCTGGGGATATGTGTTTTCGTACGGTGTTACATTGATGGCCGTTTGACCTTTGTCTGCTGGGGAAGGCGGTTCGGGCTTACATTGATGGCCGGTGTTATCTTTGTGTTTTGAAGGCGTTTGGGCCTTGAGATTCGAGTTTGAAGGCATTTGTGCCTTGGGATTTGTGTTTGAAGGCGTTTGCACCTTGGGGTTTGTGTTTGAAGGCGTTTGCGCCTTGGGGTTCGGACTTACGATGATGGCCGGTATTTGTTATGCCGTTTAGTGGGCGAGATCCGGACTTACGATGATGGTCGGGGTTTTGTTTTTGTAATTTGGGGCTTTTGTCGTTGCCATGATCAATTTGTGAAATTTTTGTTGCATTGTTGGAATTGGGTGTATATGGATTGTGGGTATGTGATTTTTGTTCAGAAATCCGGAGTTTAGCTCTTATTTGTGAAAATAAAGTGCCTCTCCTTGAAATGCATGCTTTGGTGACTTGTACCTTGATGCTATTTTTGTATGCACGTGGCCTTTTGTGGGGAAAAATTGTCGTGTAGGGACGGACTTTGTGTGGAAAATTTTCGTATGCCGCGTTTTGTGACGGGCTTTTGTTTGAAAATGTGTCGTGTAGGGACGGATCCCCTTTTTTGTGAAAAAGTGTGTAGTGTAGGGACGGATCCCCTTGGGAAAAATTGTGTGTAGGGACGGATCCATTTTTTTGTGAAAAATTTGTGTAGGGACGGATCCCTTTTGTTGGAAAATTGTGTGTAGGGACGGATCCCCTTTGGTGAAAAAAGTGTGTAGGGACGGATCCCTTTTTTGTGAAAAATTTGTGTAGGGACGGATCCCTTTTTGTGAAATTGTGTTGAAGGGACGGATTCCCTTTTTGTGAAAAAGTGTGTAGGGACGGATCCCTTTGGGAAAAATTGTGTGTAGGGACGGATCCCTTTTTTGTGAAAAAAGAGTGTAGGGACGGATCTCTTTTTTTGTGAAAAATTTGTGTAGAGACGGATCCCTTGTTGAGAAATTGTGTTGCAAGGGCGGATCCATTTTTTGTGAAAAATTGTGTAGGGACGGATCCCTTTGGGAAAATTGTGTTGCAGGGACGGATCCCTTTTTTGTGAAAAAAAAAAGTGTGTAGGGACGGAACCCTTTTTTGTGAAAAAGTGTGTAGGGACGGATCCCTTTTTTTGTGAAAAAAAATTATGTAGAGATGGATCCCTTGTTGAGAAATTGTGTTGCAGGGACGGATCCCTTTTTTGTGAAAAATTGTGTAGGAATGGATCCCTTTGGGAAAATTGTGTGTAGGGACGAATCCATTTTTTGTGAAAAGAGTGTGTAGAGACGGATCCCTTTTTTGTGAAAAAGTGTGTAGGGACGGATCCCTTTTTTGTGAAAATTTGTGAAGGGACGGATCCCTTTTTTGTGAGATTGCCGTGTTGGGACAGATTTTTGTGCTTTGTGAGATTTCCGTGTTGGGACGGACTTTTGTTATTTGTGAATGATATGTGTCATTTTTTTTTTGCGTGTTTGTTAAGTATCGTTATTGACGTACCTTTGATGTGTTTACCTGCAGGAGGAGGCGCCTTCATCTGGGAAGGCGAAAAGGATAAAGTCGCGGGGGTCCCTTGAGGTCATGGTTGAGTTGCGAAGGAGCATGCCTGATATCTCCCGGGATGGGAGACCTAGCCCTCAGAGGCTAGTTATTGCTACGGGGCTGAATGTGTTCGTAGAGAACCTGGTCGGGTTGGTGGAGATGCAGAAGAACAAGGGTGTCTTCCTGGCCTTGTCTGAGTATTGGTGGGACATCACGCACACCTTCCATTTTAGCTGGGGAGAGATGATGATGACTCCCACTGATTTTGCTGCCATTATCGTGCTGTCCTCAAAGGGGGAGTCGGTGAAGTGGAGGGATCGGATGTCCGATGAGCTACTGACTAAGCTGCTTGGCTTTGCGCCTTAGCCCCGTAAGGGCTTGGGTATGGTGTATCACGATGTGGAGGCGAAGATTACTGCCAACATCGGGGATTATAGCCGGGGCACTAGGGTAGTGACGGCGGAATAGCTGTCGCGCTCGTTTTTGTGGTTTGCCCTTTTTGAGACTCTGTTCTCGAACCATTCCTCTTTCGTTCTTTTTCCTCTGCTTGAGAGTCTGGTGGACCTGGAGAGGGTTTGTGATAACGCTTGGGGCGAGGCGGGCTTGGCCGAGCTCTATTTTGCTTTGGACCGATTTAGCCGTGGTGCGGTCAATTCCCTGGGATGCTTTGACTTTGCACTGGAGGTATGAGTTTACATGCTTTTTGTAGTTTAGCACTTCATCACTTCTCCGTTTTCTTTTTCTTTTTCTTTTTCTTGTTCTGAGCACTATCTGCTTTTTTGTTGCAGGTGTGGTGCTACGAGGTATTCCGGTACCATTTGTGGGAATGGGAGGACGAGGCTTTGCTTGGGTATCCTGCCATGTTATGGTGGGCTCGCTCTTTGAGGAAGAGGAGGACGAGCCTGGGGAGGATCACTGTCACATATAAGGATGTGCAGTGATTCCTGGAGAGGGACAACCAGGAGGGGTGTTTTGGTGTACCCTTGGACTCGGTATGGCGAGGATGAGCTGGAGGGTGCCCCTCGAGTGACACGGCAGAGGAAGCTCCTGCGGGACTTTACTTGCGACTCCATATATCTGGGAGAGAGGGTTTTCTGGCAGCATGGCGCAGGTGTTCCCCCTATGGCTCCGAGGGATCCGCCCTTCCGCATGATGAGTCCTATTGATATGGACGTGCTGGAGCACGAGAGGTACCGGGCTAGTGTGAGTGCTAAGGAGTTCGTCCTGGAGGGCGAGGAGTATGCGACCTTCATCAGGCGGAAGCTGAGGACGCCACAGGTGTAAGCGAGGGAGAGGCGGATTGGCTCGTCGCGTCCTCCAGATGTCCCGGTGCCTGGGCTAAACTTTACTTACGTTCGCGGGGACTCTTCAAGGAGGAGGGTGTCGGTGCCCTTCTTAGAGCATGGTCCTACTGCCTATCGTGTTGACCTGGATGCTGCGGTGAGTTTGTTTACTCTTTTCCATCTTGGCATCTTGTTTTGTATTTCTCTTTTGTCGAGTATTTTGTATCTCTTTTGCTGAGCCTTTTCTTTTGTTGTTTGTTATGCAGGTCTCGGGGCGATCCTTGGATGTGCTTAGCTTGAGAGTAGACTGTGCTTGTACTCATCAAGAAGTGTTTTAATCGTTAGTGATTTGTGATTTACTTTTAAAGATTTGTCGAGACGCAAGATCTCTTGTTTGCCTTTTGTCTGAGCCTTGGCGGCATCCAACTTTGGACCTTTAATTGTATTTGTAAACCGAAACCAGCTGAGCCTTGACGACATCCATTTTTTGGATTTTGTGTTTGGATTGATCTGAGCCTTGATTCGCATCCAATTTTTTTGTTTTTTGTGTGTTTTTAGACCGAATCAATGAAGGTTGCCTACGTTCCCCCCTGATTGAGGGGCTCAGGTCTCCGTAGTTCGACACTTTTTTGAAGTGACGGGGAGACTGAAAAGTCGAATTTCTTCAGGCAAAGTATCGGTGAAGTTTGCTTCTGTTGACCTGATTCATGAAGGGATTGCCGTCTAGGTCTGTTAGCGTCATGGCACCTTCAAATAAGATCTTTTGGACCACGTACGGGCCGATCCATGTTGGTTCCCATTTTCCAAGCGGGTTGGTTCGGGTGGGAGGCTTTTCTTTGAGTACCAGATCGTCTTCCCTGATGTCTCGAGACTTGACTTTCTTGTCGAAAGTCCTAGCCATTCTGCTTTGGTGGGCTCGGATGTGCTCCATGGCCTTTAGTCGGCGCTCATCTAGCATGGCCAGTTTGTCGTGTCGGCTTCGGAGCCATTCGACTTTGTTGATCTCGTTTTCTAGCAACACTCGGAGTGATGGAATTTCCAACTCGACGGGCAGTACTGCCTCCATCCCATAGGTTAGGGCGAATGGAGTTTCTCCCATGGCTATTCTGACTGATGTACGGTAGCCCCAAAGTGTCAGGTCCAGCTTTTCGGGCCAATCTCGTCCTCGTGTGGTCATTTTGCTGATGATCCTTTTGAGGGTTTTGTTTGCTACTTCTAATGCGCCGTTAGTTTGCGGCCTGTAGGGAGAGGACTAGTGGCGTGTGATCTTGAATTCGGCTAGTAGTCTATCGCATCTCCTTCGAAGTGAGATCCGTTATTAGATATGACCTCGTTCGAGATGCCGTAACGACATATGATGTTTTCCTTGAGGAAATGTGCGACCTTGGAAGTTAGCACTTTGTAGGACTTGGCTTCGACCCATTTTATGAAGTAGTCGATGGCTACCAAGACGAACTCGTGGCCGTTGCTTTCGAGTGGAGCGATCTTCCCGATGATGTCGATTCCCCAAGTGGCGAAGGGCCAGGGAGTGGTCATGCAATAGAGTTCGTCAGGAGGAAGATGGTTGAGGTTGGAGAACCGTTGGCATTTGTCGCAGCTTCGGACGAAGTGGATGCAATCCGCCTCCATGGAAATCCAGTAGTAGCCCATTTGAAGAATGATCTGCATCAGGGCTCTGACGTTCATGTGGCGGCTGCAAGCCCCAATGTGGACTTCGTTCATGAGCTCATTCGCTTTTTTCCTTGCTGATACAGAGGAGGAGCGGTCCTTGGTAGAGTTTTTTTGTATAGCATGTCCCCGAGGATGACAAAGTGAGAGGTAAGGCATTTTAGGGCCAAGATGCTCTTGTTTTTTATTCCTTCTTTGCATTTGCATTCCTCCTTCATGAAGGAGGTTTCCCTATTTTTGAGGTATTGGTAGATTTGGTTGTACCACGGCTCATTGATGGGCTCAGGCTCTGGTTCGATTTCGCATCAGTAGACATGAATTTCTTTTCTTCCTACTTTGAATGGCTTTATCGCCTTCCCTTCGGGGATTTCCATGAGTGAAGCCAAGGTGGCTAGAGCGTCTGCAAAACGATTTCGGTCTCTTGGCAAGTAATGGAAGGTGACCTCCTTAAATTGCGTGATGAGGTCTTCCATGCAGGTGTGGTATTTTTCCAGGCTTGGGTCTATCGTTTTCCATTTGTTGGAAACTTGATTGATGATCAGGGCTGAGTCCCCGTAGACCTCTAGCTCTTGGACATTCCTTTCGAGTGCGGCCTCTAGTCCGGCGGCGCAGGCTTCATATTCGGCGGCATTGTTTGTTACCTCGAAGTTTAGCTTTATGGTGATTGGGGTGTGCTCATATTTTGGGTCAACCAAGAGAATTCCAATGTCGTTTCCTCTTTTGTTGGCTGCTCCGTCGAAGAACAGCTGCCATCGATTCTCGCTTTCAAGTGCAAAGATTCCTTCGTCTGGAAATTGTGGTTTGGGACCTTTGGACTCTTCGGTTGGGAAGTCGGCCAGTTGTTCGGCCATTACCCGTCCTTTGATTGACTTCTGGTTCACGTATTTGATGTCAAACTTCACCAGGAAGTAAGACCATTTGGCTAGCCTCATTGACAGTGATGGTTTGTCGAAGAGGTACTTGACCGGATCCATTTTGGAGACCAAGTGTACTGTGTGCGACTGCATGTAGTGTCGTAGTTTTCCAACGACCCATACTAGAGTTGCGCAGGTTTTCTCAAGGGCTGAGTAGTTGAGCTCACTGCCTTGGAACTTTCGATTGACGAAGTAGATGGCATTCTCAAACCGTGACTCTTTCTTTTCTTGGCATAGCATGGCTCAAACTGCAGTGTCGGTCACAATTAGGTATAGCAAGAGTGGCTTCTACTTTTGGGGAGGACAACTTCGATGCCTCGTTTTGTGTCCATGTATCCCAAGATTTTGCCTCGGATTACTCTGAATGCGCATTTGGCACGGTTTAATCTCATTGAATGCCTTCGAAGGCGATCGAAGAACTTTCTCAGGTCGATGAGGTGTTGTCCGTCTGATCCCTTTGAGTGGATGATCATGTCGTCGACGTATACTTCAATCTCTTTATGAATCATGTCATGGAAAAGTGCGGTCGCTGTCCGTTGGTAGGTAGCCCCAGCGTTTTTTAGTCCAAACGGCATTACTGTGTAGCAGTAGGTTCCCCAGGGGGTTGTGAAGGCTGTTTTTTCTTGGTCTTCTTTGGCCATCTTGATTTGATTGTAGCCGGCAAACCCATCCACGAAGGACTTGACCTCGAAGTTGGCCGTAGTGTCGACCAACATGTCTATGTTTGGTAGTGGAAAGTCGTCCTTGGGACTTGCTTTGTTGAGATCATGGAAGTCCACGCAACATCGCACTTTTCCATTGGCCTTGGTGACCGTGACTATGTTGGAGAGCCATGTTGGGTATTCAATTACCCTTATGAAGCCGACGCAAAGCATCTTTTCAATCTCTTCCTTGACTTGTAATGTTCCACTATAGCTGGATCTAGGCCGAGCATGTCTTGGTAGGACCAAGCGAACACTTCCACGAATTCTTTGAGCAGTGCAGTCAATGCTTCTTGCTCTGTGCCGGTGAAGAAACTTCCGATTTGCGTCTCTTTAGGCTCTTCAGCAGTCCCCAAATTAACTTTGGTTAAAACCTCCTCGGCAGCTGGGCGGATTGGTTTTCCTCTCGTTTGACAACATGCTTAAAGATGTGTTTAATGTATTGTTCGTTTAATGTGTTTGCTTCTTTGTCAAGTGAATCGTTATTAACTGTTTGTGATTTAGTTAATTTATCAATTGTTAAAGATGCAATGAGAGGATACTCGGAAAGGTCAAAACTTTCATTAAGAGCATATAGGAATACATTGTTGGCTATGAACTCGTAATCTTCCGGCGTAAGGCCATCGGATGACTCGAGAGACTCGAATTCAAATACAACAGACTCGGAATGTGTTTCGAATCTAGACTGTAGGACGCAAGGGGTTAGACCAAGTTGTTCGATCGTTTCCTTCTTGCTGGCTGCAGGTCCAGAGAAGGTGGCCCAGTTGTTTAGTGGCATTGTGGATGAGCTTGAGAGGATGCGAGGGTCGAAAGGCTCTGCTGTCCCCAATCACTGCTACCACAGAGTTATCATAAACAACATCGATGAGGTCTGGCACTTCGATTTCTTTACTGAAAAGTTGTTGTCATAATGGCTTGTTACAAGCATTTTCTGCGGAGTCTTATTTCTTTGCCTTGGGCATTGCTAGCTCAAATATGGACTCATCCTGCTTGTTTGCGGCAGGGGTGCTGACAGAAAGCTTTTCGAGTTCTTCATTGATCAAAAAAAAACAACCAAGGTCAAACTCCAACTCGAACCCCGGAGTTTTCACGAACAAAAATTCATTGTGAATAGTAGTGGTGATGGGTCCCGGTAGAGTTGGTGCATCGAGGAATGCTCTTCTGACAGGGTTTGGCTCGAGGCCTCTGAACCTTTCAAGGCTTTGTTGGAGCTTCTCCCATTTGTCCCTTGTCGCCGACCCATCTTGTTTGGTGTTGATCAGCCCTGTCCCTGTGTCTTCGTTCAAATTGCCGATTTTCTTTGTGACGTACCGGGCCATGTCGAAGCTGTAAGGGCGGAAGTCGGAGATTGCGCGCGAGCCTCTTTTGTCAGTGGCTGGGCATTTTCCGCGTCCTGCTTTTCTGTCTTCCGCAGCATCTTTGGGAGTAGGGACATACCCTAGGCCACGGCGGGTATTTTGTTCTCTGACCTCGATGATCTTGTGGGTGGCTTGATGGTGCTTGCCCAGACCTAGGCCCGGAATGTAGTTCATGAGCTTTATCATCTTCATGGGAGGAGGGATCCGGTCCCAAGTCAGGGGGAGGTCTATTTGGCACACTTGGGCTTTCGGGCTTTCGACCGTGAACCCTGTCAGTATCATGCCGTCGTTGTTAGGCTTGATTTCCAAGATCGGGATGCCATTTATGCTGGTCCCTTCGGTAGTCACGCTGTCCCCATAAATGATGGTGAGATCACCTCCTTGGACGAACTTCACGCATTGGTGCAGGGTGGATGCCACCCCATTGATTTGGTGCAGCCAAGGCCGGCCCAAGATGGCAGTAAAAGTGATCGGGATGTCGATGACCTGGAAGTCTATTGGTACCATCTGCTTTCCGAGCCACAGGTTCAGAGTGGCTATCCCCAAGACTGAGCGAGACATTGAATCATAAGCTTTGATCGTCTATGTTGATGGCTTTAGATCGGTTGGCTTGTTTCCCAGCAAGTCCATCATTTTGGAAGGGAGGACGTTCATGGTTGATCCTCCATCTACCAAGACTATAGGAAGGCGACGCTCGTCGAGTTGAACGGTGATCTAGAGAGGCTCATTGTGGTCAGCCCCAAATTTTGGTAGATCGAACTCAGTGAAGGTAACGATGTTACCATAGTGAACGTTGACGATCATTTGGACTGCTTCATCTGGTGTCACATTGATTGGTACCATGGTCTGGGCCAGGCTTTCCTCCAGCTTGAGTTTGTGCGGGTAGGAGGAAGTGACTAGGGACCAGAGGGATATGTTGGCTTGAGTGCGCTTGAGCTGGGTTAAGATCGGGTCTTCAGCCTTTAGGTCAAGCGCTTCAACTTCTTTGTTCGGTTCGGGGCTCAAGTATGGCTGGCCTCTTGTCTGTCCTTGGAGGATTCACTGGGATCTGGCCGGAACGCGTCAGTACGTTCACTTCTGGCTTTGCTTCTTTGCTTGTTTCCCCCACTCCTGTCATGGGAGGGCCTTGGTTAGCGTATGGCCATGCATCGCATCTCAGCTCGTTCACCGTTATTACTTTTGTTGGGGCGTTGACGATGGCTTTAATGTCTTCCCATGATAGGGGCTAGGGTGTCAGGACGCTTGGACCATTGGTTTCTGTGCGGAGCTCGTCCTAGCTTATCATGGAGCAGAAATTGCCATGATCCCGCCCAGTGTGCTCCTTTCACGACATGCTCGAAAACACGACTTATTTGAATAACCCGGAGTTAATTCAGGCTGAGGAGATTTGTTATAGTAGATGACTAGTAGTCAAACTTTCTCGATGGCTCGCCTAGGGTTCCAACTGTGGGATCACCGGCTTCATACCTCTTTTTCAGTTTTTGTTGAGAGGAGGTTTTTTTTTCTTGGGGGAAGGTCCTCATTTATTTCGTCTTGGAAATCCCTTTCCAAACAAGCGGGGCAGTCGCAAATATCCAACCAAATGTGTTCGGGAGTTTGTGGAGGTCTCGGGACCTCGGGGCATTGACTTGGCATGTCCCTCCCTGATGGGCCTTGTGGCTTCACGTTGTAGCCGCGAGGGTCGCATAGAGGCAAAGGATAAGATCCCAGTGTATATTGAGAGACTCTGGGAGTTGAGGGAGCGGGTACGTCCTCGAGAGCCCCAGGTGGCTGGGGGGTGGCCAATGTTCTGAAATGATGCATGGCACCTTCGATCCAAGCTTGTTGTTCGCCTTGGCATTTTTCGAGAGCTCTGACAGCTTGCCAAACCTCTGCCATTGTTGGGAAATTTCTTGGGGGCAGGATTTCGTTTCCCTCACTGCTATCTGTCGACCTTGCCATGGGGGAGTGGCGGACTGTTCAGACCGCTGAACTTGGAAGGGTTGTCGGACCTTGTAGTTTTGACACTTGAAAAGATGGCACCCGGGTACTCTCAACCACTCTCAGTTCGCTGGAGGGGGTGACAGGTAAGGTTTAGACATGGGAAGGCCTTTTTTGAATAAAAGGGAAAAACTCATATGACATGCAGTTTCCTTTTTTTATTATTATTTATGCTTTTTTTGTTTTAATATACTTAAAACGGTGTTTTCTCAGAATCCTAGATTGGTTGGAAAAGATTGCTCTTCTTTTTCGCAACTATTCTAGATCCTGGGTCAGTAGAGACCATCAAGGCGGCTATAAGCCCCTCGTTTTGCACATGTATTTCGACCCCAGGGTGGACAGCCCCGGGCGAGGGTCCTATAGAGCAAGCGGTTTCCACCGACCAAAAGAAAAAACCGAACCTAAGGACCGAGCCTGTCAGGTTCATTTTTAATGCGTCGGCCATGTGAATAGTGAACCGAGCCGGCACCTGAGTCAAGATCGGGTCAAGAGTTCGGCATGACCTCTCTTTACCTTGCTTGCGCAAGGGATCTGTGACGTTAGGTTTTGGCTAGGTCATAATGTCATGGATGACGTATTAAAGGTTTGATGATATGGTGTCATGTGGGCATGGATGTATATCAGGGACGGAGCATTGTCTGGGTGTAGCTTTGGAAATCAAGATCAGGTCAAGATTTTAGCATGACCTTTCATCGCTTTGCTTGCGCAAGGGATCTTGATTTCTGGGCTTTGACTCAGATAAGGGCCGGCATGGGATATGTATCCAGGCTTTATGACACGGACTGGTAAAAACCAACCGAGTCTGGACAGAGTGTGAGGCAAGCGTGCATGGTTGACACTGGCTAGGATGGGATGTTTGGGATGAGCCCGTGCGCGCTCAAAAGGCATAGGAACACCAATCGAGCTGCAACTGAGACCACCCCGGGTTAAGGGTTGTAGTGTGTAGTGTACAGGATAAGAGTGCGCGTAGTGTGCGGTCACTAAAATTCTTTTTCTGAGTAAAACTGAAATTTTTGCAGAATTTTTAAATGTATGTACACAGATGTATCATCATGCATTTTTTGTATTTTTATTTTTTTTTTGAACAAAAAAGTAAGCACATGCACACACACACAATAGTTAAAGAAGGGGTAAAATGAAAGTTTGACCCTCATCATTGTTTTAAAAATCTTTTTTTTTGTTTAAATTTTTTTAAAACTAAACAACCCCAGCAGAGTCGCCAACTAAAATTACCCGATCCGCGTGCGCGGGCCAGACATCTCGCATTGCCGGGAGGTGTCGCTGCGTTTGGAGGAGCGCCACGCCGTTTTGATATAGCCCAAAACGTTGAGAAAAGGCTTTGTTTAAAAGGTTGTTGTGTGATGAGATTTTGAGTTCGGAGGTCAGGTTATGCCTCGGGAAGAGAATAGTAGAGCTCACCCGAGTCGCCTCGTATACACGAGTCTTACGATACCCCTCTTTCTTTAAAAGTTGTGTGTGTGTGTGCTTTTAAAAATGCATTTTGAATGGGATGTATACATTGTATGCTATGTATTGAAATTAATTGAAATAGTTTCGGAAGGAGGCTTTACCAATGTTGGTTCGTGTCTATCTTTAGCTGGGGAATAGTGTTTGAGTGTGTATAGTGCTCCAGGATGGACCGGGATTGCTTCGGGATGTACCAGTGTCTGCGGACAGAGCTTCGGCGTGCCTCGGGAGTGCTAGAGGTTTGCCATGCCTCGGGATTGCTGTGTGGATTCGGGCAGAGGTTCGGCGTGCCTCGGGATTGCTGTGTGGATTCGGGCAGAGGTTCGGCGTGACTCGGGATTCCTGTGTGAATTCGGGCAGAGGCTTGGCGTGACTCGGGATTGCTGTGTGGATTCGAGCAGAGGTTCGGCGTGCCTCGGGATTTATGTGTGGATTTGGGAAGAGGTTCGGCTTGCCTCGGGATGCCTCAAAATGTGTCGGCAGGGCTTCGAGATGCTCCGAAATGGCTCGGGATGCTTCGAAATAGCTCGGGATGGACCGGCAGGGCTTCTTGATGCTTCCGGAGCGCCTCGGAATGGCTCGGGAGCGTCTCAGGATGGCTCGACAGGGCTTCGGAATGCCTCGGGAGGGCTCGAAATGCCCCGGGAAGGACCGAAAGGGATCGGGATTGCCTCGAAAGGACTTAGAGGGGAGCATGAAGGCTGGGGGGAGAGAGGAGTGAAGAAAATGAGAGGGAGAGCACTCTATTTTTGGCCCAAGAAAAATGCAAAAGCGTCCTCGCGGACACATATGTTATTACCATTTTTAGGTTTTCCCGAATTTAAGGGAATATTGTAGACTTTAAGGGGATTTTTTCCATGATGATGTCTAGTTGCAAAAGTGTCCGCAAGGACACTTCTACAGGCTGAACATTTTTCGTAATTCCAAAAAAGTCCTTTTATTTTATTTTATCTTGGAAGGGTCCTACCTTGGTTTGGTTGGTGGTTTTGGGATTTTTAAAGGCTACGGGTCTTCGGGATCACGTTTTTGTGAGTCCGCAGTGTTTCCCGTGTGTCAGACGGTTTGGGGTACTTACAACTACACAACCTCTGTCAGAGGACACCACGACGTCCTCATACACGACAAACTCGATTCACACACGAACTACGATCAGACTTGATTGCCATTCGGGATACGTAGGAATCCTACTAAGGGGTCCAGCCAACCGACCTTAGTGGTCACATCAAGACACCGACATGTCCACCTCACATCAGGACACCAACACGTCCACCTCACATCAGGACACCAACACGTCCACCTCACATCATGAAACCAACACGTCCACCTCACATCAGGACAACAACACGTCCACCTCACATTCGAACACCACCACGTCCTCTTAATCGACCTAAACGGTCACCTCAGGACACCACCACGTCCTCACCCGATGACCAACACGGTCATCTTCTCTCTCCCGATAAGCGATCCAGATCGGGATCCTTATCTTTATCGACGACCCCACTGTTAGTGTTATGCCCTAGGCCTATGATTGATAGACTTATGTGTTGACATTATTTATTATTATATGAGATGTTTATCATTTGATTATTATATGTTTTGTATATTTGTTTACAATAATCTCCGTCCCTAATTATTAAGAGAATAATTAGTATAATTGTCAATGGATAATCATACGATGATTATATGCATAGAGATGCACATTGAAATTATGGGTACTTGTTAGAGAACAAGTGACTGGACTTGACCCGCATGAGATTTATGTCATGGTCAAATGTCATAATTAAATCTCATAAGGTTACTTCATTTAGTCCCTAGACCTGAGATTATCATTACCTTACATATGATGAAAGTCATGTTTGATTTTAGTCAAACGGTATCTTAACACGATATCTATAAAGGCTATCTTTGGCTTGATCGGATTCATGATGGGAAGGATGATAAGTCAAGATGGAATTTGTCCCACGGAAGAGAGATGTTTTGCTTGGGCCCCTCGATGAGTGATAATGATGAAAGTGTATGGCCATACCCCAATACGATTGGATTATCATTATACTCAAGATCGAGAAAGCATTGAACAAAGACAAGTTGACAAGGACCATGACTTGTGTTCAATATAACATTACGAGACAAAGGGAGAAATGGAAGTGTACCATTGGAAACGTGAATTCTTACGTTACATTATTTGGGTAGACATAATGGCTTGCTAGAGTCCGCTTATGTCTTATGAGGGTCGATATGATCGAACTCATTGTCAACATAATATAATCCTATTGGGTCACACACAACTAGAATGAATTCATTAAAACCATTGGAAGAATGATTGAGAAACTCCTCACTGTGCCTGTTGGGCCGTTCGACAGAACAGGCCATGTGCTGTGTCTGGTCGTGCGACACAACAAGCCACTGAGGCGGTTTGACAGAATCCTTTCCTAATATGATTAGGATTCATATTCTATACTAATGTGTCACGACCCTAAACCTAGGCACCATTTTGGTCATACGTGGAGCACGTGGGGTTGGGTTGCATTGCATCTCATAGACTGCCTTATACGCTATTTGATTGATTATGTGTTTATTTGAATAAATTGGTCATTTTCGTGATTTTAGATGTTATTAAATTGATTTTGAATATATAATGTCTAATTGAGGGAAATGGGAACTTGTATGGTAAAGTTATAATCCTTGAAATTTTAAATGAAAAGTGTTATAAAAAAGTATGAGGAGCTTGACACCCCAATTATTTGTTCCATTTTGAGTATATATATTTGTGTTTTAAAACAGCGTTATTATTTTAAAGATAATAATGGTACAAGTAAAATAGTAATTTTTGGGTAAGTAGCATTTTATTATGAGGCGGAGGAAGTAATAATAATAATAATAATAATAATAATAATAATAAAAGAAAAAAAATGGGATGGATCAGACTAAGAAGAAGGAGAATTGTGATATTTTTTCTTGGGCCCACAATTTGGTGCTTCATCCTTCTTTAGTTGCCAGCAAATTGGTTCTTCACGTGGCTTTTGAATTATGAATTAGGTGTAAAAGCTTTCCCCACCCCAGAATCTTTTTCCAAGCTTTTTCCAGTTAGTTCTCTTTCTCTCCTCAGTACCTCGTATCATTCCATAAACCTAGGGTTACCTTTGAAAAATCGTAACAATTCAACCGTTGATCTGTTTTCAATTCCGACTGCATATTTGGGATCAGTACGTCGATTAGAACAAGAGTAGCCGATCAAATCTTATTTTCATTTCGACTAATTTTGGTAAGTTATTATGATTTAATTCCATAATTATTCATACTATATAATATATAATAGATGATATTATGGGTATATGATTGATTTTGGATGCATTATTTGGCTTTTGAAATAAAGCAAATGATGGTTGGGATGAAAGGTGGTGATTCCTTGGTAGCAAGGGTTGCATGAGATTTGATATAGTATCTAGATCAAGTTATATGGCCTTGTAGTAAGGGTTGAGTTGCTATGGAGCAAGTATACTGGGGTTATACTCACTATGTAGTTGCTGGAAATAATAACTAGTAGTGGTTTAGTGTTACTGCTGAGGTCCAACCAGGTTGCAGGGGAGCTGATGTTGGGCACGACTCGTGCCCATTAGCACGAGTCGTGACCCTGTGTGATCAAGTCGTGTGACCCTTATGCCTGTGGTTGGAATTGTGAAGGGTAGTTACTTACTGGCATGGTAAGGGTTGCATCATGGGTTGGATTGAAATGAAAGTGATACAATTGTTAGTTATCCTTGTTATGTGGCATTAAGGGAGTATGCTTTATGATTTAAAACTCATATGTATTGATGTTGAAATGGAAAAGAAATGAGAGGTGTTAAACAGTGAAATTATGGTCTTAGTATGAGATTTGGATTAAATATGGTTGTGTTTATATATGATTATGACACAAAGGTGGTATATGTGTAGGTAGAACTGATGTTGAAGTTGATTTATGCCTCATGGTTATAGCTGAAAAGGAGAGCTGGTAATTATTCTGGTGTACTGAAGTTGTACAGCCGAGGATCAGTAAGTCTGATGTGGGGCACGACTCGTGCCCATTAGCACGAGTCGTGACCATGTGGGATGGAGTCGTGCGACATTACTGGGCCTCTGGGGTTCGAATCGTGCTCAAGCTTGGTCCAGTCGTACGACCATTTTGGCTTGACTGGGAACGGTTGTGACCAGGACAAGGTTTAGTACTTATTTTGCAAGCTTTTGAACATAATCAACCTAGCTTGGAATCTAGTCCATTTGTGACTATACTTTGAGTACAACTTTAGTACTATATAATAGAAACTTAAATGGTTCAAATTGATAGTGAGAAGAACTTTAAATATTGTTACAAAACTGGTTAAAAGGCAATTGTAACCTTTAACCGAAGTTATAAAAATTGGGTAGATGTATACTGACACTTTTATATAATGTGTTCCACGTTATGTTCTGAGGGTAGGACTACGTGTATTGCATTATACCTCTACGTGTGATTGCTCTATATAGTTATGGAATCATAGAGGGTGTTAAACAATTGTAGCACTGTTTATTTGGTTGAGTAAGAGTATAAATACCATATGATTAGATTATTGTACTCTATATTGTTAAGAATATGTCATGCTATTGTGAAGGCTTGGCAGGACTGGATTTAGTATTAAGTTGCAAGTGTGTAAACATAGCAACTTAGTATGGAATTGATTCCTCTATGATTATAATTTTGGTACAATATTCATACTAGGTAAGGGAGTCTTAAATGACCTAAAATGATAAAGGTAAGGGCTTTAAATGGTGTCCTGAAAATGGTTAAAAAGGCAATCGTGAAACCTAAACCAAAGTTGATACAACTTGGTAAATTGTTATAGAACCTTTATAGAAGGTGTGTAATAGTACGACGTGAATATGTAGGGCTTATTTGATATATATTGTGCCCATATGTGATAGCATATTCATGGTTGGTTGTGCACATTGTGTTTAAATACGTGTTGCACTACTTATTGGTTTGAGCATGAGTATTAGACCATGTTATTGGTTTGGCATTATTCAATAGTGTTTACAGGGTTGGTTGCACTGTGGAAATGGGTTGACATGATTATAGTAACATGTTATCTGTTGATATCCCTATGCGTGGATGTAATTTCAAGTAACTGTTTATGTACTTGGATATGATTATATGAACTGTTGTTATGGGTATAGTGGAATCCAATCAAGTATAGATTTGTTCTATAAGTGATTGGATTGCAGTATACCTACGACTTAGCATGTCTGCTGGACCTGGACATGGGAATAGCCACTGTTGTATCGTGCCAAAAGCCTTACAGATAGATGGGAATGTTACACGAGAAGGTGACATGGCATGTCTGTGGTTACAGATATGGGATTGGCCACTTGATGTGGGACTGTATTGTGCCAAAAGCCTTGCAGATATATATTAGTGACTGTAATAGAATTAGCCACATTTGTATTGTGTCGTATGCCTTGCAGATAGCTGGGAGACTTATATGTTCTATATGACTGATTATTCGGGTGGGAAAGGTAACTTAAAGTGTTTACTGTTTTCCCAATCGTGAGCAACTAGTGTGTGTTGCATATTATATGAGCAACCTGTAGGTGTTGCATATTTGGTTAGGAGCAATTGGTGTGTGTTACATATATTATGAGCAACCTGTCTATTGTTGCATAATTGTTATCGAGCAGCCTATTAATGTGTTGCACCCGTTATATGGCATATTGTTGCATGCATAATAACTTATTGAGATTTATTCTCACCCCTTCTCCCTTTATTGTTTTAGATCCAGCTGAGACAGGAGGACCGGACCAGTGAGGCCGGGGAAAGAGTTTGGACATCTTTTGGGTTGTTAGGGTATGTTGTGGTCTGGGAGTTGGGGTCAGTATGGAGGTTATTCTTTTGGAAAATGTTGTGTATAAAACTGTTATAAACATGTTTTCAGTATGTCATTTTGTAATTAAGCCTGGGAGTTGATTGGGTTAAAGTAGGCTTGTGTAAGCCATATACTTGTACTGTTATGTTTAAACTTGTTTGGGTTGATAGCAGGGTTGTGTATTGCCTCCGAGTGGAGGGGTTATTTTCAATTGGATTTGAAAAAGGGTAAATACTTTTCAAGTTAATAAAGGAAGAGAGTTTTTTTTAAAGGGTATTTTGAGGACCCTCCAGCTTAGGGCACGAGTTTAGGTCCTGGAGTTGGGGAGAGCCCTCACAGTTGGTATCAGAGCCAGGCTAGAAGTCAAGGGTAGATGTCTAGTCTAAGGGGGAGTGTGCGATCTCTGACGTCGAGTGTTTAATGCAGGGATTGGTGAAATGGCTGGGACTGGTGATGACCAGCAGAGGGAACAGGGAAACATTGGTGATTTGGGTGCTGGGGGAAACCATAACGCTGAGATGATGGCTATGTTCCGGGTCTTCCTTCATAATATGGCAGTTCAGGGGCGGACACGGCAGCAACCTGAGGCAAGGCCAACGCAGGGGTTAGAGAAGTTTATCAAATTAGCTCCAGCAAGCTTCAACGGGGATCCAGATCTAGCGATAGCTGAGAGATGGTTGGAATCTATGCATAAAATCTTTTCGGCAATGGAAAGTACAGATGAAGAAAAGGTTAGATGTGCAGTGTTCAAGTTAGAGGGTCCTGCTGAACATTGGTGGCAAATTCTTAAGGAAAGTTGGGAGCGGGACCAAACGCCCCAAACCTGGGACAACTTCACAAGAAGGTTCAAAGAACATTATATTCCAGTGATTACCAGAGATAAGAAGGAAGTTGAATTTCTGAAGCTTGAGCAGGGGACAATGACAGTGGCTAAGTATTCTGCAAAATTTACAGAGCTAGCAAGGTATTATTTACATTTGGTACCAGATGAAGGTAGAAGAGTTTATAGATTTGTGAAGGGAATTAGAGAGGAGTTCCGTAAGCAGCTATTGACACATGATTTTCCCAACTACCAGGCAGCAGTAAACATGGCCTACAGAATTGAAAATGGTATTGAGGAACATTGGGGCAAAACTGAAGGTAGTGGAATTAAACCTAAGCTTTCAGGTCAGAGTTCAGGGCAGAGCAAAGAACCGCCAAAGCCTTCAACTTCTGGAGAGGCTAAAGGGGGAAATATTACAGTTTTTACTCGTTCTGTATCTGGTCAGTTTGGGAGCGTTTGTAACTTCTGTAAGAAGGTAGGGCACTCTAAGGACACTTGTTGGAGGAAGCAAGGAAAGTGCATGAATTGTGGAGAAGTTGGGCATTTCAGGAGAGATTGTCCTAAACCTCGATGGGGTCAAGCTCCAGGTAACAAACCGCAGGGTGACCAGCCAGGAGTTGGTGCCAAGAGGGATGTTGAGGGAAAGCCTAAGGAGAGGGTGCAAGGCAGAGTGTTTGCCTTGGGTCGTGGTGCGGTAGATTCCACCGCGGTCATTAGAGGTATTGTCCCTGTCTCAGGTGTCAGGGCTCATATTTTTATCGACCCTGGAGTATCCCATTTATATGTGGCATCTCATTTTGCATTCATATTGCATAAGTTGCCTAAGTTGTTATTTTATATGTTAGAGGTTTCTACTCCTGTGGGAGAGCACCTCGAATCCTCCTTGATCTATCATGATTGGGAGGTGGTTATGTGTGGGCATGTATTGTTAGTGGAGTTGGTAGAGTACTAACCCAAGATTTGATGTTATTTTAGGCAGGAACTGGTTGAGTTCTTGTCATGCCTTGGTGGACTGTCGCAGAAAGCGAGTCACCTTTGCTATGCTTGATGTGCCTGGGTTTATAATTGATGCTGATAAGTCTTTATTTAGCATTTATATTATATTTCCATTAAAGACTAGATGTTGTTATTGCCAGGGTGTGAGGGAGTTGGTTCCTATATTTATTGGTCTATTTGAAGTGTTAGAGAAGGTGGACGAGTTAGATTATCGTTGGCTCTACCTCCATCTCTTTCTTCTCTCCATGATGTGTTTCATGTTTCTATGTGAGGAAGTATTGTTATGATTCCTCTCATGTTCTGAGTTCTCCTCCTGAGGATGTCCAGGTGGATATATCTTACGTGGAGGAACAAATTCGGGACGAATTTTATTTAAGGGGGAGTGAGTGTCACGACCCTAAACCTAGGCACCATTTCGGTCAAACGTGGAGCACGTGGGGTTGGGTTGCATTGCATCTCATAGACTGCCTTATGCGCTATTTGATTGATTATGTGTTTATTTGAATAAATTGGTCATTTCCGTGATTTTAGATGTTATTAAATTGATTTTGAATATATAATGTCTAATTGAGGGAAATGGGAACTTGTATGGTAAAGTTATAATCCTTGAAATTTTAAATGAAAAGTGTTATAAAAAGTATGAGGAGCTTGACACCCCAATTATTTGTTCCATTTTGAGTATATATATTTGTGTTTTAAAACAGCGTTATTATTTTAAAGATAATAATGGTACAAGTAAAATAGTAATTTTTGGATAAGTAGCATTTTATTATGAGGCGGAGGAAGTAATAATAATAATAATAATAATAATAATAATAATAATAATAATAATAATAATAATAATAATAATAATAATAATAATAATAATAATAATAATAATAATAATAATAATAATAATAATAATAATAATAATAATAATAAAAGAAAAAAATGGGACGGATCAGACTAAGAAGAAGGAGAATTGTGATATTTTTCTTGGGCCCACAATTTGATGCTTCATCCTTCTTTAGTTGCCAGCAAATTGGTTCTTCACGTGGCTTTTGAATTATGAATTAGGTGTAAAAGCTTTCCCCACCCCAGAAGCTTTTTCCAAGCTTTTTCCAGTTAGTTCTCTTTCTATCCTCAGTACCTCGTATCGTTCCATAAACCTAGGGTTACCTTCGAAAAATCGTAACAATTCAACCGTTGATCCGTTTTCAATTTCGACTGCATATTTGGGATCAGTGCGTCGATTAGAACAAGAGTAGCCGATCAAATCTTATTTTCATTTCGACTAATTTTGGTAAGTTATTATGATTTAATTCCATAATTATTCATACTATATAATAGATGATATTATGGGTATATGATTGATTTTGGATGCATTATTTGGCTTTTGAAATAAAGCAAATGATGGTTGGGATGAAAGGTGGTGATCCTTGGTAGCAAGGGTTGAATGAGATTTGATATAGTATCTAGATCAAGTTATGTGACCTTGTAGTAAGGGTTGAGTTGCTATGGAGCAAGTATACTGGGGTTATACTCACTCTGTAGTTGCTGGAAATAAGAACGGGTAGTGGTTTAGTGTTACTGCTGAGGTCCAACCAGGTTATAGGGGAGCTGATGTTGGGCACGACTCGTGCCCATTAGCACGAGTCGTGACCCTGTGATCAAGTTGTGTGACCCTTATGCCTGTGGTTGGAATTGTGAAGGGTAGTTACTTACCGGCATGGTAAGGGTTGCATCATGGGTTGGATTGAAATGAAAGTGATACAATTTTTAGTTATCCTTGTTATGTGGCATTAAGGGAGTATGCTTTATGATTTAAAACTCATATGTACTGATGTTGAAATGGAAAAGAAATGAGAGGTGTTAAACTGTGAAATTATGGTCTTAGTATGAGATTTGGATTAAATATGGTTGTGTTTATATATGATTATGACACAAAGGTTGTATATGTATAGGTAGAACTGATGTTGAAGTTGATTTATGCCTCATGGTTATAGCTGAAAAGGAGAGCTGGTAATTATTCTGGTGTACTGAAGTTGTACAGCCGAGGATCAGTAAGTCTGATGTGGGGCACGACTCGTGCCCATTAGAATGAGTCGTGACCATGTGGGATGGAGTCGTGCGACATTAGTGGGTCTCTGGGGTTCGAATCGTGCTCAAGCTTGGTCCAGTCGTATGACCATTTTGGCTTGACTGGGAACGGTTGTGACCAGGACAAGGTTTAGTACTTATTTTGCAAGCTTTTGAACATAATCAACCTAGCTTGGATCTAGTCCATTTGTGACTATACTTTGAGTACAACTTTAGTACTATATAATAGAAACTTAAATGGTTCAAATTGATAGTGAGAAGAACTTTAAATATTGTTACAAAACTGGTTAAAAGGCAATTGTAACCTTTAACCAAAGTTATAAAAATTGGGTAGATGTATAGTGAAACTTTTATATAATGTGTTCCACGTTATGTTCTGAGCGTAGGACTACGTGTATTGCATTATACCTCTACGTGTGATTGCTCTATATAGTTATGGAATCATATAGGGTGTTAAACAATTGTAGCACTGTTTATTTGGTTGAGTAAGAGTATAAATACCATATGATTAGATTATTGTACTCTATATTGTTAAGAATATGTCATGCTATTGTGATGGTTTGGCAGGACTGGATTTAGTATTAAGTTGCAAGTGTGTAAACATAGCAACTTAGTATGGAATTGATTCCTCTATGATTATAATTTTGGTACAATATTCGTACTAGGTAAGGGAGTCTTAAATGACCTAAAATGATAAAGGTAAGGGCTTTAAATGTTGTCCTAAAAATGGTTAAAAAGGCAATCGTGAAACCTAAACCAAAGTTGATACAACTTGGTAAATTGTTATAGAACCTTTATAGAAGGTGTGTAATAGTATGACGTGAATATGTAGGGCTTATTTGATATATATTGTGCCCATATGTGATAGCATATTCATGGTTGGTTGTGCACATTGTGTTTAAATACGTGTTGCACTACTTATTGGTTTGAGCATGAGTATTAGACCATGTTATTGGTTTGGCATTATTCAATAGTGTTTACAGGGTTGGTTGCAATGTGGAAATGGGTTGACATGATTATAGTAACATGTTATCTGTTGATATCCCTATGCGTGGATGTAATTTCAAGTAACTGTTTATGTACTTGGATATGATTATATGAACTGTTGTTATGGGTATAGTGGAATCCAATCAAGTATAGATTTGTTCTATAAGTGATTGGATTGCAGTATACCTATGACTTAGCATGTCTGCTGGACCCAGACATGGGAATAGCCACTGCTGTATCGTGCCAAAAGCCTTACAGATAGATGGAAATGTTACACGAAAAGGTGACATGGCATGTATGTGGTTACAGATATGGGATTGGCCACTTGATGTGGGATTGGCCACTTGATGTGGGACTGTATTGTGCCAAAAGCCTTGCAGATATATGTTAGTGACTGTAATAGAATTAGCCACATTTGTATTGTGCCGTATGCCTTACAGATAGCTGGGAGACTTATATGTTCTATATGACTGATTATTCGGGTGGGAAAGGTAACTTAAAGTGTTTACTGTTTTCTCAATCGTGAGAAACTGGTGTGTGTTGCATATTATATGAGCAACCTGTAGGTGTTGCATATTTGGTTAGGAGCAACTGTTGTGTGTTACATATATTATGAGCAACCTGTCTGTTGTTGCATAATTGTTATCGAGCAGCCTATTAATGTGTTGCACCCGTTATATGGCATATTGTTGCATGCATAATAACTTATTGAGATTTATTCTCACCCCTTCTCCCTTTATTGTTTAAGATCCAGCTGAGACAGGAGGACCGGACCAGTGAGGCCGGGGAAAGAGTTTGGACATCTTTTGGGTTGTCAGGGTATGTTGTGGTCTGGGAGTTGGGGTTAGTATGGAGGTTATTCTTTTGGGAAATGTTGTGTATAAAACTATTATAAACATGTTTTCAGTATGTCGTTTTGTAATTAAGCCTGGGAGTTGATTGGGTTAAAGTAGGCTTGTGTAAGCCATATACTTGTACTGTTATGTTTAAACATGTTTGGGTTGATAGCAGGGTTGTGTATTGCCTCCGAGTGGAGGGGTTATTTTGAATTGGTTTTGAAAAAGTGTAAATACTTTTCAAGTTAATAAAGGAAAAGAGTTTCTTTTTAAAGGGTATTTTGAGAACCCTCCAGCTTAGGGCAGGATTTTAGGTCTTGGAGTTGGGAAGAGCCCTCACAAATGTACTATAAATATGAACGTCTGTCAACCCAAGGAAGCTAGCCGAAATTCTCAATAGAAATTCACAAACATATTCTCAATATTATTCCAAGGTTTTATAAGATCTAGCAATCTTCAAGAAATTGTTCTTGGATTCATTCAAAGGTGTGGATACCGAAAGAGGGTCTTCGCTCATTCATCGATCAAGACCTAGAGTTCAAGCAAGTTGAAGAACAAAGTTTGTGATTCGAAATCACATAATCAAATCGTTCGCTAGCTCAAGAACGAAAAAGCGTTCAAGGTTGGTTATATCTATCTCATAGTTTTTCAAGTTAATTGTATAGAACGAATCCTAGGGCTTCTTGGGTTTTATGTTTTTAATGCTTAAATTCCGCTGCACATGGACCCGTAAAACCCAACAGTGGTATCAGAGCCCCGTTCGTATGATTAAGTTTGAATCAACATGCTAGAAAAGTAATATGAAATCTTTTATATGTTCTTTTGCATGTTTTGTATGCGATAGATTAATTGTTTTTGAAACAATATGCTTAATTCGTGTTCTAATGATATTGAATTAAATCTGTTAAAAGTCGTTTGCATGATTTAATTGCTCTGTGATTTAGAATTGATTGAATTCTGGAAATCTGGAAAACAGTCATCCTGTGTCACGCGACAGAACTAGCTTCTGTCATGCGACAGAACTTGCTTCTGTCACGCGACACTTCTAGCTAATCTGGGCAGTATCAGGTTGATGAACAATCTGGTTAATCTATGAATGTGTTTACAATATGATGTGTTTGTTTGTTAATCTGGATGCTATAAAATTGAGTTTATAGGGCTATGCTAGATTAATTCATTGTTTATGCATGCTTAGTTGATTAAAATATGATTTTAATAATTATTGTGATGCATGATTTACTTGTTCTTACATGCTAAGAAATTTTATGTTTAGTTGAAACATTGGATTATAGTTTCCTAATATGTTTAGATTTAGACATTGAAATTTTGGATTTTATGATTGTTTATGGAAACAAGTCATAATTACGCGAAATTTAAAAGGAAACTGATTGTTTATAAAAGGTAGTGACTATGTTGCCAAATCAGAGCTGATTTCTGATTGTGCATGTCTAGGAAAGTTCTGTCTAAGGAAGATTTGGTACTTAAGTAGTCCTTGTGGCTCACCTATCTTCCTGGGAACTTACCTGGTGCACGATTATGACTATCTTTGTTGATATGCTTATAATCTACCTTAAAGAACCTTCATTTAACTTTTAAGTTCTTTATGCCAATTCATGATTAAAATACTTGAGACCATTCGGATAGTTTTGGGTGGGCTTGCCATAGTAAGGTGCTTTGATTCTATTAGAATGCGAGCAAGATGAGGAAATGGTGGTTCCTATACGTTTTAAGTGAATGAACTTAATTGGGTTATCAAAATGGTTTTGGACCCAAGGCATAAGATGAGTTTAAAATATGCCTAGACATATGATGTCTTGAATGAATCTCATAAAAGATCTAAGAGTCATAAATGTGATATGATTGATGTTTTCTACCTAATTAATTTAATTTTGAGCAGTTTTCCATAGCAAACTTGAAATTGAATTAAAGTTGAATCTTAGCCCATTAAATGTATATTATGCTTATTTGCATTTGAAGGTGTATAATTTAGTGGGAGCATTTTATATAAATGCATTATACTTTTCATATAATATGTTTACTTATATGTGTTCATATTTTACGTATATCTTTTTGTAGAATAAATGGCATCAAACAATAATCACTTTTCACTGCGATCTGTCCTTGAGAAGGATAAGTTGGAAGAGAATGGTACAAACTATATTGATTGGATCCGTAGTTTGAGAATTGTTCTCAAGCAAGAGGAAAAACTGTACGTTCTCGAGGAACCTATTCCACCTGAACCTGCTGCCAATGCTACTAGGACAGTAAGGGATCAATATCTGAAGCACAAGCGTGACTCTACAGATGTTGGTTGCTTTATGCTCTCCGCCATGTGCAAGAACCTTCAGAAGGATCTTGAGCACTTGGGGACAGTTGACTTAAACAATCGACTGATGGAAATGTTCCAAGTACAAGCTAGGCAAGAAAGGTACAATACAGTTACGGTCTTGACCTCATGCAAGATGAGTGAAGGACAAGCTGTTGGTCCCCATGCTCTTAAGTTGAAGGGCCACATTGAGCATCTTGAAAGGCTCGATTTTCCAATTAGCCAAGAGTTGGCTACCGACATAATATTGAATTCATTACCCAAAAGTTTTAGTAATTTCATAATGCACTATAACATGGGTGGAATGAATAAAAACCTTTCCGAGTTAGTTCAAATGTTGAACACTGCGGAAACCAATATTTTCGAGAAGAAAATCGACCAAGTGCTAATGGTTAACAAGGAGAAGGGTTTCAAGGGTAAAGGAAAAGCAAAGGTTGCCAATCCTAAGTGTAGACACCCCATTCTGAACTCATAATTACATGATTACACTACTCTTCATCTCTCTTTTATGTTTTGATAAAAGCATATCAGTTTCGTCATGTTTCGTTAAGTTTCTAACTAACCTCGTTAGTTTTGGACCTAACTGACTAACGAAACAACTGAAGAGGACAAAATGGTCATCAGACTAGTTATCTCGCACGAGATATCATATCTCGCGCGAGATATCCCCTCGACAGGATGTGCAGAAATCACTCTCCTTCTCCGTTTCAAACTCTCTTTTTGGATAAAACCTTATCAATTCGGGTATCCAATCGTAATCGAGTTCTGGAACCTTCCTAGGGTAATTTCCCTCTCCACCTTCACCTCTCCAACCTCCTATAAATACTGGATGACTTCCAGTATTTCAGAGGTCGACAATTCTGATCCTTGATCAAGAAAACACACAACACACACAATTTGTTGGTTTCTTTCCACGAAAAACTCCTTCAAATCACTCACAAAACAACTTCCAAAGTTTGTTCATCAACCTTGTTGATTAACAAACATCGAAGCCCGAATCAAGGGACCAAGGCGAAGCTCCGTCCGCATCATGATCCAAATCAAGGATCGAGGCGAAGCTCTGTCCGTATCAAGTTTCAACTCTAAACTCGAGTCGAAACTCTGTCCGAATCTCTTCTCAAAAGGTAATCATCCTTTAAACTTTCGTTTCTCTTCTCAACCTCTCTATTGATTTTAGAGTAGTGTAATCCCATCAAAAGGATTAGCCTAGAGTCCCTTCAGTCAATGAAGGCGATCTCGAAGCATACAATCCGACATTCCTAATCAAGAAATTGATTAGGGTTTATTTGTTCTTCTTTAATTATTTTATTAAAAAGATTGAAAACCTCTCTTTTCTTTAGCAAGACCGATCTCCGGATTGGGTGAAATGGATGCCTTCTAAACCTACCCATTTCATAACCTAAGCCCCGAACCCAAATCTCTTTCAAAATGGTTTTCCTATGTTTCCAATCGAATAATATAGGTGGCGACTCAAAAAGATGAAAAGATGAAATTTTCTCACAACGCTACAGTGGCGACTCTGCTGGGAACTTAAAATTAAGAGGCTTAAACTTGCGTCAAAATTAAAAGAGAGGTTTTCAAAAAAAAAATCAATTTTTTCCCAGATCAGGCATATCTCGCACGAGATAACATATCTCGCGCGAGATATCGCCTCGGCAATCTGGTTGCTTTCTGGTTTCTCCTGTTCATCCCATGGTCCAAAGACGAGGGTCGAACACGCAAGGGAGATCCCAGAATTCATTATATGCAGAGTTCCCACATCTTAAGGCCTCCCTTAAGGTGTAGAACTCGAATCTTTATTTCATTTAAATAATTGATTATTATTTATGAACTGCGTGCGATTGGGTGTTATTTAATTAAAGTCCGGTCCATTGGGAATTCGGGAGTTGTAAATTGAATTATTTATCTCTCTTTCTCTCTCTCTTTATATGGAACTACGACGGCCTGAGTCTTCCTAATTTGGGAGAAACGTAGGCAACCACTTGGTGCGGCCACTATATGTTTTTTCTTTTAATTTTCAAAAAAAATCTCTATTTTACTCTATCACCTAGATCGACTCTCACACACGCGCACTCATGATATAACTGTTATTGCACTGCATACCCTCTATAAACCCGGGACCCACACTAAGGACGGATGACGGTAACCACCTAGTCGCCGGTCTCTCCGAAGTTGGACCATCCCACTCCGCGTATTCAATCCACCTAGATTGTCATATCGCGGGGAGCCTAGCCATCCAGCCCTGCATCGCCACATATCATGTAGATCGTCTTTCTAAGAACACTCCATGACCGGTCGGTTTTGACTTGGTAATCTTTCTTGTCTTTGACCAAAATAAAGTTAATGTAAAGTTGACAATCGAGAAAGGATTCGGAAAAGTCCCTTCGGAAAAAGAAAAAGTCCCTTCGGAAACGTCCCTTCGGAATGACCCTTTCGGAAGTCCCTTTAAAGAAAAAAAATCCTTCCGGTCAATTTTACGTGGCTTTACTTTACAAAGAATGGTCAATTACCGAGTCCCTAGGTTTGGTTTGAATTACGTATACCTGTAAGATTTACCTAGGATGCTAGATAGAAAACGGATCTTCGTCCGTCCGACCATGAATCTAGGAAATAAAATGAGGAAAAATCCATCTTTCCGGATGGTTATCTCGTGCGAGATTACCTCGTCTCGCGCGAGATTTTATTTGCAGAATCTGTGTTTGTAATTGATGATCGATGTGCGCTCCCTCCTTGAGTCAAAACTCCGTCTCTAATAAAAATAAAAACTTCAAAAAAATCACTCGTGAGGTAATTTTAACCATCATCCTTTTCTCCATCTAGGATCATTTGGGGCTAATATTCCAAAAGACGTTTCGTTGGGATATCTCTAGTTCATCTCTAAGGTCGTCAAGCTCCCTTACCTCTCCAACGGTAGCATCTCAATTTCTTTCCGACACGATGAATTCCGAAGCACTCAAGAAGGAAATGGAGGATCAAAGGATTCGATATGAAGAAATGCTACAAGCCCAAGCCGATGAAATGGAGGCCCGATTAGAACTTGAAAGGAGAATCCAAGCCGGGGAAATGAAAGCCATGGTTGATGAACTCCAAGCCATGAAACTAAAAGTTGTCGGATTAAGCTCAAAGAAGAAAGAGAATGAGTCCTCTTCCGATGATGAAGTATCATTCACTAAGAAGGCTAAAAGACACCGCAAGCACAAGAAAAGGGTGTATGAGTCTAGCTCATCATCTTCCTCCTCTGATAATGAGAGTTATGCTTCCAAGAAAGAAAGCAAGGACGAACCTCTTACCATGGCAATGCTAGAAAAGAAACTTGCATCCCTCGATGTGAGTAAGGGAGCCTCGCTCTCTATTGACTATGACACCCTTCGTCAATCCATGTCAAAGCTTCCTAGAAAGTACAAGACGCCCGACATTGCAAAATTCAATGGTTCTACTTGCCCTAAAGCTCATTTGGAAACCTACTCTTGGGCCATGCTACCTATGGGTGTCGATGACAACTTGCTAGTTCAATGCTTCCCTCAAACCCTTGATGGTGCCGCTAGAGATTGGTACATGACTCTTCCACTCTCCACAAGGCTTGATTGGCCACTCGCCAGTCGTGCCTTCCAAGAACAATTTGAGGACAACACTACCTACCGCACTACTAGGAGAGACCTTGAGCAAACCAAGCAACTTTCGAATGAATCATTCGCAGACTTCGTCAAGAGATGGAGGATCAAACTGACTGAAATCGTTGACAGGCCAAGCCTAGACGAACAAATTCATATCCTACTTCAATGCCTCCGCGAAGAGTACCAAGAGAAGCTTGCCGACAATTACTTCCCTAGTTTCGTCGAACTCCATAAATCGGGCCTTAGAATCGATGAATTGATCCGTCTTAGAAAGAATTCAGAAAAGGAGAATCATCCAACAAAGGGGAGCACCGGTCGTACCTATCAAGATTTTGGTGGGGCTACTCTTAAGGAAATGTTCGATGATCTAGTAGGCCAAGGAAAGCTGAAGCCAATGGAAGACTATCATCCTAAGAAAATGAGGGAAGATTGGGACCACGACAAATTTTGCGATTACCATCGGTTTAGTGGTCATGACACCAACAATTGCTACAATTTGAGGGATGCCATCCAAGACTTGTATGAAGCCGGCAAGATCAACTGAAGCATCACCACCTTGGGGCTCCGATTGTCCTCTTCCTTTTTTCCTTTGAAAAAGAAAAAAAAAAAAGAAAAAAAATATAGATTAGGTCAATTTCCTAGTATGTCCTCGAAGAGTCATTCTGTCATTCTAGTCCATCTCTATCCTCTCTAGTTTGTGTCAAGTGAACTATCGAGTCTGTTTCAAATTTTCTTATCAATAAAAGTTATCTCTTTATTCTAAACACTTTCCCTAAAGTTGTTTTTCTTTATGAGTATCATTTGATCTATGTGGACCCTCATTCCTTAAATCATCACGAAAAATAGAAACTTCTAAACAAGTTTGAAATAAAAACTATCCTTAGAAGGCTTAAGGCTAAACATTACTCATGTTGAAAGTCGAAGATCAACAAACGAAGGAAGCCAAAGGCGCTGCTATCAACATTCATCCCAAGAAGAGTGGGGCTACTCAATTCAAGGCTTTGAGAGTACAAAAATAAAAAGCTCGCTAGGTCGAAACTCCTCAAATCGTCCTAGGCAAAAATAGAGCATAAAAAAAAAAAAAAAAAAAAAAGAGAAAAACTCTCAAGCCTTCATCGCCCCACAACAAGGATGAAATTTCAACAAAGGCAAGAAGGACTCTCCCGCAAAGAAGAAGAGTCAAGTGATATCAATGAAGAAAAGAGGATCCCTCAACATCCTCTTACAATGAAGTCCGAATGGCAACGCAAATGAAGAAGACTTTCAACATCAATCCATAAAGAGAAATGTTTAGCCTTAATTCATACTAATGATTGGCTTTCTTTTCAAATTCGTTAAGAAATTTCTAGATGATACAAGGTCCATTAAAAGTAGAGCAACTTTTCTAGACCTTTGAGCCATATAGCGTTTCTTGTTGAGTCTAGGGGCTTCCTCTTAGCCATTCTCATACACACTCTTGAAATCCAAGCATCAAAACTGGGGCTTCCTAACCTTTCCTCCCCCAGTCAATCCCTACTCAAACTCTCAAGAGTAATTAAATCTGCATTAGGAGCTTCCTCCTTTTTGCCTCTCACTCTCATCATTAGAGATTATACTCCCCCAAAAGAGTCAATGCTTGGATCACCTTCCAAAAATAGAGTCCGTCTCTCCTCAACTAAACTTGAGATCTCATCTTTCTCCTTAATGAGATTCTTCCAACTGAGTTCTCTTCGAGTAAACATACTTTTCAAAAAAAAAAAAATGGCTCGCTAGGTTGAAAACTCGTAAAGAGCGGCCTAGGCAAAAGTTAGAGCACAAAAACAAAAGACGCAAAAGAGATGCCCGCTAGATTGAAAACCCGAAAGGGCAGTCTAGGCAAAAACCAGGGTGCGTCACAAAAAAAAATTCAAAGGGAAAAAAGGAGGGGATCCTTCTTCAATTCACCGCAGCCTCACAAGCCTGTTCACGAAGTCATCTTGGGGCTTGGTGTCAAGAGAATCCTTGGAAAATGCGTGCTTTGGATTGGGCAACATAAAGCCATTCGAGTGGTTTGAACCTTGTTCAGTCAATGATCATCACACGAGAAACTTAGGGGCTTGACGATGAAAAAAAGTCCTATAACAACGGAAAAATCCTTGAAGTATCCTGAACCTTAGTGTTGAACTTGGGTTATCTCAACGGAATCCTATTAGACGATTGTCTCATTCGATCTTTAAATGGGCCTCACGAGTTGGTCTTCAAAACCAAAATCTAAATCACACAAACAATTTTCAATTCTCACATAATGGAACTCATTCTCCCCACTGATTCTCGGAGTCGAGTGCACATTAATCGTCTTGAACAAACAAATGCTTAAGTGAATGTATATTGTTATGCAAATTCTTTCACTAACCCTCTTGCAGGAATTAAAGTGCACGTCAAGTGCCAACTTTCAAAAAATTAGATCAAACATGTTGAGTGTTTGAATTTCGCTTACCATCTATCAATGCATCCAAAGTGCGTCGAGCATCTCTTAAAGCGTCAAGCATCCAAAGCGTCAAGCAACCATTGCGTCAAGCAACCATCGCGTCAAGCAACCATTGCGTCAAGCAACCATCGCGTCAAGCAACCATTGCGTCAAAGCAACCATCGCGTCAAGCATCCATCACGTCAAGTGCCATGCGTCAAGCATATTCCAACAAAAAGCCCGATTCAACGCCCAGACAGGTGGATCGTCAACAATTAGGTGTGTCAAACATCTAAGATGCGTCAAGCATCTAGGGTCAGTATGTCAAATACTTACCTTACCAAAAGCCCGATTCAATGCCCAAACAGGTGGATCGTCATCAAATAGATGTGTCAAGCATCTAGGGTAAGTATGTCAAGTACTCACCATCAAAAGCCCGATTCAGCGCCCTTACAGGTGGATCGTCACCAAGTAGGTGTGTCAAGCATCTACAAGTAGTATGTCGAGTACTACTCAACAAAAGCTCGGTCTTGAATCGCCAGGATCGTCACCATGTAGGTGTGTCAAGCATCTACAAGTAGTATGTCAAGTACTACTCAACAAAAGCTCGGTCTTGAATCGCCAGGATCGTCACCAAGTAGGTGTGTCAAGCATCTAAAAGTAGTATGTCGAGTACTACTCAACAAAAGCTCGGTCCCGAATCGCCAGGATCGTCACCTCAACAAAAGCTCGGTCCCGAATCGCCAGGATCGTCACCTCACTTCCACAAAAGACAGGTATCTTCAGAATTGGGTCATGATTTGATTCCTCAGTATGGATTTGCCTTTTCAAAAATAAAATCTCCTCGATTTACAAAAAAATGATTTTCAAAATACCTAAAGCAACCTTTTCGTGTTTTGGAGTCGAACTACGTTTTGGTCTGATTCTCCGATAAAGATACGTAGGCAGCCGTGCGGCACGACCATCCCAAAGTTCAGAATGATGTCTTTTCTATCGACGACACTTCTTCTTTCATAAGACCTGTCGCCGAGGGGCTCTGTAGACACCCCATTCTGAACTCATAATTACATGATTACACTACTCTTCATCTCTCTTTTATGTTTTGATAAAAGCATATCAGTTTCGTCATGTTTCGTTAAGTTTCTAACTAACCTCGTTAGTTTTGGACCTAACTGACTAACGAAACAACTGAAGAGGACAAAATGGTCATCAGACTAGTTATCTCGCACGAGATATCATATCTCGCGCGAGATATCCCCTCGACAGGATGTGCAGAAATCACTCTCCTTCTCCGTTTCAAACTCTCTTTTTGGATAAAACCTTATCAATTCGGGTATCCAATCAGAACTGAGTTCTGGAACCTTCCTAGGGTAATTTCCCTCTCCACCTTCACCTCTCCAACCTCCTATAAATACTGGATGACTTCCAGTATTTCAGAGGTCGACAATTCTGATCCTTGATCAAGAAAACACACAACACACACAATTTGTTGGTTTCTTTCCACGAAAGACTCCTTCAAATCACTCACAAAACAACTCCCAAAGTTTGTTCATCAACCTTGTTGATTAACAAACATCGAAGCCCGAATCAAGGGACCAAGGCGAAGCTCCGTCCGCATCAAGATCCAAATCAAGGATCGAGGCGAAGCTCTGTCCGTATCAAGTTTCAACTCTAAACTCGAGTCGAAACTCTGTCCGAATCTCTTCTCAAAAGGTAATCATCCTTTAAACTTTCGTTTCTCTTCTCAACCTCTCTATTGATTTTAGAGTAGTGTAATCCCATCAAAAGGATTAGCCTAGAGTCCCTTCAGTCAATGAAGGCGATCTCGAAGCATACAATCTGACATTCCTAATCAAGAAATTGATTAGGGTTTATTTGTTCTTCTTTAATTATTTTATTAAAAAGATTGAAAACCTCTCTTTTCTTTAGCAAGACCGATCTCCGGATTGGGTGAAATGGATGCATTCTAAACCTACCCATTTCATAACCTAAGCCTCGAACCCAAATCTCTTTCAAAATGGTTTTCCTATGTTTCCAATCGAATAATATAGGTGGCGACTCAAAAAGATGAAAAGATGAAATTTTCTCACAACGCTACACTAAGGCAAAATTTGCCAAACCCAAAGAGGCTTCCAAGCCTAAAGAGGCTAAGCCCAAGTCCCAAGAGGACGCAGTCTGCTTCCATTGCAATGAGATTGGACATTGGAGGAGAAACTGCGCAAAATACAAGGAAGCACTAAAGAAGAGCAAAGGAGTTGCTTCGACTTCAGGTATCTTTGTTATAGATATATTCCTATCTACTTCTAGTTCTTGGTATTGGATACCGGATGTGGAACTCACATTTGTTTAAATGTGCAGGGTCTAAAGAACAGAAGGATACTTAAGGAAGGTGAAGTGGACCTACGTGTGGGGAATGGAGCAAGAGTTGCTGCATTAGCCGTAGGAACTTATGAAGTTGCTTTACCTAGTGGACTAATACTTGTTTTGAACAATTGTTATTATGTTCCAGCTTTAAGTAGGAATATTATTTCGATTTCATGTTTGGATAATGAAGGTTTTAATTTTCTTATATGTGATAAGAAATTTTCCATTTACAAGAGTGATATGCATTATTGTACTGCTGTTTCATTCAATGGCCTTTATATTCTTGATGTTGAAAATCATAATAATGATATCTATAACATTAACAAGAGATCTAAACTCAATGATGTAAACCACACTTACTTATGGCATTGTCGTCTTGGCCATATAAACAAGAAACGCATTTCTAAACTCCACAAAGATGGATTTTTAGACTCACATGATTATGAATCTTATGAGACATGCGAATCTTGTTTACTTGGCAAGATGACCAAGGACCCATTTACCAAAACCGGTGAAAGGGCGGGCGACTTATTAGGACTCATATATACCGATGTATGTGGGCCTATGAGTAGCGATGCTAGGGGAGGATTTCGGTACTTCATAACATTCACTGATGATTATAGTAGATTTGGATATGTTTATCTAATGAAACATAAAAGTGAATCGTTTGAGATATTTAGAATATTTCAAAATGAGGTGCAAAATCAACTTGGCAAAACTATTAAGGTACTTCGATCTGATCGAGATGGTGAATATTTGAGCCATGAATTTGATAGTCATCTTAAGAGTTGTGGAATCGTTTCAGAACTCTCTCCACCCGGAACACCACAATGGAATGGTGTGTCTGAGAGGAGGAATAGAACTTTGTTGGACATGGTTCGTTCTATGATGAGTCAAGTTGAGCTTCCTTTATCCTTTTGGGGACATGCACTAGAAACTGCTGCTTTCACTATAAACAGAGTTCCTACCAAATCGGTTCAAAAGACCCCATATGAGATGTGGCATGGAAGAAAACCTAGTTTGTCTTTCATGAAGATTTGGGGTTGCGATGCATATATCAAGAAGTTAACTTCTGACAAGCTAGCACCTAAATCTGATAAATGTGTTTTCGTGGGTTATCCTAAGGAAACCAAAGGATACTATTTCTACAACCGAAACGAGAACAAAGTGTTTGTTGCTCGAAATGGTACTTTCTTAGAAAAGGAGTTTCTTTGCAAAGGAACCAGTGGGAGTAAAATAGATCTCGAAGAAATTCGAGAACCCGAAAAGAACATTGAACCAATGGTAGAGACTGAACCAAGATCACAAACAGTTGTGGAACCGGTTAAAGATGCACAAGTTCTTCGCCGAAGTGGTAGGTCACGATCCGAACCCGAGAGATATGAATTTCTCGTTACGGAAAGTGATGAAGTAGAGTTAATCGAAATTGATGAACCTACTTGCTATCAAGAAGCGATGTCCGCTCCTGATTCGGAAAAATGGCAAGAGGCCATGAAGTCCGAATTACAATCCATGACTGATAATCAAGTTTGGAGCTTGATTGATCCACCCGAAGGTGTAAAAACCATAGGGTGCAAGTGGGTCTTCAAGAAGAAAACCGACATGGATGGGAAGGTGCACACCTATAAGGCTAGGCTTGTAGCTAAGAGATATAGGCAGATTCATGGCATCGACTATGATGAAACCTTTTCGCCTGTAGCCATGCTTAAGTCTATTAGAATTTTAATTGCCATAGCCGCATATTATGACTATGAAATATGGCAAATGGATGTCAAAACAGCTTTCCTAAATGGAAAGTTACTTGAGGATGTATACATGATACAACCTGAAGGTTTTGTTAGTCCAAAAAATTCTAACAAGGTGTGTAAGTTGCAGAAATCCATTTATGGATTGAAGCAAGCTTCTAGGAGTTGGAATCTACGTTTTGATGAAGAAATCAAGGAGTTTGGCTTTATCAAAAACGAAGATGAACCTTGTGTATACAAGAAAATTAGTGGGAGCGTAGCATTATTTTTGGTGTTGTATGTTGACGATATCTTACTCATTGGAAATGACATTCCTGCACTACAGACTGTCAAGTCTTGGTTAGGAAAGTGCTTTTCAATGACATATATGGGCGAAGCCGCATATATCCTTGGTATCAAGATCTATAGAGATAGATACAAGAGGATGATTGGTTTAAGTCAAAGTACTTACATTGACAAGGTTCTTAGAAGATTCCAAATGGAAAATTCTAAAAGGGGAAACTTGCCAATGTTACATGGTATATCTCTTAGCAAGAATCAAAGTCCTAAGACTAATGATGAGCGAAAGAGAATGAATGGTATTCCATATGCTTCGGCAATTGGGTCTATCATGTATGCCATGTTATGTACTAGACCCGATGTCTCGTGTGCTCTAAGCAAGACGAGTAGGTACCAATCGGATCCCGGTGAACCACATTGGATAGCAGTCAAGAATATCCTTAAGTACTTACGAAGAACTAAGGATGTATTCTTGGTCTTTGGAGGAATGGAAGAAGATCTTGTAATGAAAGGCTACACAGATGCTAGCTTCCAAACCGACAAAGATGATTTCAGATCGCAGTCTGGATTTTTGTTTACGCTTAATGGAGGCACTGTGAGTTGGAAAAGTTCCAAGCAAAGTACCGTCGCTGATTCTACAACTGAAGTTGAGTACATAGCAGCATCCGATGCAGCTAAGGAAGCAGTTTGGATCAAAAAGTTCATTAGTGATTTGGAAGTCGTTCCAAGCATCAGAGACCCTATTGAACTTTACTGTGACAACAATGGTGCCATTGCACAAGCAAAGGAACCAAGGTCACACCAGAGATCCAAACATATACTTCGACGTTTCCACATCATCGAGAGATATGTGAAAGGGAAGACGTAAAGATATGCAGAGTAGACACTGATGACAACGTGGCGGACCCATTAACTAAGGCTCTTCCGCAAGCTAAACAAGATGGTCATGTTAGGTCCATGGGTATTCAATACATGGGAGATTGGGCCTAGTGCAAGTGGGAGACTGTTAGTGTTATGCCCTAGGCCTATGATTGATAGACTTATGTGTTGACATTATTTATTATTATATGAGATGTTTATCATTTGATTATTATATGTTTTGTATATTTGTTTATAATAATTTCCGTCCCTAATTAATAAGAGAATAATTAGTATAATTGTCAATGGATAATCATACGATGATTATATGCATAGAGATGCACATTGAAATTATGGGTACTTGTTAGAGAACAAGTGACTGGACTTGACCCGCATGAGATTTATGTCATGGTCAAATGTCATAATTAAATCTCATATATAAGGTTACTTCATTTAGTCCCTAGACCTGAGATTATCATGACCTTACATATGATGAAAGTCATGTTTGATTTTAGTCAAACGGTATCTTAACACGATATCTATAAAGGCTATCTTTGGCATGATCGGATTCATGATGGGAAGGATGATAAGTCAAAATGGTATTTGTCCCTCAGAAGAGAGATGTTTTGCTTGGGCCCCTCGATGAGTGATAATGATGAAAGTGTATGGCCATACCCCAATATGATTGGATTATCATTATACTCAAGATCGAGAAAGCATTGAACAAAGACAAGTTGACAAGGACCATGACTTGTGTTCAATATAACATCGCGAGACAAAGGGAGAAATGGAAGTGAACCATTGGAAACGTGAATTCTTACGTTACATTATTTGGGTAGACATAATGGCTTGCTAGAGTCCGCTTATGTCTTATGAGGGTCGATATGATCGAACTCATTGCCAACATAATGTAATCCTATTGGGTCACACACAACTAGAATGAATTCATTAAAACCATTGGAAGAATGATTGAGAAACTCCTCACTGGGCCTGTTGGGCCGTGCGACAGAACAGGCCATGTGTTGTGTCTGGTCATGCGACACAACAAGCCACTGAGGCGGTTTGACAGAATCCTTTCCTAATATGATTAGGATTCATATTCTATACTAATGTACTATAAATATGAACGTCTGTCAACCCAAGGAAGCTAGCCGAAATTCTCAATAGAAATTCACAAACATATTCTCAATATTATTCCAAGGTTTTATAGGATCTAGCAATCTTCAAGAAATTGTTCTTGGATTCATTCAAAGGTGTGGATACCGAAAGAGGGTCTTTGCTCGTTCATCGATCAAGACCTAGAGTTCAAGCAAGTTGAAGAACGAAGTTTGTGATTCGAAATCACATAATCAAATCGTTTGATAGCTCAAGAACGGAAAGCGTTCAAGGTTGGTTATATCTATCTCATAGTTTTTCAAGTTAATTGTATAGAACGAATCCTAGGGCTTCTTGAGTTTTATCTTTTTAATGCTTAAATTCCGCTGCGCATGGACCCGTAAAACCCAACACCCACTTCCTTCATAAGTGACGTCGCCAAGGGGTTTCTGTAAGTACCCCAATCCGGATCACTCCCCATCCGAGCACACGGGAAACACCGCAGACTCAGGCAAACTTGATCCCGAAGACCCGTAACCTTCAAAAGGTCCAAAACCACCAACCAAATCAAGGGATGACCTTTTCGGGATAAAATGGGACAAAAGGACTTTTTAGGAATTACAAATAAAAATGTCACTTGACATAATGGTTCGCACAGACCACTTTGCAGGGAGAAAATAATGATGAAAAAATCCCCTTAAAGTCCACAATATTCCCTCAAATTCGGGAAAGCCAAAAAAATGGTAATGACAGAGGAATCCGCGCGGACCACTTTGCATTTTTCTTGGGCCTATAAATAGAGGGCCCCCCCTCTCATTTTCTTCACACCTCCCTTCTCTCATCCCTCCCCCAGCAAGCTGGGACAAGTCTAAGCCTTTTCGAGGCCTCCCGAGCCTTCCCGAGGCGCTCCGAAGCCCTCCCGAGGCGCTCCGAAGCCCTCCCGAGGTGCTCCGAAGTCCTCCCGAAGCCCTGTCGATCTATCCCAAGGCTCTCCCGTGCCATCCTGAGGCGCTTTCGAAGCATCCCGAAGCCCTGCCGATCCATCCTGAGCCATTCCAAAGCATCCCGAAGCCCTGCCAGTCCATCCCGTGGCATCCCGAGGCACGCCAAGCTTTGCCCGCACATACCTAGCCATCCCAAGGCACGCCGATGCTCTACCTGCACATACCTAGCCATCCCGAGGCATGTCAAGCTCTGCCCGCACATACCTAGCCATCCCAAGGCACGCCGAAGCTCTGCCCGCACATACCTAGCCATTCCGAGGCACGCCGAAGCTCTGCCCGCACATACCTAGTCATCCCGAGGCATGCCAAAGCTCTGCCCGCACATACCTAGCCATCCCGAGGCACGCCGAACCTCTGTCCGTACATCCCGAGGCATCCCGAGGCACGCCAAACCTCTGCCCGCACATACCTAGCCATCCCGAGGCACGCGGAACCTCTGCCCGCACATACCTAGCCATCCCGAGGCACACCGAACCAATGCCCGCACATATCAAGCCACCCTGAAGCATCCCGAAGCTCTTTCGATCCGTCCTGAGCCATCCCGAAGCATCCCGAACTCTGCCAGCACACACCGGTCCACCTCGAGACAATACCGATCCGTTGCAAAACACTATTCACACTCAATCAAACACATTCCCCCGCGGAAGATGGACACAAACCAACATTGGTAAGGCCTCCTTCCAACTCTATTTCAATTAATTTAAATATTTAAATACATAGCATACAATGTAGACATCATTTACAAAATGCATTTTTAAAAGCACACACACAACTTTTAAGGAAAGAGGGGTATCGAAAGACTCGTGTATACGAGGCGACTCGGGTGAGCTCAACTATCTCTTCCCGAGGCGTAACCTGACCTCCGAACTCAAAATCTCATCACACAACAAAAACAAAAGCCTTTTCTCAATGTTTTGGGCATACACTACTAGAAACAGCTTATTTACCCACGGAATATTTCGTGGGTAATCTTCATTTACCCACGAAAATTGTCCGTAGGACGTCCGTGGGTAAATTTTTGTGAGTAATACCCACGAAAAATTCCGTGGGTAATACCCACGAAATTTCCGTCAAAAAGCAAACATATCCGTCGGAAATTAAATAAAAATATCCACGGAAAATTTAATCGGCCGCCGGTCGAAAACATGCCGAAGGTTACTCACGGATTATTCCGTGGGTAATATTGTAGTTTACCCACGAAATATTCCGTGGATAATATTAAAATTAAAAATAATATTTAGCTGATGTTTTTACCCACGGAAATTTCCGTGGGTAATTGAGAAAATTACCCACAAAATATTCCATGGGTAATTTTATACTCAATTACCCACGGAATATTTCGTGAGTAATTTTATCATAATAGAAAAAAAAATATTTGAAAATTCAAAAAACCACTTGTAAAAGCCAAAAATCCAATACTATATAACATTCACACCATTCACACAAACAATATACACAATTCTTAAACAATCTCAAACAATGTCTTCCAAACCAAATAAAACATTAACACGTACAAATCTCTAAACAATATAACATATTACAAACAAAAAAAAAAGTCTAGTAGTTAAGTTACCACTCTTGATATATTCCTTAAATCAATAGAAACTTGGGCCTCTGACATCAAACTACTCAATAAATCTACTGCTTAATACAATTGTTGGAGTAAAGTTGTGACAGCTATCGCCACAACCCCCACTACTCACACTTGATAGACTGCACTTGGTGCTGAGTCCGCAAGCATGGCCATCCAGAATGAAAGTGTCAAAGACCTACATGAATTCTACAAATCCGTAGCAAAATGAGCATCACTTCTAGTTTTGATATAAGGCTGCCACATCAACCCTTAAACTTAAACCCACTAAAAAGTATTTTCCATTGGTCAAAGAAATAAAATTATGACAAGAACATTTCATTACCTCTACCTCTACCCCTTCCGTGACCACTGCGACCTCTTCCTCGGTAGCTGGGAGATCCATCTGATGCAAGAAGAATGCAAAGGTTATTGACTGTAACAGGGTATAATCAGAAACAAGTATTCTTGATTTACCTCCATGCTCATAATCAGGGAATGGTTTCACCCGATCGACAGGAATAGGTTCTTGATACCTGCATTACAGTAGAGGGAGATGATGAACTACTCATTCTTAACCAATGATGCAGTAGAACATGGAGTGCAATGATACAACACACATAGAAGAAAGTTGACACAACAATATGATCTTAGAACATAAACTACTAGGAAATCAAAGAGTGAGCACAAAACTAAGTCAAATAAGTGGTGTTCAGTAGCTCCAAGGGACCTGTCTCTTAGTTAAGCATCATGAAATGATCAAATCCAATGGCATGTAGAGATTCAACACGATGATTTTAGAACAGAAACTTTTCAGAAATCAAAGGGTGAGCATAAAACTAAGTCAATTAAGTGGGGCTTCAGTAGTTCCAAGGGGCATTGGTTTCCTCACAATGTGTATCCAACCAGAATAAGCAAGAAAAGGAAGGTATAAATCAAAGAAGCAAAAAGAGTATTTAAGTGCATGTGAAAGCAAACTCGGGCATAGGTACAAAGCATTATGACTTAAGACACCAGGACAAAAGGAAGGGATATAAGGTGTAATTACAAAAAAGAAAAAAAAAGTGACCACCTTAATCAATTCAGCAATCATAACAGTTTTGTTAATAGCTCTGCCCATGCCCTTGATAGCAATTTCATCAGATCCTTTCTCCTAAAAACACATGGCAAGTCAAAAACAATGAGAAATAAAGCAAAAATATTCATCTCTACACTACTATATTTTTGACCTAATGTAACGCATCTAGTGCAATGCCAGAGCTAATGTAACGCATCTAATGCAACGCCAGAGCTAATGTAACGAGTCTAATGCAACGACAGAGCTAATGTAACGGCTAATGTGTTGTGAATATAGCCCTCCACACCCAAGCAAACCTACAAGAATAATAATCGCACACAAACCAAGCACAAGAAATCAATGAAAAACAGAAAAGAACACAAGAAATTGTTAACCCAGTTCACCAATTTGATTTGGCTACGTCTGGGGGCACTACCAAGCCAGGATCTTGCACTATGTAATTAGAATTTGTGTTACAACTGAATTGGGGGCGGAACATTGTTTATATATGACCTAGGGTAAAGTCCAAATCCTAAACAAACAAGGAAACTGGGACTGCTGTAAATCGGGCGGAGCGCGGCCGCTCTGGAGCCTAGCGCGGTCGCGCTACAGTCCAGTAAGTTCAACGCCTTTTGACAACGCCTCAAGCGCGGTCGCCCTCCCATACAGCGCGGTCGCCCTCAAGAAAATCCTCCGAGCCATAAGTTACTGTCCAAGAGCGCGGTCGCGCACGCCATGAGCGCGGCCGCTCTTGACCCCAGAAACCTGCTACGAAATTCTTCCCCTTGCTTCGATGTCTAGCCCAATTGATCCTCTATCCCAACAATCTCCCACCTAGAGATCAACCACATATAAACCCCGTATCCGTCTTCAACTCACCCTTGGTGTCCTCCTAGTGCTCACCTCGATCATGGTAGTGCCATCCTCCTCTCTCATTCTTCAAGCCCAATTGAAGCTTTGCACAGCTTCAATTTCTCAAGGTTCACAACCTTTGTCAACATGTCAGCCGGATTTTCCGATCCCAATATCTTCTCAAGCCACAAAGTCTTCTTCTCCAAGAGATGCCTGATGTAGTGAAACCTCAGTTCAATGTGCTTCGTCCTCGAATGAAACGCCGGATTCTTTGCCAAGTGAATTGCGCTCGGTATCCTTTGTAGAGAATATTACCACTTCGCGTCTTCCCAAGTTCACCCAAGAAGTTCTGCGGCCAAACCATCTCTTTACTTGCTTCCGTCACTGCCACATATTCGCTTCAGCCGATCGGCGAGCCACGATCTTTTGCAACTTAGAAGCCTGTGAGATTGCTGTACCACCCAATGTAAACACATAACCCGTAGTACTTCTCCTCTTATCAAGATCACTTGATGCCAAGTCCGCATCAACATAACCCGCTAACACCACTTCCTTGCTTGAAAAACACAAAGCCTTACCAAATACCCTTCAAATAACGTAGGATCCACTTAACCGCTTCCCAATGTTGCTTTCTGGATTGCCCATGAACCGGCCGACTACTCCCACCGCATGTGCAATGTCCGGCCTTGTACACACCATTGCATACATGAGACTCCCCACAGTGAAGCATATGGAGTCCTCTCCATCTTGTCACGCTCTTCCTTGTTCCTAGGCGAGTCCCTCTCGGATAGCTTGAAATGCAAACCCAATGGCGTCCCTGTTGGCTTCGCCTCTTCCATACAAAACCTTGCTAAGACCTTCTCAACATATTCTGATTGTGAAAGAACCAACTTGCCCGACTCCCTCTTCCGATCAATCCGCATGCCCAAGATTTTCCTTGCCTCTCCCAAATCCTTCATCTCGAACCGTTCTGACAACTGAGTCTTCAACCTGTTTACCTCTCTACTGCTAGAGCCCGCTATCAACATGTCGTCCACATATAACAGCAAGATAATATACCCATTGTCCGTGTTCTTGAAGTAGCAACAATGATCCGCCTCACATCTGATAAAATCAATGTCGTGCATGAATCCATCGAACTTCCTGTACCACTGCCTAGGAGCTTGTTTAAGGCCATACAAGCTCTTAGTCAATCTGCAAACTAGCTCCTCGCTACCCTTAGACAAAAAACCCTCTGGCTGTACCATGTAGATCTCTTCCTCCAAGTCCCCATGAAGAAAGGCCGTCTTCACATCCATCTGTTCAAGCAGCAAGTTGTCCGCCACTACTATCCCCAGAACCATTCTGATAGTGGTCATCTTCACAACCGGAGTGAATACCTCGGTGTAGTCAATACCGTGCCTGCTTTGAAACCCTTTGACAACCGAGTCTTGCCTTGTAACGCTTGCTACCGTCTCGCTTCCTCCTTGATCCCGTAAACCCACTTGTTATGCGGTGCCTTCTTCCCCTTAGGTAGTTCGATCAACTCCCAAGTTTTGTTTGCCTTCAATGAGACCATCTCATCATCCATCGCAGCTTTCCACTTATCACAAAGCACACTACGAACTGCCTCCGCATAACATTCCGGTTCCCCATTATCTGTCAACAACAAATAATAATTCGAAGGAGTATACCTGTCAGGTGATCCACGCAGTCTGCTGGATCTACGCAGCGGAATATCCGGTTCTGGAGTACGTGGTTCATCTTCAGTGACCTCCTGACCATGGTCAACATGAACTGTTCTGCTCCCACCCGAGTTTGGAATATCCACCTCTACAACCTCCGATTCCGAACTAGTACCATCAGATGCCCCCTTTCTATCCTTGTACAAAACCTGTTCATTGAATACCACATCTCGACTACGAATAACCTTATGGTTTTGATCATCCCAAAATTTATACCCGAAGTCATCCCCGCCATACCCAATAAATGTACACTTAACCGTATTTAGCATCTAATTTAGTTCTCTCAGCGAGAATCAACATGAACATAAGAAACGCAGCCAAATATGCGAAGAAAGGACAGATTTACACCTTGCCACTCCAAGCTTCCTCTGGAATTCCATTCCCCAATGGAACCGATGGTCCCCGATTGATCAAGAAAGCTGCCGTGTCAACTGCATATGCCCAGAACGTCTTCGGAAGTCCACACTTCAATCTCATACTTCTAGCCCGCTCATTCAATGTTCTGTTCATCCTCTCTGCTACCCCGTTGAGTTGTGGTGTCCGCTTTGGAGTCTTCTCCATACGAATCCCATTCGCAGCACAGTATTCCCTAAACTCACCAAGCTCATACTCCCCACCATTGTCTGATCTCAAGCACTTAAGCTTAAGTCCCGTTTGATTCTCCACCAAAGCCTTCCACTTCTTGAACACCTCGAAAGTCTCATCTTTCCCCTTCAAGAAATAGACCCAGACCTTCCTTGTAGAATCATCAATGAAAGTCATGTAATATGACGCACCACCTAGAGATGTAACCGGAGATGGCCCCCACAAGTCCGTGTGAACCAATTCCAACTTTGCTTCCCTCAATCCCCTACCTGTCCTTGAGAAATTATTCCTCCCTTGTTTGCCAAACATACAATCTTCGCAGATCCCCACGTTGGCTGTCTTGAGCCCGGTAGTAGACCCTTGGAACAAAGAACCTTCATCCCTCGTCTCACTCATGTGACCCAATCGACAGTGCCACAAATCGGTATCACCCTTGGCTGCCGCCACCGCAATACTATCCTTGGTGTTGTTCGCCAAATACAAAGTACCCTCCTTATTACCCCGAGCGATCTCACAATCCTCCTTGGTAATAACCCAGGTTCCTCGGCCGAAAGTCACCTTGTAACCCTCTTCGTCCAAGCGCCCAGCGAAAGTAGGTTTTTTTTCAAACCCGGAATGTGCCTGACCCCGTTCAGATGTAGAACCTTCCCGTCCGATGCTCCTATCCTGACATCCCCCTTCCCCTTGATTTCCAAAGGCTCGCCATCAGCTAGATAGACCTTCCCGAAATCACCAGAAGTGTAGTTTTCCATCTCTTCCTTATGCCCGCAAGAGTGGAATGATGCCCCGAATCCAAAGCACCCATGATTCTAGTGCACTACTAACACTCAGAACCAGTACATCGTCACCTTCGACTGCCACATTCGCCTGATTGCCTTTACGATTTGGACAATCCCTCTTAAAGTGTCCCAACTCCTTACAATAGTAGCACTGAACAGATCCCTTCGCAACCTTCGGTTTGTCCTTGGTCTCATCAGATTTGCCCTTACCACTCACTCCGTTCTCCCTTGATTCGGTTCTCCCTTGTTTGCTAGTACCCGGCTTCCCCCTACTAGTAGTAGCTAAAGCCGCTCCCGAAGTACTTGATGTCCCCAACTTCTTCATGCGATTTTCCTCACCTAAAAGAAAGTCTTTAACATCATCATATTTCAATTTTTTCTTACTGCTGAAGCGTTGATTGCGATCACCGTTCCGCTCCAACTTGCCGGTAAAGAAGCTAGCAACAAGCATGCATGAACCTCGTCATCGAACTTGATCTCCACCGCTGTCAATGAATCTATGACATCCATAAACTCATCGATGTGCTTAGCCAAGGATCCTCCCTCTTGCATCTTGAGACTACCCATCTTACGTATCAAATCAACCTTATTTGCAGCAGACGGAGTTTCAAATCTCTCGCAAGATAATCCAATAGCTCCTTGGTGGTTGTCGCCTTCCCGGTAGTCTTCGCGATCCACTTTGACAAAGTAGATCTAACCACCCCTAAAGCCTTCCGATCCATGAGTTCCCATTCTTCCCGATCTTCATCTTCCGGTTTGACACCCTTCGTAGGCTTGTAGAGATCCTTGTTGTACAAGAGATCCTCGATATGCATCCTCCAATATCCGTAGTCGAGACCCATCGAATTTCTCCACCGCCTGTTTGTCCTTGCCCATTCTTGATTGCTTGAAACAACTCCCTTGATCCTGAACCAAGAGCTCGATACCGGCTTGTTGTGAATATAGCCCTCCACACCCAAGCAAACCTACAAGAATAATAATCGCACACAAACCAAGCACAAGAAATCAATGAAAAATGTAAAAGAACACAAGAAATTGTTAACCCAGTTCACCAATTTGATTTGGCTACGTCTGGGGGCACTACCAAGCCAGGATCTTGCACTATGTAATTAGAATTTGTGTTACAACTGAATTGGGGGCGGAACATTGTTTATATATGACCTAGGGTAAAGTCCAAATCCTAAACAAACAAGGAAACTGGGAGTCAGAATCGGGCGGAGCGCGGCCGCTCTGGAGCCTAGCGCGGTCGCGCTACAGTCCAGTAAGTTCAACGCCTTTTGACAACGCCTCAAGCGCGGTCGCCCTCCCATACAGCGCGGTCGCCCTCAAGAAAATCCTCCGAGCCATAAGTTACTGTCCAAGAGCGCGGTCGCGCACGCCATGAGCGCGGCCGCTCTTGACCCCAGAAACCTGCTACGAAATTCTTCCCCTTGCTTCGATGTCTAGCCCAATTGATCCTCTATCCCAACATAATGCAACGCCAGAGCTAATGTAACGCATCTAATGCAACGACAGAGCTAATGCAACGCATCTAATGCAATGCCAGAGCTAATGTAACGAGTCTAATGCAAAGACAGAGCTAATATAACGGCACATTTTGATTAATTCAACGGCTTTGATCTCAGCCATACATTAGATTTTTTGGCGTTACATTAGATTTTTCTAATGTAACGGCTAAATTACTAATGTTATGCCAAAACCCTAAACCCTAAACCAATATCCTATACCCTATACCCTATACCCTATACTTTATACCCTATACCCTATACACTATATCCTATACCTATACCGTATACCATATATACTATATCCTATACCCTATACCCTATACACTATACCCTATAACCTATATCCTATATTCTATACCCTATACCCTATACCCTATACACTATACCCTATACCCTATACCCTATACCCTATACCCTATACACTATACCCTATATCCTATACCATATACCTTATGCCCTATACACTATTTTTTTTTTTTTTAAACACCAGCAAACTGATCTTTATATTTCTCAAAAATCACACTGGATACACCAGCTGAACCAAGCAATAACAGTCTATGCTGCCATAAATCAGCAAATTGCTGAGGTATAACAACATAACAAACACCAAAACAAATGCCCAAACTCAGGCTAAACAACCAAACCCAAAGCTGTCTAAAAACAGTAAGCTGCTGCCAAGAACCATCATAAAAATTCTTTGCACACTACTACATTTTTGACCTAATGTAACGCATCTAATGCAACGACAGAGCTAATGTAACACATCTAATGCAACGCCAGAGCTAATGTAACGAGTCTAATGCAACGACAGAGCTAATGTAATGGCTAATGCAACGACAGAGCTAATGTAACGCATCTAATGCAACGACAGAGCTAATGTAATGTATCTAATGCAACACCAGAGCTAATGTAACGAGTCTAATGCAACGACAGAGATAATGTAACGGCACATTTTGATTAATGCAACGGCTTTGATCTCAGCGCTACATTAGATTTTTTGGCGTTACATTAGATACTATAACCTATACCCTATACCCTTTACCCTATAACCTATACCCTATAACCTATAACCTATATCATATACCCTAAACCCTATACACTATATACCCTATACCCTATACCCTATACCCTATATACCCTATACCCTATATCCTATACCATATATACCATATACCCTATATACCATATACCCTATACCCAATATCCTATATACCCTATACCCTATACCCTATACACTATATACCCTATACCCTATATACTATACCCTATACCCTATACCCTATACCCTATACACTATACCCTATACCCTATACCCTATATACCCTATACACTATACCCTATACCTTATACACCCTATACCCCCTATACCCTATGCCCTATACCCTATACCCTATACCCTATACCCTATACACTATACCCTATACCCTATACCCTATACCCTATATACCCTATACCCTATACCCTATACAATATACCCTATACATTATACCCTATACCCTATACCCTATACCCTATACACTATATACACTATATCCTATACCCTATACACTATACCCTATACCCTATATACCCTATGCCCTATACCCTATACACTATACCCTATACATTATACCCTATATACCCTATACCCTATATACCCTATACCCTATCCTATATACCCAATACCCTATATACTCTATACACTATACTCTATACACTATACCTATACACTATACCCTATACCTATACCCTATACCCTATATACCCTATATATCCTATACACTATACCCTATACCCTATACCCTATATACCCTATACCCTATATACCCTATACCCTATATACCCTATACCCTATATATCCTATACCATATATACCCTATCCTATATATCCTATACCCTATACCCTATCCTATATACCCTATACCCTATACCCTATATATTATACCCTATACCCTATACCCTATACACTATACACTATACCCTATACCATATATATTATACCCTATACCCTATACACTATACCCTATACCCTATACCCTATATACCCTATCCTATATACCCTATACCCTATACCCTATATACCCTATACCCTATATACCTATACACTATACCATATACACTATACCCTATACACTATACCTATACCAATACCCTATACCCTATACCCTATACCCTATATCCTATACCCTATACCCTATATACCCTATACACTATATCCTATACACTATACCCTATATACCCTATCCTATATAACCTATACCCTATATACCCTATATACCCTATACCCTATATAGCCTATACCCTATACCCTATATATTATACCCTATACCCTATACCCTATACCCTATATCCTATACCCTATACCCTATATATTATACCTTATACCCTATACCCTATATACCCTATACCCTTTACCCTATACCCTATACCCTATACCCTATATACCCTATACCCTGTACCCTATACCCTATACCCTGTATACCCTATACCCTATACCCTATACCCTATACCCTATATACCCTATACCCTTTACCCTATACCCTATATATTATACCCTATACCCTATACTTATATACCCTATACCCAATATCCTATATACCCTATACCCTATACCCTTTATACCCTATACCCAATATCCTATATACCCTATACCATATACCCTATACCCTATATACCCTATACCTATACCCTATACCCTATACCCTATACAATATATACCCTTTACCCTATACCATTTACCATATATCCTATTCATTATATACCCTATACCCTATGCCCTATATCTTATACCCTATACCCTATACACTATATACCCTACACTACCACTACCACTACCACTACCACTACTACCACTATCACCACTACTATCACTACCACTACTACTACTACTACCACTACTACTACCACTACTACCGCTACTATCGCTACTACCACTACTACTACTACTACCACTATGATATGGGTTACAATTAACTTTTTAACAGTTTTTTGAAAAAACAGTTAACTTTTTAACAGTTTTTTGAAAAAAACAGTTAACTTTTTAACAGTTTCTGTTAAGTTCTATAAAAAAATTAACCTTTTTTTCAATTTTTTTGGAAAAAGAAGACTATTTTAGACTTTTGTTTACTACATACATTTTTTGCAAAAAGTTATATAAAAAAAGTTATGAATTTTGAAAGAAATAAAACTTAACTTTTTTTTTTCTTCAAATTAGGTTTTTAAGAGAAATTTTTAACAAAATTAAAAAAAGTTACGAAATAAGTTAATTTTCTAATAGTTTTTTAATAAAAAAGTTAACTTTTTAACAGTTTTTGGTAAAAACAGTTAACTTTTTAACAGTTTCTGTTAAGTTCTATAGAAAGTTAACTTTTTATTTTTTATTTTTATTTTTTGGATAAAGAAGACTATTTTAGACTTGTGTTTACTACATACATTTTTTGCAAAAGGTTATATAAAAAAGTTATGAATTTTGAAAGAAATAAAACTTAATTTTTTTTAAAGAAACGAAAGTATATAAAATAAAAGCGACGGTACCCTTAAATTTTATTAATTAAAATAAACAAAGAGGGGGACAACTAACCTTAACCTTTTAATTTTCTAACTGTTTTTGAATAAAAAAATTAACTTTTTAACAGTTTTTGTTCAAATTTTGAATAAAAAAGTGTGTTTTCAAATTAATAAAGACAAAAAAAAAACTACAAAAAAGGAAAAGAAATAAGAAAAAGAAAAAGAAAATAAAAATACTAAACACTTAGGGCGGGCATTTTCCCGCACTCCTTCCCCCGAAAAATTAAATTGAGCCCTTTTCTTTTCCCCCAAATCATGTTTCCCTCTTTTCATTTTTCACTTCACTCGGTTCCAGTTCAACGCCGTCGCCCTCACCCTCACTCTCGCCCTCGCCCTCGCCCTCGCCGTCGCTCTTGCTCTCGCCATCTCCTCATTCAATTGTTCTCGGCGGCTTAGTTCACTCCATGTCGGCAGTGGTAAAAATTTCAATTAATCTTGGAGATGAGGTTGAGGAAATGTTGCCTCAATCTCAATTGACCTTTGGTGGTCTTCTTCAAGCTCAAGGTCAATATCCTGGAGAGATGAGGTTCAGTTTCTCTTGCAAGGTGAAATTCGGACAGTGAACTAAAATTTTGCATCTGATCATTGTCATTGGTCCTTCTAGGTTAGTATTCTAATTTTTTTGATATCTGAGCAGAATAAGTTGGGAACCCGCATCACTCCAGCATTGCAATGACCTGATAAATCATTTAAAATGGGTGTTGAACAAGTTTTAGCTTGGAGTCTGGTCTCATGATGAGGCCTACCGTCAAATTCAGGTAAAATACATTATACTCTGTCATATGAACTGCATAATTTGTATGTGGATCAATCACAGTTAAAACTTTTCATTTGGTGACCTTAGTTTTTGTTGTGTTATGATGGGACTTGATTTTGTGTAGTACTTTCATAAAATGAGTAGTAATCAAGTTTTAGTTTTTGTTGTGTTAATGAGCAGATAATGGAAAGTTTGGCCACTTCAGAAATTTTAACGAAGGGCCAAAGATGTGTGTGTGTATGCACACGTTTGTTTGCACCTTGCTTTCCAAAGGCTTAAGCAAAATTGCAGTGGCCTGTCTTGTGTCTACTTTCTTGATGATCAATTTTAAGAGTAATTATCAGCTCAAGAGACGAATACAACACATGGGATCGGTGTGATTCTTTCAGGATGAAGAATGACCATAGTCGCTTTATTGCTTGATTTCCTTACCACTGGGCCATTCTTCTGGACCAGCTTACTCGGAAACAATGCTAATTCTTGCTGCCAACTGTAGCAGCTGCTTCAAGGTTCTTCCACTGCCTGTCCTATCAATTTATTTATCCTATATATTGTGTGTATAACCCACCTAGGCTTTATTCCTGTCACATGAATAAGCTATCATATGTTCCAATAACGACATGTTTGTGCTTCATTAACTATATGCCCTTGAAAATTGATTACTACTCATCTTTGTGCTTGACTCGTACACTTTGGAAATCATCTGCATTATCTGCTCTTTCTTTTTCAACCATTTTCTCTTGTATTGTGTGGTGACACAATGGGCTTTCAAACACATAATGTCTGGTTATCTTTGAATACCATCTGCATATCTTCTCTTTCTTTCTTTTTGTCTAACTTTATCGGTTGGGCTCCATGGCTGTACAAGTCACTGATGTGCTTGTTTAGAGGTTCTTTTTCCATGTTGTACTACTATCTACCTTAGAATTCTATTTTCCCATGTACTCATATGAACATTCAGTTTCTTAGTAACCAAAGGTAGATGTGTTCAGGTTTAAAGGCTGGTCTATAGAATTAAAAAACGTTGTTAAAGGGTATTTTTGTTTTAGTGAGTGGCAAAAATGTAGAAGTGGGTAGCTGCATATCATTTGAGTTGACACCACTTGCTTTCTTTTGTAGTTCTAATCCTCTATGTTTTAACTTGTAGGTACATGGTGAGCTAAATGGATATGAAGAATAATCAATGAGATGGTGGAGTCTAATGCAACGTTTTTTAGTGTTGCATTAGTTCAAAAATGTAGTAGTGCTTGTTAGGTTTTTACCACTAATATTATGTAATTAGTATGTGTCGATGACACGTTGTCAAGTGTACATATATATACTCCCTCCGTCCGCTTACAAAGTTCACACTTTCTATTTTGGGCGTCCGTTTACAAAGTTCACACTTTGTTTCTTTCCTAAAAAGGAAACCTTAAATCACTATTCTCTTCACTCATTCTCTCTCCTACATTATTTTAATACTTACAAACTATTATAATTTATTATTCCCTCTACTCATTCTCTCTCCTATTTTATTTTTACACTCACAACACTTTCAATATAATACTCTCTCCTTAATTCCCGCGCAAATAGTAAGTGTAAACCATGGTCCTGGACGGAGGGAGTATTATGTATCTTTTGGGAATGAAGTTTGTCAATACATGTTAATTATCATGTCAATTAATTTTTTATATAATATACTCCCTCCGTCCCACGTGAATACAAACTTATTTCCTTTTTGGTCTGTCCCACGTGAATACAAACTGCCCAAAATGAAAATAAATTTATTATTTTATATTCACCCTACCCCACCCACTCATTCTCTCTCTTCATTTCCTACCACACAATTTATTCAACCAACTCCACTCATTCTATCTCTTCATTTCCTACCACACATTTTCATTATCTTAATAATATTTCTTAATTATTGTGCCCGGAAAAATGGTTTGTAATAACGTGGGACGGAGGGAGTATTTTTATTATTTAATTGTATATATATTACTATTAGTAATCAATATTAATACATAACAACAGTCGTTACATTAGGTGTGCATCTCATTTTTGGCGTAACATTAGGTATTCAACTACTTTTTAAATTGACGTTGCATTAGGTACTCATCTACTTTTTGGCGTTACATTAAGTGTTCATATAGTTTTAAAATTGGCGTTGCATCAGGTATTTACCTGATGCAACGCCAAAGCTCTGGCGTTACATTAGCTTATTATGTCGTTGCATTAGACCTAATGCAACGCAAGAGAATGCAACGGCCATTAGGTGTTACATTAGGCCTAATGTAACGGTTTTTGGGCCCTAATGCAACGAAAATTAGCGTTACATTAGGTCAGAAATGTAGTAGTGGCAACTACCACCATATACCTGCTACTATCCTGAACAATGAACACAACTGCCAATGAAGGATCACAGGCTCCAGCAATCAACCAGCATAAAAGCAGGCCCATATGAATACTTGAATCATGTTGATGATGCCAACACTCAACCAATAACCCATAGGATCTGAAAACTTGCTTCCTTGTTGATATAACCAACAACCTGCTGAAAACTTCAAACTGCATCCACACGTCTGTTTGAAGGAAATGGCTGTGAACTTTATCCATTGTTGAATCTCCCCTATCCTTCTTTATCCAATACCAGAACAACCAGATAGATTCTAAAAGAAATCCATAGCCAGATAAATGCCAGCAATAACCCTATATCCTATACCCTATACCCTATAGGGTATAGCGTATACCCTATAGGGTATAGCATATACCCTATAGGATATAGGGTATAGGGTATAAGGTATAGGACATAGGGCATATGATATAGGGTATACCCTATAGGGTATAGGGTATACCTTATAGGGTATAAGGTATAGGGTATAAGGTATAGGGTATAAGGTATAGGGTATAGGATATAAGGTATAGGTTATAGGGTATAGGGTATACCCTATACCCTATACCCTATACCCTATACCCTATACCATATAGGGTATACCCTATACCCTATAGGGTATACCCTATACCCTATGACCTATGCCCTATACCCTATATCCTATACCCTATACCCTGTAGGGTATACCCTATACCCTGTAGGGTATACCCTATAGGCTATAGGGTAGACTTTGGTGAGAGCGCTTTGAGAGAGAAAACGAGCGATCAAGGGAGATTCTTTTGGTGATCAATTTTTTGGCCATTTTGGCCGATCCTCTTGGCCGGAGATGGCCTTGCCGGCGGCGGATGGTAGGGGAGGTCTTCCTCCTACTTTGGCGATGGGTGGGGGAGGGTTTCTACCAGTATATTAGGGGAGAAAGTTCCAAAATCGGCTGCTATTATAGGGCAGCAGCCGCCTATTGATTTGTTGAGGGGAGGCAAAATTCAGGCTGGTCTAAGGGGTAGATTGGATCAGGGGGCAATACCCATGGTCATGGAACGGTTATGGGCGAGGTGTTACAGGAGCATGGGTCGAATTCAGCAAATTTGGAGAATCTGCATGTGCATGGGGTGGGGGTGATATCCCTAAGGCTCCTCTATCATATTTGGCTGCTTTAAAGGGGGATAGGGGAGTGAATGGGAATTTTTTAAATCCTTTTGAAGGTTTGGAAGCTCCTCCTAGGCCGACAATGAAGGTGGATGGCCTTCATGCCTTGGTTTTATCGGAACGGGAGATACAAGCGGCAGCTAAGAGATTACGGTACACTATGGTGTTGAAATTTTCTGCTGGACGGCCTCAACTGAAGGTTATTCATGACCACATCAATCAGGGATGGGGTTTAAAGGCTAAATTCAATATTGGGTTGCTTGATCCGAGGCATGTTTGTTGGTGTAATGCCCTAGGCTTTAGTTATGTTTAACTTAAAATCGTTATGTATCATCTTTATCATTAAATATATTATTTGATTATTATATGTTTTGCATATTTATTGTAATAATCTCCGTCCCTAATTATTTAGAGAATAATTAGTATAATTGTCAATGGATAATCATATGATGATTATATGCATAGATATGCACATTGAAATTATGGGTACTTGTTAGAGAACAAGTGACTGGACTTGACCCGCATGAGATTTATGTCATGGTCAAATGTCATAATTAAATCTCATAAGGTTACTTCATTTAGTCCCTAGACCTGAGATTATCATGACCTTACATATGATGAAAGTCATGTTTGATTTTAGTCAAACGATATCTTAACACGATATTTATAAAGGCTATCTTTGGCATGATCGGATTCATGATGGGAAGAATGATAAGTCAAGATGGAATTTGTCCCTCGAAAGAGAGATGTTTTGCTTGGGCTCCTCGATGAGTGATAATGATGGAAAGTGTGTAGCCACACCCCAATGCGATTGGATTATCATTATACTCATGATCGAGAAAGCATTGAACAAATACAAGTTGACAAGGACCATGACTTGTGTTCAATATAACATCGTGAGACACATGGAGAAATGGAAGTGTACCATTGGAAACGTGAACTCTTACATTATATTATTTGGGTAGACATAATGGCTTGCTAGAGTCCGCTTATGTCTTATGAGGGTCGATTTGATCGAGCTCATTGCCAACATAATATAATCCTATTGGGTCACACACAACTAGAATGAATTGGTTAAACCAAAGGAAGAATAATTGAGAGTTCCTGATGTGGCATACCTTGGCGCGCGACAAAACTGGCCAAGTGGCTTGTTTTACCGCGCGACAGAACCTGCCAGATGCGGTTTTCAGACTAGTTTCCTAATATGATTAGGAAACAAATACTTATATTAAGGTAATATAAATATTAGAGTCTGAAAACCCTAATCAGACTAGCCGAAATTTTCCAAAGGAAAAATCACACTAAAAGGTTTCTCAAATTTCTTCCAAGGGTTTAAGGATCTAGCAATCCTCAAGAACCGTTCTTGGTTCATTCTTACGTGTGGATACAACAATAGAGGGTCTTCGCTCGTTTGACGATCAAGGCCTAGAGTTCCAATCTGAAGATTCAAGGGTTTTTGAAGATCGAAGATTGTGATTCAAAATTACACCGATAAATTGTTCGATAGCTCAAGATCGGAAAGCAATTAAGGTTGGTAAATTCTATCTCATAGGAATTCAATTTAATCGTATAGAACGAATCTTAGGGCTTTGGGTTTTGTATTATTTAGATGCTTATTCCACTGCGCATGGACCGATAAAACCCAACAGTGGTATCAAAGCCCCGTTCGTATGGTTAAGTTTGAATTAACATGCTAGAATTAAGATATAAATCGTTTATATGCTTATTGCATGTTTTGTATGCGGTAGAATTTTGATTGTTTATATGAAACAATATGTAAATCGTTTTTTGATTATGTTGAATTAAATCTGTTAAAAAGGTTGTTTTACTTGATTTAATTGCTTTATAATTGGAATTGATTGAAATTTGAAAAACTGTCAAACTGGCTACTCGAGTCGTGCGACAGAGTAGGCCACGATTGAAAATCTGGTAGTTGGGCTTGATATGTCACGCGACAGAACTTGGCCATGGTCATTGTCTGGTCATGCGACATATATGGTCTTCAGGTAGCTTCTGTCCCGCGACAGAATATGCCTGATCTGGGCAGTATCAGTTTTTGTTGAATTTTCATAATCTGTGAATATGTTTACAATCTGATATGTTCATGTCTTAATCTGGATGCTATAAATTTCTGGAAATAAAATTTATAGGGCTATGCTAGATTAATTCATTGTTTATGATGCATGCTTAATTAATTTAAATGTGTTTTTATTAATTGTTGCGATGCATGAATTATTTGTTCTTAAGTGTTAAGAATTTTATTAGATGTTTAGTTGAAACATTGAATTGTGTTTTCCTAAATGTTTAGTTGAAACATTAAATTTTGGTTTTCTGATTGTTTATGAGAAACAAGTCAGTTTACGCAAAATTTGAAGGAATCTGATTGTTTATGAGAAACAAATCAGTTTACGAGTCTGATTGTTTATGAGAAACAAGTCAGTATACAAAGTATTGATTATGTTGCATTCAAATTGATATTATAATTGTGCATGACTAGGAAAGTTCTGTCGAAGGAAAATTTGGTACTTAAGCAGTCCTTGTGGCTCACCTATTTTCTTGGGAACTTACCTGGTGTACATTATGATTATCTTTGTTGATATGCTTATAATCTGCTTTAAAGAACCTTCATTTAACTTTTAAGTTCTTTATGCAAATCCATGATTAAAACACTTGAGACCACTCGGATAGTTTTGGGTGGGCTTGCCATAGCAAGGTGCTTTGATTCTATTCCGTTTGCGAGCAAGATGAGGAAATGGTGGTTCCTATAAGTTTAAAGTGGATGAAATTAATTGGGTTATCAAAATGGTTTTGGACCCAAGGCATAAGATGAGATTAAAATATGCTTAGACATTTGATGTCTTGAATAAATCTCATAAAAGATCTAAGAGTCATATACGATATGATTGATGTTTTCTACCTAATTAGTTTAATCTTAAGCGGTGCGCCATAGCGTATTTGAGATTAAATTAAAATTGGATCTTAGCCCATTAAATGCATATTATGCTTATTTGCATTGGAAGGTGTATGATTTAGTGGGAGTATTTGTAAAATACATTATTTTCTCTTAAATGATAAATGTGTTGATATTGATATGTGTTCATATAATTTGTATATTTTGTTGTAGAAGTAGCATTACATAATGATAATTGCGATTAGTCCTTATGAAGGACAAAAGTTCGAAAAGAACGGTACAAGTTATTCTGATTTGATCAGACGCTCAAGAATTGTTCTTAGGCAAATGTGTACGTTCTTGACGAATCCGTTCCTGCTGAACCCACTACAAATGTTGCAAAGGGCAAATAAGGAAGCAACATTAGAAACATGTTCATGATTCTGACAATATTGCTTGCCTTGTATTTGCCACCATGGTTAAAGGCTCTTATGAAGAACCTTGGGCACATGATAACTATTCTTTTGTTCTAGCATAACGCAAAAAGGAAATGTTCCAAATGCAAGCTAGGCAAAAGATATATGTTGTGCTCTTAATTCATATGATGAAAGAAGGAGCAATCCGCAAATTGTGTTAATGGTTAACACAAGAAAGGGTTCACAAGGGAAGGAAAAGTAGGTAAAGCAAAGGTTGTTGAACCTAAGGCAAAAGTTGCAAAGCCAAAGAGGCTAAACCCAAAGTGTCTCAAAAGGATGCAGTTTGCTATCATTGCAATAAGATTGTCAATGGAAGCAAAGTTGCAAGGCTTATTAGGAAGGCCTAAAAGGTGAAGAAGGGCAATATGATTCCTACTACTTCAAGTATCTATATGATAAATATTTTCTTTTCGACTTCTTGTTCTTGTGTATATGATACCGGATTGGATCCCACATTTGTTTAAATGTGCAAGGAACAAAGAATAGAAAGCTACTCAAAGAAGGTAAATTAAACCTATGCGTAGAAATGAAGCAAGAGTTGCTATATTAACCATAGGGACTTATGAAGTCACTTTACCTTGTGAAGTAGTACTTGTTTCGAACAAGTATGACTACGTTCCGGATTTGAGTAGGAGTATTATTTCGATTTCTTAAATGGATGATGAAGGATATAATTTTCTTATTTTCAATAAGAAGTTTTATATTCATTTAATGATATGCCTTATTGTAATGCATATGTCATTGAATGGTCTTCATATCCTTGAAGATAAGAAACAAAATAATGTTGAAGATATCTATAATATAAATGGAAATCTAAACCGAACAGTATGAACAACGCGTTCATATGGCATTGTCGGATTGGTCAGATAAATAAGAAACATATATCTAAACTCCATTAACATGGACTTTTAGACTCATATGACTCTGAGTCATTTGAGGAATATGGATCTTGTTTATTGGAATTATTGACCAAACCACCCTACACTAAGAGTAGTGGGAGGGCTAGTGACTTATTGGTCATTATACATGAGATGTATGAGGACCATTAAGCAGCATTGCTAGGGGAGGATTTTGGTGTTTCATCATGACTTATCTAGATATGACTATGTCTATCTAATGAAGTCTAAAATTGAATCATTTGGGATGTTTCGAACATTTCAAGATGAAGTACAAAAAAAATTGGCAAAACTATTAAGTACTTCGATTAGATCGAGGTGATGGATATTTGAGCCAAGAGTTTGACAATCATCTCAAAAACTATGAAATCGTTTCAAAGTTGACTCCACCCGGAACACCACATTGTATGGTGTATCTGAAAAAGGAGGAATTGAACCTTGTAGGACATGGTTCATTCGATGATGTGTCAATTAGACTTTCCTATTTCCTATTTCCTCTTGAGGATATGCATTAGAAATAATGCGGTTACACTGAATCGAGTCCCTACTAAATCGGTTCCTAAGGCCCCACATGAGATGTGGCATGGAAGAAAACTTAGTTTGTATTTCATGAAGATTTGGGGTTGTGAATCTTATGTAAAGAGACTTGTCTCTTATAAGTTAGTACCAAATCTGACAAGGTTATTTTCGGATATTGATTTTACAACCGCAAGGAGAACAAAACGTTTGTTGCTCTACACGATTTGTTTCTTGAGAAATAGTTTCTCAATAAAGAATCTAGTGGGAGTAAAATTAATCTTGAAAAGGTTCAAGAACCCGAAAATAATATGGAACCAAGAGTAGAGACAGAACCAAGTTTACAAAGGAGTTGTGGAACCAGTTCAAGATGCACAAGTCCATCATAGATTGGATAGGTTATGATCCGAACTCAAGAAATATTGATTTCTTATTTCAGAAAGTAATAAAGTGGAAGTCATTGAGAATGACGATCCTACTTCCTATCTAGAAGCGATGTCCACTCCTAATTTGGATAAATGGTTAGGAACCATGGAGTCCAAATTGCAATCCATGTTTGATGATCAAGTTTGGAACTTGATTGGGCTACCTGAAGGTGTAAAAACTAATGGGATGCAAGAAGGTCTTCAAGACCGACATGGATGGGAAGATGTGTACTTTCATGACTAAGGATTGTAGCAAAGGCATTTAGGTTAATTCATAGTATTGACTATGATGGGACCCTTTTCGCCAGTTACAATGCCAAAGTCTATTAGAATTTCAATTGCCATGATCGCATATTATGACTATGTGATATGACAAATGGATGTCAAACGACTTTCTTTAAACGGAAAGATTATTAAGGATGTGTATAGTACACAACCCGAATAGTTTGTCGATCCAAGGAACTCTAATAAAGTATGCATGTTGCAAATATCCATGAGATGGGTTGAAGCAAGCTTAAAGGAATTGGAATCTTCATTTCGATGAATAAGTTAAATTGTTTGATTTCATCAAGTATGAAGATGAACCTTGTGTATACATGAAATTCAGTGGGAGCATAGTATTATTTCTATTGTTTTATTATAATGATATCTTACTCATTGGAAAAACGAAGTTCCAACACTTAAGACTGTCAAGTCTTGGTCAAGGAAAGGTTTCTCAATGAAAGATATGGGTAAAGCCGCTTACATCCTTGGCATCAAGATCTATAGAGATAGATCTAGAAGGATAAATTGGTTTGAGTCAAAGTATTCACATTGACAAGGTTCTTAGAAAAGTCTAAGAAGAGTAGCTTGCCAATGGGTCATGGTGTTTCTCTTAGCAACACTCATTGTCCTATGACAATTGATGAGCAAAGGGAATGAATGAAGTTCTGTATGCTTCGGCATTTGGATCTGTCATGTATGCCATGACTTGTACTAGACCCGACGTCTCATATGCTTTGAGCATGATGAGTCGATACCAATCTAATCCTGTTGAGAACCATTGGATGGCAGTCGAGATGATCCTTAAGTACTTAAGAAGAACTAAGGATATGTTCTTGGGATTTGAAAGATTGGAAGTTAATCTTGTTGTAAGAGTTACATAGACGCTAGCTTCCAATCTGACAAAGTTGATTTAAGATTGCAATTAGGATTTATGTTTATGCTTATTGGAGGTACGGTTTTGTTGGAAGAGTTCCAAGCAGAAGAATCGTAGCCGATTCTACTACTAAGGCCAAATTTTAGCAACATATGATGTGGCTAAAAGAGGCAGTTTGGATCAAAAGTTCATTAGTATTTTGGAAATGTTTCAAGTATCACTAATCGGTGGAACTTTGTTGTGATAATTGTGGTGCCACTTGTGCAAACAATGGAACCAAGGTCACAATAACGATCCAAACACTCACTTAGACGTTCTTCGAGGAATTCATAAAGAATGAGAAGACGTTAAGATATACAAAGTATCAACCGATGATGACATAAGGGATTCACTAACAAAGACCCTCGCACAGGCAGAAGCATGATGGTCATGTTAGATCCATGAGTATTCGATACATAAATGGAGCCTAGTGCAAGTGGGAGACTGTTGGTGTAATGCCCTAGGCTTTAGTTATGTTTAACTTAAAACCGTTATGTATCATCTTTATCATTAAGTATATTATTTGATTATTATATGTTTTGCATATTTATTGTAATAATCTCCGTCCCTAATTATTAAGAGAATAATTAGCATAATTGTCAAAGGATAATCATATGATGATTATATGCATAGAGATGCACATTGAAATTATGGGTACTTGTTAGTGAACAAGTGACTGGACTTGACCCGTATGAGATTTATGTCATGGTCAAATGTCATAATTAAATCTCATATGGTCACTTCATTTAGTCCCTAGACCTGAGATTATCATGACCTTACATATGATGAAAGTCATGTTTGATTTTAGTCAAACGATATCTTAACACGATATTTATAAAGGCTATCTTTGGCATGATCGGATTCATGATGGGAAGAATGATAAGTCAAGATGGAATTTGTCCCTCGAAAGAGAGATGTTTTGCTTGGGCCCCTCGATGAGTGATAATGATGGAAAGTGTGTGGCCACACCCCAATGCGATTGGATTATCATTATACTCATGATAGAGAAAGCATTTAACAAATACAAGTTGACGAGGACCATGACTTGTGTTCAATATAACATCGTGAGACAAAGGGAGAAATGGAAGTGTACCATTGGAAACGTGAACTCTTACGTTATATTATTTGGGTAGACATAATGGCTTGCTAGAGTCCGCTTATGTCTTATGAGGGTCGATTTGATCGAGCTCATTGCCAACATAATATAATCCTATTGGGTCACACACAACTAGAATGAATTGGTTAAACCAAAGGAAGAATGATTGAGAGTTCCTGATGTGGAATACCTTGGCGCGCGACAAAACTGGCCAAGTGGCTTGTTTTACCGCGCGACAGAACCTGCCAGATGCGGTTTTCAGACTAGTTTCCTAATATGATTAGGAAAAAAATACTTATATTAAGGTAATAAAAATATTAGAGTCTGAAAACCCTAATCAGACTAGCCGAAATTTTCCAAAGGAAAAATCACACTAAAAGGTTTCTCAAATTTCTTCCAAGTGTTTAAGGATCTAGCAATCCTCAGGAACCGTTCTTGGTTCATTCTTACGTGTGGATACAACAATAGAGGGTCTTCGCTCATTTGACGATCAAGGCCTAGAGTTCCAATATGAAGATTCAAGGGTTTTTGAAGATCGAAGATTGTGATTCAAAATCACACCGATAAATTGTTCGATAGCTCAAGATCGGAAAGCAATTAAGGTTGGTAAATTCTATCTCATAGGAATTCAATTTAATCGTATAGAACGGATCTTAGGGCTTTGGGTAAAGAGGATGAGCAGGGAGGCGAGGATCCAGTTAGCTCATCAGAAAAGGATATTGATGGTGGTAATCAAATGAAGGAGCCAGTGAAGGATTTTGGCCATTGCTATATGGGAGGTGTCGACCTTTCGTCTGATCCTTTGGAGGATGATATTGTTGATAAGGTGGATAAAACAGGGGAATTTGAGGATCTAACAGGTGGGAAGAGCACAGCTAATGGTGCTCCTTCAGGAGATATTGCTCCGTTACAAGGGATTGAGGTGAGTCACTCGTCTGATGAGGAGGAGAATTCTCAAGATTCAACTTTTTCAGGGGAAGAGATTTCCCACAACGAGGGTAATAAAAATGGCCAGCGAAAGGTTTCTCCTCGGGTGACCTGGAGCAAGCTTAAGGGGGTGACTTCTTCCTTTTCTAGTTCCCAAAGACGGTTATAATATGGAATGCGAGGGGGGTTGGAAATATAGCTAAAATGGATGCATTAAAGCTTTTGGTTTCTCAGCATAAGCCATGGTGTTTAGCAATTCTAGAACCCAAAATCCTGGGGGATAGACTTGCTAAAGTTGCGAGGCAGTTGGGTTTTGGGAATTATTTATATAGAAATCCGGTTAATACTCATATTTGGATTATGTGGTGTTCGGGTTTTGATATGAGTTTAGTGTCTTGTTCTAATCAACAGATTACTGTGCGGGTTACGACTGCCAGTAGTGATAGGGTGGATAGGCATCCTTTGTGGGCAGATTTGATGCAGCTTTCAGTTCAGTATGATGAGCCTTGGTTAGTGGGTGGTGATTTCAATATTATTGCTCAGCCATCAGAAAAGCTGGGTGGTAATGGTTGGGATTTTGCGGGTATGGATGATTTTAATCCCTGTTCTGTTGCTGCTGGTCTTTCAGAGATTGATTTTGAGGGAAGCATTTACACTTGGTGTAATGGCCATGATGGGACTAGGCAGATTTGGGAGCGATTGGATAGAGTTTTTGTTAATGGAGCTTTCTTCTCGAAACATGGTAATGTGACTGTTACTCACCTTCCTCGGGATAAGACGGACCACTCTCCGTTGAAGGTAAACTTTTTGTCATTTTCAAAGCCGGTTCATGTTTTTAAATTTCAGCGGATGTGGCTTGATCATGAGGATTGCAAATGTCTTGTTGCTGAGATTTGGAATAAGTGGTATGGGGGAATGCTCTTGAACGACTTCATAAGAAATTACATGCCCTGCTCAAAGCTCTCTGTCGGTGGAACTGGGAGGTTTTTGGTAATATATTCAGGAAGATCAATAAGTTGCAGGATGAGATTTTGGGTTTGGACATACAAATGCAGCAGGGCTGGGATGATAGTGTTGGTTTATTGCTGAAACAGAAGAAGACTGATTTAGCTCAGGTCTTGAGGTGGGAAAATGAGATGAAACAGCAGCAATCTAGGCAGTTATGGGTGCAAGATGGGGATAGAAATTCTGCTTTCTTTCATGCGAGTATTAAGGAAAGGTGTAGAATGAATGCCTTGAAGCTTCAGTTGGCGGATGGATCATGGTGCACCAATGAAACAGTTTTGGGCAATCTGGGTGCGAGTTATTTTGAGGAAATGTTTAGATTAGCTCCGCATGTGATTGAGTATAGTCTTTTTGAGGGCATTGGGGAAGATATTACAGAGGCAGACAATATTTTGCTGATAGCTATTCCGAATGAAGATGAGGTTTGGGAGGCTATTAAATCTTTGAATGCCGATAGTGCTCCGGGGGTGGATGGCTTCACGGTACAGTTTTTTCGGGGTTGTTGGTCTATTATAAAGGCGGATGTTGTGGCAGCGGTTCAAGATTTTTATAATGGGGTGCCATTGCCTAGGGGTTTATCCTCTAATGTCCTAATTCTATTGCCTAAGGTGGATAAGCCGTTGGGTTTTAAGGATTTGAGACCCATTAGTTTATCGACATTCTTGAACAAGGTTATTTCTAAAATTCTTACTATTCGAATGGCTTCAGTAATTCATAAGGTGATATCTCCGGAGCAAACGGGCTTTATCAAGGGAAGAGGCATTCAGGAGAATATTGCGTTGGCTCATGAGCTTGTGCATAGGGTGGATCAGAAAGTGGTGGGCGGCAATGTTCTGTTCAAGCTAGATATGTCTAAAGCCTATGACCGGCTTGAGTGGGATTTTCTTTTTCGTGCTATGGCTGTGTTTGGGTTTAATAGCAGATGCAGAGATTTGGTGTGGCGGTTAGTGCAGGGTAATTGGTATTCAATCAGGTTGGGAGGAGTAGCTCATGGTTTCTTTGCTTCTTCGAGGGGTGTGAAACAGGTTGATCATTTGTCTCCGTTGTTGTTTATCATTGCGCAAGAGGTGTTGTCGCGAGCCATGCACAGAGCGCTTCGGGAAAACACTTTTCGGCCTTATGAGCATGGGAGAGGTGGGGTCCAGATTTCTCATCTATTATATGCAGATGATATGTTGATCTTTTGCAATGGCCGGAGGGGTTCGATAGAAGGTCTGTGTGGTGTTTTATCTAGATATGAGTGAGCATCCGGGTAGCTTATAAACCTAGAAAAAAGTGGTTTTTATGTGGGGAAGAAGTTGAGAAACTTTGAGATTGAAAACATCCGGAGGTGGTCAGGGTGCACGCATCAACAGTTTCCGTTGAAGTATCTTGGTGTTCCCCTGTTCAAAGGAAGGATTCAATGGGTGCATTTTACGGAGTTGGAGACTAAGGTTATGAAGCGAGTTAACGGATGGAAAGCTCGACTTTTATCTTTTGGAGGTAAGCTAACGTTGTTGAAATCTGTTCTTTCTAGCATTCCAATATATTCCATGGGAGTTTTAAAGGTTCCTAAGAGTGTAACAAGGAATTTAGAGGGTATTATGGCTATTTTCCTATGGAGTAATGGGGGTGAGAAACGTCCGCATTGGGTGGCTTGGCAGGAGGTATGCAAACCATATCAGGAAGGTGGTTTGGGGGTTAGATCATTAAAGGAGGTTAATGATATGACGCTTGCCAAGTTGGCTTGGGCGGCTGTTTATGGCAATTCTCTATGGTCTACTTTCATTCGTGAGAAGTATGGGTGGAAGGCAACGAAATCCAGTTCTCATGTTTGGAAATCAGCAGCTTGTTTTCTGCCATAGATAGAGGATTGCAGTAGATGGATTGTTGGAAGGGAGACATCAGCTTTTGGGTGGATAATTGGTGTGGTAAGCAGCTTGGGGGTCCTCGTCCGGTCGATCATGGTTTGATAGTTCGTGATGGGATGATGGTGTTAGATGAGTTGCTCCCTCACATTCCTGTTCATTTGCATGATAACATAAGGAGGGTGTCTATTGATGAGAATGAGGTTGATAAGATATCATGTACATTGACTCGGTCCGAGGCTTTTGAATCTGCAGCTTGGTGGGAGCATCATAGGATTCGCAGCCCGTTGGTGGATTGGGGTGCAATGGTTTGGCACAAGCATATCCCCACTAAGGTTAGTGGATTCTAGTGGAGGCTTATACACAATGGCCTTCCGGTGGATGCTCGGTTGGAGGAATGGGGGTTTATCATTCCTTCCCGTTGTGTTTGTTGTCAATCTGGGGGTAACAGGGAGACTAGGGAGCATTTATTTTTTCATTCGACCATGGCTATTTCCCTGTGGCAGCATTGGTCATCCTACTTTGGGTTCGGTTTTCACTACACTAATTTCCAACATTTATGGGAGGTTTGGTGTGGGGGACAATCAAAAAGAGCTCAAATAGGGTTGGTTCGAATGGGAATAATGATGTTTGTTTGCTGGGAGTCATGGAAGGCGCGATGTAAAATGATTTTTTGATGGCAAACAGATGGAGTGCGGGGCAATTATTGATAGGGTTAAGAATGCTTTAATGGATATGTGCTCATTCATGGTTCCCAAGGCTAGAACTACAGCTGCAAATCGTATCATTTTGGTCAGTATGGGTTTAAGGATCGCTGAGGTGAAGATGAGGAGGATTCGAACATTGAGATGGGAGTCTTCACGTGATTACAGTTATACGCTCAACACGGATGGTTCTTCAGTTCATGGAGAGTGTTCGGGAGGAGGGGTGATTAGAGATTGGAGGGGCGGATTCATCTGTGCTTTTTCCAATTTCTATGGGATGGGCACAAACATGAAAGCAGAGATTTTTGCACTCCGTGATGGTTTGAAGCTATGTCGGGATCTTCAGCTAACCTCGGTTCAGGCTAAGTCTGATTCGTTGGTGGCAGTTGGAATTTTGAGAGGTCAGTTTTCGGCCCCGTGGAGTTACAGTTATGAGCTCCGGGAGTGTAGAAGTTTAATGGGTGGTTTCGGTGTTAGACACGTTTTATGGGAGGCAAATGGTGTTGCGGATAGGCTTGCAGCGAGTGCTCATGTTCATCATCAACATATGAGGTTTGATACGGTTTTTGTTTTGCCGGGTGATGTGATAAATGCATTGAGATTTGATGAGTTGGGCATTTATTCGGTTCGTAATTGACATGGGGAAATTTTTCTGGGTTTTATTGGCTGGTTTTCTGAGTTTTAATGCTTTGGAAAATCAACATTTTCTTGGCTGTGCATCTCTGTTTACCATTGCTAATGTTAGCGTGGTTGGTGGTTTGAAGGCTGCTGGAATGGCAATGCTCCAGGTGGTTATTGGGTTGCTGCAGAATTGGAATTACTGCAGAGTGGGAATGGGGGCGTGGATGGCCGTGTGGTGGCTGTTGGTGTCAATGGTTGCCCATGCTTCATTTGGGTTTTGGATATGGTGTGTAGTAATTGATCTGGGACAATTTTTCTTGATGCAGGTGGTTCTTCTTGGAGTTCTTGATGTTTTTGTTGCTGATTTTTGATTTTCTGCATTGGAGCATGCTTGGGGCTGATGCTGGCCATGGTAGCTCGGCCATTGCCTTGCTTTTCTTGGCCATTGCCTTGCTTTTCTCGGCCGTGTGCTATGCAACGGCCTTGGGCGTCCGCCCTAATTTCTTGTGCGGTCGCACAAGAGCTTCGGCCATCCTTGTGTGGCCGCCCTTGATCTTGCGCGCTCGGCCTTGATTCTCGGTCAGGCCACCAGAATCCCACGTTTCTCTCTCTCTCTCTCTCTCTCTCTCCGCAGACCCAGGCCACCGGAATCCCATGCCTCTGCAATTTCTCTCTCCGTCTCTCTCTTTCCACAGACCCACCGAAATCCCACCCTTCCCTTTCCCCTTCAATTCGACTCTCCCCCTCGAATAATTCATGGCTGCCTTCCTCATCTTTTCTTTCCCCAACCCACGCCACTACCCTTCATCGTCTCCGGCGACGGCAACGGCAATCGAACGGTGTATCCTTCTCTCCGCACACTCCGACCACAGATCTGGGTCATCTCCATCTCCTTCTCTCTCTTCGCACACTCCGTCTCTCCGTCATCGTCTCCGGCGACGGCAACCGAACGGTGTCTCTTCTATTTCATTTTGATTTCTTCAATCTCTTCACACCCTCCGTCTCTCTCTCAGATTTGATTTCTTCAATTTTGTTTTGATTTTTGTTTTGAAGAAACTTAATTTATTCTATTTTTGTTTAGAATTGATGGGTTTGGTTTTTTGGTGTTGTTGTTAGTGATGGTGGTGATGGTAGAGGGATGGTGGCGCCGGTGATTGAGACGGTGGTTGGTGGTGGTTGATGGTATATATATATATATATATATATATATATATATATATATATATATATATATATATATATATATATAATTTTTTTAATAAAAAATATCAAATTGGCGACAGAAATATCCGTCGGTAATTTGGTATATCAAAAATAAAAAATATTGAAAAAAGAAAATTAAAAAAAATAATAAAATTGTGAAAATATGTAATAAATTTTAGGTACTCATCTAGTTTTTGGCGTTACATTAGGTATTCAACTACTTTTTAAATTGGCGTTGCATTAGGCACTCATCTACTTTTTGGCGTTGCATTAGGTGTTCATATAGTTTTAAAATTGGCGTTGCAACAGGTATTTACCTGATGCAACGTATAAGCTCTGGCGTTACATTTGCTTACTATGTCGTTGAATTAGACCTAATGCAACGCAAGAGAATGCAACGGCCATTTGGCGTTACATTAGGCCTAATGTAACGGTTTTTGAGCCCTAATGCAACGAAAATTGGCGTTACATTAGGTCAGAATATATATATATATATATATATATATATATATATATACATATATACATACATATATACATATATATATATATATATATATATATATATATATATATATATATACGTATATACATATATACATACATATATACATACATATATACATATATATATATATATATATATATATATACATATATACATATACATATATACATATATATATATACATATATACATATATACATATACATATATACATATATATATATACATATATACATATATATATATATATATATATATATATATACATATATATATATACATATATACATATATGAACAAACACTGTTACCCATATACATCTCCTCCAAAAACCCAGAAGTAACAGAATTGATATTACATCCAAAAATCGAACTGAGCATAAGTGTCCCAACAACAGACTCTAATATTGAAATTTCTTATGGACGCTGTCCGAACAACAAAGCATAATACCACCATTCGTAAATTAGGCAACGGAATAGACAATGTGGGTGATATACATAACATGGGGGGGGGGGGGGAATTACAGAGAAACCTGAAGGAGAGAGGTAACGTAAGTTGAGATTCTGGAAACAGCCTTTTCTTCATGATGATGATTTTGATTTGATTTGATTTTTGTGTGTTTTTTCTTGTTGCTGGTATGGTGAGTTTCCGAGTTAACTGTGCTTTGTTTTGGTATATTACGGTAGTTAACTTCTCTATCTATTATTGCAGATATGTCTTAGTGTGAGTACGCCAATTCAATTCACGACCCTTTTAGGTGCATTCTAATATGATAAAATTGCACTAGGGGCGTTTTGGTAAATTCCCGGTCCATTCCGAAACATTCGGGAGCTTTTTATAAGTTTCTCGCTAAGAAGGGACCTACAAGTAATTATTGGCTTTGGACCTTTAAGGAATTAGCCCGGAATGTTCCAGAACCAGGTTTTGGCGTCAGAAACGGTTATTGACACGTTATGTCACGCGACAACTTGAGCCATGGAAAAGCGGAGCAGGAGGTCTTACGACATATTAAAGCATTTCCCAAATAAGTGTTAAATAACAATATCTCTCATTTGTCAAAGGGGGACTCTCTCTCTCTCGCTACTCTCTCTCTAGACGCAAAAACCAGAGCCTCTCTCTCTAAACGCAAACCTTGCTCTCTCCCTCTCCGGCTCTACCAGAACAACAACCGCTCCCTCTCTCACCTTTTCCCCGGCGATCCTCTTCCTCAATCTCCCTCACCGTTCTCTTCCTCTCCAGTCCCAAATACACTCGCCCACCAGGCCTCTCTCTATACCCAAAACGCCAATCCCTCTCAACAAAATCAACCCCAACCTCAATTCCCTTCCTCACCGGAAACCTAACCCAAGTCCCTCTCTCTCAGTCGCAGCCATCGCTTTCTTCTCACCTCAATCATCCCTAAACCAGCCGAAGCAATTGCTACCACTGTTCTCTCTCTAAAGCCGCTCACCACCATCGCTCTTCAACAACACCAATCAGAGACATCACCTTCTTCTCTCCACCCAAACAGCGGCAACCCAAATCCCTCTCTCTAAATTGAATTTCCCCTCACCTGATTCTATCCCTCTCCATACCTCAAATACGTGTAAGCCGTTTCCCCTGTTCCAGAGCCCACCACCGCTGCACCACCAATTCAACCCACACACTCATACACATGCGTACTTGAAACTGCAAAGATCCTCGGTCAGAGATCTGAGTTCGTTTGGAAGCTGATTGAACGCCCTCTATACCGACGTGGTATAGAGAGCGTGGACTACAAGGGTAACTCTCCTTTCTCTCTCTTGCACAAGCTGTTAATTCTACTCAGTTTGATGTAATGGTTCAATCATAAACCGCAATCTCTCTGTTTAAATATTATCTTCTGTGATCCATCTGTTTGTTTCTGTGATCTGCCTGTTGGTTTATATTAATTGTTCAATTCTAAATCACTTGCCTGGTGTATGATGTTTGTTGATTAAACCTCAAATTGGGTGTGGATCATTCATATCCACACTCATTTGAAGTGATTCGTGTGGATCTCTATGTTCAAATTCAGGCTGTAGTATGATATTTGGATCATTTGGTGTTGCTGATACTATGGTCATTTAGTGTTATTGATATTATGATCATTTGGTGTTGTTGATACTATGGCCATTTGGTGTTATGGATATTCTGGTCATTTAGTGTTATTGGTATTCTGATCATTTGGTGATTGCTGTAGTGTGAGTTATGTAAAACCTCTGCAAAGGACCTTGTTGTGTCATGCGACATAACTGATCCCTCAGGTCCTGTATCACGCGACATAATGAGCCCTCTGCAGCAGGTTCAGTTCAGTTGTAAGTTTTGTTCCTCCTCTTTGTAAATGGGATGTGGCCTCCCGTGATTAATGGTTCACAAGTTGTAATTCCCCTTTTGAAGCAATAAAAAGAAGCATTAATATGCATTCATTTACATATCTTGTCACATACACTTTGCACACACTTTTGAATGTTTTGGATGTTGAACGTGGAAAGACTCGTCTACGGACGAGGCGTGTTGGGTGAACTCTCGGTTCTTCCCAACACGTAACCTGACCTCCGAACCCATTTTCTCTTTTCAAAAAGGTTTTCAAAGTTTCCTTAAAAAAGACGTGGCGACTCCCTATTTTTCTTTTTCAGCGAGCGTTCATTCACTTAGAGAGTCAGAGCACATGAATCAGTTCTTCAACTATATACAATTCTGGCTTTTGCCTAGAGAATTATTTTGTGGCGACTTTTCTTCTCTGTCCCAAAAGGAAAAGTCACATTTGACAATCAAACTTTTTAAGGATATTAACTTTACTTGCTTATACCTTCATAAAATTGGTGATGCTTTGTCATATAATTGATGATGTTTTGTCACACATAATTCAGGAGTTATTGACAAGGCATAAATCAACTATTGCTGAATTCCTTTCTAAAAACTATGACCGGGTAAGGGATTGTGTTTTATAAATCAGATGAAGTTGAAAGTCATTCATGGACCAAGTTAGTACTCATATTTTTTCAAATAAGATGCTTTGGACTTCTAACTATTTGACATTTGTCCAAAATATCTTCTATGATATGCATGCTGGTTGTTTGGGGATTGATAATCAGAACTGCTGCATTGAACCTGCATATTGTAGATGCCTATTTGATACAAATGTTCGATAACCTATATCAAATGTCTAGTCACTTATAGTTGCACTTAATATTGCAGTTTTTCCAAGCCTACAGCTCACAGTTGCTGGAATCCCCTGAAAAATTATTTACATACAGAGGAGTGATGGAGGGGGAGTCCCACAATATAGTTGTATCAAAACACACTAAAACTCACATTGGTTTTCAATCACAATAAGAACTAATCATAGTTGAATACACAAGTCTTGAAATCTACTTTTATAGGCTGAGTAAAATCTAGGTTATCAAAACACACTATAAAACTCATATTGGTTTTCAATCACAAAAAAAAAACCCTTTCCTGGCAGCTTAAGATTCCTCAGTCCAAGCAATTGAAAAGAAGGAAAAATAAAACTACAACAAAATTTGAACCTGATACCATACAACAAAATTCGAACCTAATTTCATTATTTGGCCGATTTTGACTTGGAATTGCACAACATTTTCAATAAAAGCTTCGAAATTTTGACATACCTTCTGCAAATCGTACGGAGAAAGTGGCCGGAAGGGAGAGAGAAGGCGGGATTACAAGCGGAGGTCGCCAGAAGGGATAGGGAATATCGGAATACACAGCCACGCGCCGCCACCACAGTGATGAGAGAGAGAGAGGGAGGGATCGATGTCGTAGTGAGGAGAGACAGAGGGAGGGATCGCCGTCGACCGTAGCAGTGAAGAGAGAGATAGGGGCGCAGAGGAGAGAGATAGGAAATAAATCGTAAACTAAATTAGGGCTGGGCGGTATTTATTAAAATGATTTTCCGTGGATATTACCCACGGATTTTTTCGTGGGTAATTATTCTGTTTTCCCACGAAAATTCCGTATGTAATACTCACGGAATTTAGTCCGTGGGTAACTTAAAGGATTACCCACGAAATTTCCGCGGGTAAATTTTTTTTTTTTTTTTTGAATTGGCTTCTATGAATCAGCCGGTAACAAGAATTCACAATGAGTAGTCAAATCTTCTTTAAAGTTTTTTTTAGAAGTGAGACTAACTTTTTTGGGACAAACGAAAATAGAAAATTTTGGGACAGTGAGCGTAGTAACACTTATTTGTGAACCATTTGACAAGGTTGCAATACCTAATTAGTGGAATCACGGGCTGCAATACCTAATTAGTGAAGTTCATTATTGATGGAATATTTATCCTAATTCAATGGATTGCATTCCGAAAGTTTTTACATACGTTCTGCAAATTGGACGGCTGAAGTGGCCAGAAGGGAAAGAGAAGGAGGGAATACACTGCGGAGGTGATCGAAAGGGAGAGAAGAGATCCAAATGGGCGTCGGAGTGACAAATCCGGTGTAATGAATGGAGGTCGCCGGCTTGGGAGCTCGTCAATCGCCGTGAATCAAAGAGCATCGCCGCCTAGTAGAGAGGGAGCTCTCGTCAATGGGAGCTCGTCAATCGCCGTCGCCGCCGAGTAGAGAGGGATCGAAAAACGTACAGAGGACGAAAGAGGAATTCTCGTGTTATTTAAAAAAAAATTACCCACGGAAATTTCAGATTACCCACGGAAATGTCCGTGGGTATTACCCACAGAAACCATTTCGTGGGTAATTCCAAGGAAATTCAGTTTACCCACGGAAATTTTCGTGGGCATTACCCACGGCATAGTTTTCGTGGGTATTACCCACGGAATTTATTCCGTGGGTAATTAATACTAATTACCCACGGAAATTCTGTCGGAAACACCCACGAAAACTATTCCGTGGGTAATGTAGACGTTTACCCACGGAATTTTCGTGGGAATTTTTTTTTTTTTTTACTTTGACTTTTTTAAACCGTGGGTAATTAGGTTTTTCCGTGGGTAATACCGTAAGTAATACCCACGGAATATTCCGTGAGTAATCGGACAGATTCTAGTAGTGATAATCAAAACGGCGTGGTGACTCTACAAAAAAGACAGTGCACCCTCAAAGACGGGAGATGTCCGATCCATGCGCCGGATCCGGGTAATTTTAGGACTGCCCTAAGAGCTAGGGTGAGTTCGTCCAGCCACCTTCCAGCTCGTCCAAGTAGGCCTTTACTTAGTGTTGTCAGAACTAACTTGTTGGCTGCTTCTGTTTGTCCATTACCTTGGTAATAGGTGACTGACGACTTCCAGTAGTTAACACCCAATCTCTTTTTCTCTGTTTCAAAAACTGTTGAAAATTGTAGCCCGTTCTCAGAAACAATTTAGTTTGGCAACCCAAAGCGACACCAAAAGTAATCATGGATGAAGTTGATGACATTTTCTTCCGTTATCTTTGCCAAAGGTTTCGCCTCAATCCATTTTGTGAAGTAGTCAATAGCCATAATCACATATTTGTAGTTTCAATGGGCGGGTGGGAAGGGTCAGATCAAATCTACCCCCCAAATGTCAAACGGTCAAGATGCAATCACGGGTGTTTGCTCGGTGGTTGGGAGCCTTGGTAGGTCGGCATATCTTTGGCACTTGTCACACTCCTGCACAAACTTGCGAGCGTCCTCTCTTAGATGAGGCCAATAGTACCCCAATGTAATTATCTTGTCTGCCAAAGTTATGGCCTCCCGTGTGTCCTCCACAGATTCCACTATGAACCTCAAGAAAGAGTTAAGAAATCTCTAGAGGATGAACACACCTCAACAATGGCTCGATAAAGGACCTTCTGAACAATGTGTCCCCATGTATAGTAAAGCTAAGGGATTTCTTTATTATCATTCTAGCTTTCTGCTCGTCATCTGGTAGCTCGCCCGTTCGATATAGGTCTTTATCTCATCAATACAACACTTAAAGTTGTTGACCGAGCATAGAGTCTGCACTCTTTCGTATGCTCGCTACTCTAAGTATGAGATCAGTTGACCATGCTGCTCGTCTGAAGTGGCCAACTTGGAGAGTAGATCGGCCAATTCATTTCTTCACGTGCTACTCTCTCTATTTCAAAAAATTCCAAGTCTTAGATTAGCCTTTTCACTAGATCGCAATATTTGATCAGAACTGGATTGAGCACTTCGTATTCCCCCTTGACTTGATGCATAATCCGTTGGGAATCACAGTCACCAATAATCTTGGTCGCCCCAAAGCATCTGGCATACTCAATTTCTTCGATGAAGGCCTCATACTTGGCCTGGTTGTTGGAGGATTTAAATTTGACCCTCAAGGCTTCTTCAAACGCCTTACCATTTTCTGGCTTGATTAACACAATTCCAGCTCCACTAACATTCTTTGTAGCAGATCCGTTCGAGTAAACTCTCCAGCAATCATCGGGTAAACTTACTGGTTGTTGGTTCGATGGCTCTTTCCCCTTCAAGCTCTTCCTTGGAGTATTTTTTGCATTATCTTCTTTGGTGAACGTAAGCTCGACCAAAAAACAACCAGAGGTTGAGCCTGGAAGGTTTTTCGAGGCCTATACTCGATGTCGAACTCTGTCAATTCTATTGACCAGTTGAGTAGGCGACCTAAACTTTCAGGCTTATGTAATATCTTCCTCAATGGAGCATTGGTCAACACGATAATGGGGGGAGCAGAGAAGTAAGCTTGCAGCTTTCTAGCTGCTATCACTAAGGCATAGGCCACCTTTTCTGTATTGAAGTAACTTCCCACTACATCAGACAAGGCCTTGCTCACGTAATAAACTGGTTTTTGAATGCTATTTTCATCTCTGATTAAAACTGCAGCCACTGCTCGATCTCCAGCTGATAGGTAGACGTACAAGCTTTCTCCTTTAACCGAGCTACTAAGCAATGGTGGAGTGGCGAGGTACTTTCTGGGTTGTTGGAATGACGAGGAACATTCGGCCATCCATTCAAAGGTTTTTGTCCCCCTCAAGGTTTTAAAGAAGGGGAGAGACCTCTCAGATGACTTGGCCATAAAGCGACCCAAAGCAGCGATCCTACAATTCAAGCGTTGAACTCCCTTGATGAACGTAGGCTCCTACATTTCTACTAAAGCCTTGATCTTCTCCTGATTGGCTTCAATACCCATCTGTGATACCATGAAGCCCAGAAACTCGCCTCCTGCCACTCCAAACACACACTTGCTCGGGTTCAATTTCATTTTGTTTGCTCGTAAATTGGCGAACATTTCCATTAGGTCGACCACATGACAACCAGTCTTAGTTTTGATGACCATGTCATGAATGTAGGCCTCCATGTTTCGCCCAATCTGACTAGCAAAGACTCTGTTTACCATTCTCTAATACGTTGCTCCGGCGTTCTTACACCCAAATAGCATTTTGGTGTAACAATATACCCCTCCAGTTGCCTGGAAGGCTGTTTTCTCAATATTATCCTTGTTCATTCTAATCTGATGGTAGCTCGAGTATGCATCAAGAAAATTGAGGGTGGCATATCCAGCAATGGATTCGACCAACTTGTCTATTCGAGGGAGGGGATAACTGTCCTTCGGGCAAGCCAAGTTTAAGTCTGTGAAGTTGACACACATCCTCCACTTCCCATTGGCCTTCTTAACCATCACCACATTTGCTAACCAAGTAGTGTAGGAGGCCTCCTTGATAATACCTGTGCTGAGAAGCTCGTTGACCTCTTGCTTTATAGATATCTCCTTGTCGCATCATGAGCAAAAATCCTCAGCCTCGGGCTTTTGTATTTCATGGTGGGGTTGATGTCAAGGCGGTGCACTGCGACCTCTTCCTTAAATCCCCTCATGTCTTTTACTTTACACGCAAAGACGTCTGTACTCTCTTTCAATAGGTTAGCTATCTCAACCTTTTCTTCTGGTGACAACAAACTACCTATCTTGATTTTCTGCTCGGGGTAGGATGGATTGGCCTCTACCTCTTCCAGCTCGTCCACTAGCTCTAGCTTCAGGCCATCCCTAAACTGTAGGGTCTCAATAATGATCTCTTTGACACTTTTTCTCTCCTCAATACCCAAGTGTGGAGCTTTTACCTCGATCATATCATCTAGCTCGGTAGCTACTTCTCAACTGGTGGCCCCTGAGTTTTGGTTAACTTGGAGGCGAAGGTCGCCAATGATGATCTGGTTGACTAAAACTGTATCTGATGTAACCCGTGTGCTTTTAAAGGGACGTGTCAGCTCAGTCATGACGAGGTAATGTGAGGGATAGGTCACCGCTTCTAGAAATGAGTCTGTTCTTTCCTCTACACACCTAATTGAGGCTAACGTTGAGGTAGTGGTGACAGACTTTGAAAATTTCCATCTAGTTCTGAAGTGTCTATCTCCAACTCCCTCTTTTTTTTTATCGAAGCACGTGATCGAGATATTCCCTAGCTGTGCTTAGAACGCACCCAACTCCCAACATGGTAGGAAACTTGACCCTTTGATGAGGGATGGAGGGGACCATTCCTAAGGCAACATGTCAAGGTATTCTTATAATAGCATGGTAATCACTTAGAACGGCAATTACTATAAATGTTACCTTAGCTATAATCCTCAGAGGATGATGTCTGATGTCCACTTCCAACTGTATTTGTCCCTTTATGTCGACCCTGTCGTTGGTGAAGCCTTCAAGTCGACCTGAGTAAGGTGACAACCTGACATCTATCAAACCCATATCTAGGAAATTTTTATAGTAGAGGATGTTTTTGCAGGCCCCCGTGTTGACCAAAATTCTGCTTGACGTGCAGTCATCAAAGAGCCCTGGTATCACCAACATCTGGTCTCTCGCTGTCATGCAAGTAGCTAGCTGGTATGGGTAAAAATTGATCACCTCATCTTGTATACAGCTTCTGGGTAGGACATATGGAGCTTTACTCAACTGGAAGAACTTATGCTTGAGGGCGGTGTTTCTTATCTCCTCAGCTATCACCCTAAAGTCAATATTGGCTCCCTTAGCTCTTGTACGTCTCTTGTAGGTCGTTCTCCCCTTGTAGCACAATCTCCCTTCACAAACCTATCCAATCTGCCTTCGTTCACCCACTTCTGGATGATCCTTTTTGACGCAGCACGGAAGCACGATAGATTCGTGATTAGCGCACTAATCACAAGAATTTTTCAAGCGAAGAATCCTCAAACACAATAACTGGAATCCACCAGAAATTTAACTGAAATCCACCAGAAATAAAGAGAAAACTCATCAAAATTTATTAAATAAAAGCTAATTTTCGAATTACACCACTAGGCCTATTTTATAGTGCCCATAAAACTTGAAAAATAATCCTAAACCATCTAGAATTACTCCTAACCTATATGGTAACTAAATAGGACTCAAAAACTAGTAAATCTTCTCAAAATCTACTCTAAAATCATCCCTAATCAACCTATTAAAATTAATGACGAAAATAAGCAATAAAATGTAAACTAGAACAAATTAAGTCCTAAGATAGTAATTAAAATACAAAATTAATTGATATATTTGACTTCGTCAAATATCATTTCTTGGTGCAGATTCCTTCTCGGTTCCTCCTACATCAGTCACCCATTCTTCAAAAGAACTCGACCCCGAGTTTACATCCGATGTTTGAAAGGAGCCATTCCATCGAAATAAATACTTGGAATAAATTCGCCCCTTTTGCAAGATTTGATATAAACCAATTTTGTCCGGATAAAAATTAAAACTATCAATCACGTCCATCCGTTGATCGTCCGTCCCATCTTCCTCAGAGACAACAATGAATGAAAAATTAGCGTCCTCCATGGACTCTCCCACAATCTCCCCATGATCAATAATAAAATTATCATCGTATTTAAATTCTTCTGTCCAATCAATAACATCCACAACAATATCAAAAATTGATGGTGCAGACCAAGTAATACCACCCGCATCTTCATTCATGGGCTCACCTAGGGCATGATCATGAACCATAATACTTGAAGGAGTAATTTCACCACATACCTGAATAATTTCATATTTTGCACATACATCTTCCCCTTCCTCAACCTTCTCTTCAGATTCAGACAAGGGAACTGCTGGAAGAATGGATTTGTCAACTCCTGAAACCTCTTGCACATCAGGCACCTTCGTCTCTTCAATTGTAGGCGCTTCACTTTCGTTCTGCAACAAGACCTCGAACTGGCCCCGACGTTTTTCTTCAGCACGTTCATGGACTGCAGATCTACGCGCTTTCAGTTTCTGAATCTTGGCAGTTTAGTGATCGTCTTTGTCAGCATAAAATTTGGCTTCCATCCTATGTCGCTGCCTAAGCAATCGCTCCCTTGATGCCCGATTCAGATCTCTGATTGCTTTATATTTCTGCACAAGTCGATCATGCTTGTCCGCTTCGTTGAGTTCTTCGTCCTCTAACGCTAGAAAATATTGTTCCTGTTGTCGAGCACGATCCAATCGAAGATCTATTCCGTGAATAACCTCATCATCAGATCTGGAACTGGACTCTCCATTATTCCGATTTTCTGTCCCTTGAGGACGTCGTCTTGGATTAACCCTGTCTCTCTTACCACGACAGTTTTGATTGGTGTTTTGATCTTGTTGAGCGGCAACCAACGCTGCAATCTGCGTTGCCAAGGAAGTGATAGCGGTAGTTACACCACCGATATCAACCTTTGTTGCCTGATCTCCCATAATACTTCAGTATGATGTAAAAGACAGAATATGGCCTGCTCTGATACCAACTGACGCAGCACGGAAGCACGATAGATTCGTGATTAGCGCACTAATCACAAGAATTCTTCAAGCGAAGAATCCTCAAACACAATAATTGGAATCCACCAGAAATTTAACTGGAATCCACCAGAAATAAAGAGAAAACTCTTCAAAATTTATTAAATAAAAGCTAATTTTCGGATTACACCACTAGGCCTATTTTATAGTGCCCATAAAACTTGAAAAACAATCCTAAACCTTCTAGAATTACTCCTAACCTATATGGTAACTAAATAGGACTCAAAACTAGTAAATCTTCTCAAAATCTACTCTAAAATCATCCCTAATCAACCTATTAAAATTAATGACGAAAATAAGCAATAAAATGTAAACTAGAACAAATTAAGTCCTAAGATAGTAATTAAAATACAAAATTAATTGATATATTTGACTTCGTCAAATATCATTTCTTGGTGCAGATTCCTTCTCGGTTCCTCCTACATCACTTTTCATGATCATACATTCCTCTATAGTATGGCCAGTGTCCTTATGGTATTCACAATACTTGCCATTGTCCCTTCTAAACTTATTTTTGGAGTTCATGGGGGCTGGAGGACCTAAGTCGACCGTATTCATAATTTCTATCTGGCTAACTATGATCCGGGTGAAGCTTTCAGGAACTCTCTCAGTCACCCTACCTCTATTTTTCCCCTTGTGATGGTTATCATTCTTAGCTTGCCCCCCTCCCTTGGTCGACTCTCCAACCTCGAAATGCTTCGAGCTCCTTTCTTTCTTTCTTTCTTTCTTTCCTTTCGTTCTTCGTCCACAGCCACATCATAGGCCCTTTTACACAATTCCTTCCTCATGGTCGCTCTCCTAACTTGGAGCTTGTAATCCAAATCAGGTGAGGACACCCCATTTCTGAAACAGTTAATGACCTCCCGATCCATAAGGTCTTCCTTAATTTGGTCTACAACTTCTTAAATCGTGTGAAATAACTCATGGTACTCTCCATCTTACTCTGAGTCATATTGTTGACATCTGTAACAGTTTTCTTGCGAGCCCCACCTCAGCTGTGGAGAATCTTTCTAAGAACTTCCTCCTCATATAACTCCATGAGGTGATGCAGCTAGTTGATATACCGCGAAACCAAGTTAGTGCTGCACCTGTCAAGGTGCTGGTTAATACCTTGCATAGCACATCATTCTCAGAAGATACCAAACACTCAGTGGCCTCAAAGTGTTACATGTGATTCAAAGCATTGGTTGTGCCAGAATATTTTTTAGCACGGGCAACTTGAACACCCTAGGGGCGGACCTTTGTCGAGCATGTCCTTAGCCGAGGGTCGAAGAGTAAAATCGTTTCGTTCGACCTTGCCATTTGTTGCCTTACGATCTGCCTCCATGTCATCTAGCCTACTCTTCAGATTGAGAATCTCCCTAATGTCAAGGTCGCCTCTCGGATGGGAGATTGAATTAGACTTCTATCTCCCCTCATGATGGTTCTCCCTCCTATAGTGTGTTCTTTGCCTTTCATCTCTTGGGGGGTCATTTCTCTCCTTTCCTTATGGGAAGCGATCTATCATCTCTTGGGGGCGACCTACGTTGAACCCTGTCAGCCTCGAGCTGCGTTCTTTGAGCTAAGTTATTGCTCCCTTTGTTGGTTGAGCCTATCTCTTAGGTGTCTAGTCCTATCCAAATAGATGTGAGTAGGGGGAGGCCTATCACTCCTCTTTTCTTCCCCCGACCGCCTAGAGACTCCGTTTGGGCGCCTGTGAGAAGTCAGAGAGGGAGCTACCCTTTGTGAACTCTTATCGTCCTTTTTAGGAGACTCGGGTAGCTCAAGTAGCTCGTTCTGTACCTTGAGCAAGCTCTGCAGCACCCTAGCTCACTCAATTAGGATCTCCTTCCTACTAAAATGAGAAACTGAGGGACATGCAATGTCGTTTGCAGTTGTTTGACCTGTTTGTATCCTCTTAGCATGCTGGCTGGTTCCTTGGTTAGGCATGGGCCTTATGTCTCTCCTCCTATCTTGTATCCCTATCCCATCTGCCACAATGTTGGAGCGGGTGGCTCTCCTTGTGGGATACCCAGGTGGAGGAGGAGACAAGTTGGCATTGAGGTTCCCCGTACCCGCATCTGTGTTGGGGTTGTTTCCCCTAACACTCTCATCGACTAGTTCACTAGAGACTGTAGCAGTGTGTCCGTCAGATACCATGTTTGTGATCAAGCAAGGTTTCAAGGTCTAGTGTTATCATTTCCCGACCAAACTGATGATGTAGGAAACGGTCCGGATCAGCCTTAGTCAAGCAATAGGTTGTATTCTAGCTAATGTGACCTGAAACCATGAAAAAACGAATAGCCAGGATTGTCTCCGACTAATACCCTCCAGGGTGATGATGAGATAAAATGTTAGGTTTGTTTAAAACTTTATTGAACGATTTAAATCTCAAATAGTGAATATGACATTATCTTTTTACGTTCGATGTTGTCTGTTATATATAGTAGTGCCATAGTATCATTATAAATCCCTTGGATTGCGGAGTTAATGCTGGCGTAATGATCTCCGTGATTGTAGGAGACAGTTACGAATTGACGTGGACAGACGCACGTATTTTTTTGGTCGAGGTCGCCTGAGTATTCGAGGTTGACTTGAATTCGTGCCTTGGTAAGGCAAACATTTGTACAAGTAGGAGATCGTAAGTCGGACGAAGAAAGGTCGAGACTAAGGAAGGTCGGTCAATGAGCCTGATCGACTGATCTATACCGTTGGGCCGATAGAGTTGCAACAGGTGGGCAGGCCCATTCATTAATTGTACCCTTAGAATGATCAGAATGTTGGGCTTTATACATTTGGCCTTTCCTGTCACTTTTATTCCGTTCATAAAATATTACCGAATACCAATGAATAAGGATCTACGGAATGGGATTCATGTATATCGCACCAATATGCGAATCAATAATACAGTCAATCATAGTTGGGGGTTCATCCTCCTTAGTAAAATTGGGTTTTCACACGTGCACAATTTAGTGTTTTACAAATATTAGATTTTCTTCAAACTCCACTTAATATTCAAAAACCAATTAAACCCTAGGATTAAAAACCTATACTTTTGTTTTGCAATCACTTGTCAAAACATATATTATATTTATTCAAAAGATTGACTTGCATGTATTGAACAATCACTTGTCAATCGCACACACAAATTTAGTTTAAAAAATAATCAAATCTACACATGTGATTGTAGTTTAAAAAACTTAGATGAGAATTACTTTTGATAGTAACAGGGAGGAGGGATTTGTAATTTACAGCCAAAATATGTCAATTCCTATTACAATTAGAACTCAGCCGAGAATCCGTCACAAATTCAGTCTCAATTTCCGTCACAAATTTCTTTTGAGCTGCTTCCAATTCTGTGACGGAACTAGATCCATCACAGAAATTCGTCACTAAATAAAGTGGGCGATCGCCCTAACCTGATCCACGCGCTCGCCTTTGGTTTCTGGAAAAACAGTGTGTGCACCCTAATATGGAGCGTTTGCTTCATCCTCCTTTTCAGCTTTGGTACATGCTTTTCCCTATTTTGCACTTTGGTCCCTGCTTTTTCCTATTTCGCACTTTGGTCCCTGCTTTTCCTTATTTCACACTTTGGTCCCTGAAATTTCAAAATAAGCTTAACTACTCCATTTTCTACCTAATTGCAATTCAACCTCTGTACTTTCAAAACAATAATAAAGCTATAATCCAAGGTTTTGATCACCAAATAAGCTTGAAGATATGTCTTTTGGTTCGATAAAACCACATCAATCACTACTCATCTCAATAAACTGAGTAGAAACATTAAAAATGACTTTCATACCCATATCATCCTCGATGAAAAATGAAATGTAATTTGCAACCCCATGGTCGATAAGATGATGATGTCTGCAAATAACTTTCAACTGAACATTTGTTCGATTTACAACTCGCACACACTCCCTATCCAAAAAAGATTACCCCAATTGTTTTATATAACATATCAATCAAATTATCATACATTCATCGAGTTTTATTCCCAATTGCACATTTTAGCCCCTTTTCAAAATGCCAACCTTAAAACGAATGTTCATCATCCTCTCATTTATAGCACACGAAAACAGGTGAAACTTTATTCATATTTACTCCTAAAAAATGAAATCAAGTGTCACAATCCAAATTTTAACATTATTACTAGATTTACCAAAAAAAAAAAAAAAAACACCAAATAAACTCAAATTTTAATTAAACAAGCACAAATAGAAAGCATGAGAGGGATAAAATTGTACCTTGGTTGCTTCGATTCTTCGTATCCTTCACCAAATGGAGTAATCATAAAGAGTTCTTGACTTTCTTTAAATTTGAAAAATGTTCTAAAAAATGAGAATGATATAAAAGCTACTGAAAATCTGAGTTAGATAAGAATGAAAACAACACAACAAATTCCAACTTTAATAATTTTCTCAAAAAGAACATGGTCGGCACTACAAGTATCGACTATATGAAGTCGGTACTACGGGTACCGTTTTCAAAAAAGAGTCGGTCTGCTGAGAAACGCGTTTTTCCGTCGCGTATGGAGAAACGGGGCTATGTTTGTCGCGCGACATACTTAGCCAGTTTCTGGATATCCTTTTCAAAGCTTCTGGATATCCAGAAGCTTTAATATGGATATCCAGAAGCTTTGGAAAGGATATCCAGAAACCAAATATTTTTACGGATATCTTTCCAAAGCTTACGGATATCGAAGCTTGAATATGGATATCCGAGAAGCTTTGGAAAGGATATCCGAAAAAATATTTTGTTTCTGGATATCCTTTCCAAAGCTTCTGGATATCCATATTCAAGCTTCTGGATATCCATATTCAAGCTTCTGGATATCCAGAAGCTTTGGAAAGGATATCCAGTTGTTGTTGTAACGACCCCGAATTTCCATAATTTCCGTAATTCCATAATCATAAATAAATATCCCAAACAACGGGTCCACAACGGTAACTTAATTCAAACCATTACATAAGTGCGGAAAAATCAGATGTAACGGCTATGTACAGTAACTAGTACTAATAAAAGTTCTGAAATTCGGAATCATTAAATAATTCATTTATTCTACTTAATTGCTCCGTCTCTTCCTGATGACGGTTCTCCTCATTTCTATTCCGATCCTGAGGAAAAAAAAAGAAAATGAAGGAATGAGCGAACAATGCCCAGTAAGTTCATACGTGGTCTCATGATCTGATGAGGAGGCAGGCGGAATGAACGAATCCAAAAATTTTATTCAAGGATAGGTTATAGACAAACAGATATATGTATATTTCATAACAAAGAAAGTGTGGCACTACAATTTTGTTATACTTTCAGACTTCCGTCAATTCCATGGGTTATACCCTACATTGAGTATTCCCAAACAACGTACACCTACATTGATGTCGTGTTTTCATAATACATGCTTTTCTCATTAAGCATAGTTTCATGGGTTATACCCTATATTGAGTATTCCCATATCGATCACCTACATTGATGTCGATTTTCATAATATATGCTTTTCTCATTAAGCATAGTTTCATGGGTTATACCCTACATTGAGTATTCCCATATCGATCACCTACATTGATGTCGATTTTCATAATACATGCTTTTCTCATTAAGCATAATTTCATAACTAGTAAATAGTAATGCATACTAGTTAATACATACAGTGCATTCAGAGGTACAAGAACACACATAGCAATTTCAATATTTGCAGATATTCCATGAACAAGAACATATCATAGAATAAAGAATTTCCAATGACGATACATTTCGTAAGAGTATTTTAAAAATTACTATCAGCCACAGATAGCATTCACATTTTGAAAAGACTCGATGGAGTTTCCAAACGAAATTGATATACAAGAGTACTTAGGATCGTAATTCCTTACCTTAGCTTTGCTTCCTTCCTCGAGCAATGCCTTTACGCGAAATCTACAATCACGTAATAACATATCTTAGGTACAAGTAATCTTTTATTACTTCTTATGCACCTATACTTCCTTTCCTTAGTTAACCTATGAGTTACTCTTAGACTCACCTTAATTGGTTAACTAACTTTCTATTACAGGAACTTTCCTAATTTAGCGGAGTTTCCTACTTCGAAACTTTCTTCTTATAATTCTTTCCTCTAGATGACCCTTAGTTTCCTTTCTTTCAATGGAAGTCTAATTCCTTGATAACTTTCTAATTACTGTCCCTCTTCTCTTTTTGGGTAACCTTCTTTAATTAGAGAGTTTCCTCCTTTGGAAGTTTTCAATTTCGAATCCTACTATTTTAGGAATCTAAGTCTTTTAGTAATCTTTTTAATACTAAAGTGTTATTTTTCTTCTTTCTCTTTTATATAACTTCTTTAAATTTCAAACGGTTCCTTTAGGTTTTCTTAATTTCAATAAAGTCTTTTAACTTTCCAAATTTTACAAAATAGTCCCTCAACTTTTGAAAAATTACAAAACAGTCTCTCAACTTTTGAAAAATTCCAAAACAGTCCCTCAACTTTTGAAAAATTACAAAACAGTCCCTCAACTTTTGAAAAATTACAGAAGCAGGTCCCTCGAGAACCTTTGAACTTTTCGGTTCGGTCCTAGAGTTAAGCTGTCCGAGTGGAGGATTTAGCTGGAAATCGAGAATTTAATCCTTCCCGGCTTTGTAAACTTCTCGGTTTGATCCCTTTTCCGTTTAAAAACTAACTGTTTATATATAAACTAACTAAGATTCTAACCCTTAAATGGAGACAACCCAATTCAAGCCAAGAACAATTTCGGCCGAGCTTCCAGGTTGATCCAAAAAATTTATTTTGTGCTTCTTTTTATTTTTTTTAAACATTAAACAATCATTTAATTTCTATATTCTTTAATAAAAACCCTTTTTAATCATATTAATTTTGTTTGATTTAATTTCAAAATAATATGAACTAGGGTTAGGGTTACATCATTATAACCTACAATTCCCCATTAATCAAACCCTCAATTTATACATTAAACACTAAGATTAAACCATTAAAACTCTAATAATGATTAACCCTAGAATTAAATAGATTTAAGATTTCAAAAATTCATAACTAATTCAATTTAATTCCAAATTGAATGAAATAAAAACTAGGGTTTAGGGTATCATCTTACCTTGATTTTGATGAATAAATAATGGCCAAAGAAGACCAAAAAACTCGGCTGTCACCTCCCTCAAGCTCTCGGCCGCCGCCCCTCCTCTCCTAGGGTTTATTTTTTTTTCTTTTTCTTGATTAGTGAAAGATTATGAGGAAAATAAATGAGGGGTCTATTATATATATTCTAGACTTCCACCTCCTTGGGCCCCTTTAACCTCCTAAGCCCAACTTAGCCCACTTGACTTAAATTATTAATTTGGTCCATTTAATTAAATCAAAGTCCAAATTAAATGAGGAGTATTATTTATTTATTATTCTAATTAAATAATACTAAAAAAAATTTTAAAATTTTTCGGGTCTTTACAGTTGTGGCTAAGTATGTCGCGCGACAAACTAAGCCCCGTTTCTCCATACGCGACGGAGAAACGCGTTTCTCCCCAGATTTTGTGTTCAAAAAATATACTCTCGTCCCATTTAAATCTTCACCATTTTGAAGGTGGCACAAGAATTAAGAAAAAAGTTAATGGAGTAAGTGTTGTGAGTATGAAAAGTGAGGTTGAGGATAGAAAGTAGGATAGGAAATAATGAATTGATTGGTGTTGTGAGTATAAAAGTAAAGTAGAAAAGAATTAGTGGGTGAAATAATAATATAAAATGTTCATTTTAAAAAATGTGAAGCTTTTAACGGGACACCCATTTAGACAAAAGATGAAGCTTGAAAATCAAATGGGACGAATGGAGTATATTGCAATTGATTTTCAGTATTGGTGCCGACTTTCCTCAAAATCGGCACTATTGGTAATTGTGAATTTATTTTCATTTTGGTCTGTCCCACATCAGTGTGGACTGTCAAAAATGGAAACAAATACTCCCTCCGTCCCAACATAAGCTTCCCACTTTTAGCTTTGCACGCAAATTAAGAAAATGGGTGGGAAGAAAAAATATTGTGAGTGTAATTTGAAAATAGGAGAGAGAATGAGTGGAGGGAATAGTAAATTATAATGGTGTTGTGAGTATTAAAATAATGTAGGAGAGAGAATGAGTGAAGAAAATAGTAAAAATTCTTTGCCAAAAAAGAAAAGTGAAAGCTTTTAACGAGACACCCAAAATGGCAAAATGGGAAGCTTCTACTAGGACGGAGGGAGTACTCACTATTCCACCCACTCATTCTCTCTCCTACTTCACATTTACACTCACAACATTATCTCTCCTAACTATTCCTTCCACTCATTCTCTCTCCTATTTAATTTTTCATACTCACAAATACTTCGTCCACTTATTTCTCTCTCCTACTTTTTCTTAATTCCCACACCTAAAAAGTTAGTCCACAGTTACGTGGGACGGAGGGTGTAGTTACTTTGGTACATATTTTGCCAAAGTGTATATTTTGATAAATATTTTTAGAAGAATTAATAATTGAAAAAATAAAATCGCTCATAAGTTGTTTCAACAACAAAAACAAACAATATTAGTTTTTCAGCTTTAAGTTAATCAGCTATCAGCTGTCAATCATAAATTCATAAGTTATCAGCAATCAAATACGACAATTAAGTTTTCATATGTTCCAAAAAAAAAAATTGTTCAATTTGACTTTTTGTTGAATTTTGAATATAAATTTAACAGAAATTAATTGTTTAAAGTTATTGATAATATTATTAATAGTGAATTAATAGAAATTTATAGAATTTCATGAACATAATTCAATTTTTATATATTTGTGGTTAAAATTCAATCAAAAGTGAAATGGGACAAATTTTCTGGCGCTGAGTATGTACCATTGTAGATCACTTTTACTTTCTTTATTGCGGTCGATTAACTAAGAAAATTGACACCCTTCTATAGAGAAAAATCATTATACGATATTTATGACTTCAATTGCAATGTAACAGAGGATGAGTAGAGTAGGATTTAAAAATTAATTAAGGAGGGGATATGAGAAATTAGAATCCTTAATATAAAAGTGGCGTTACGGCAATAGAATCTACTAACATAATTGTAGGTAAGGATCAGGCCGCAGACCCTTTATTCAACAGAATTTGATTTTATACATGCAAATATTTTTCCAATAAAACATAGTAGTAAGTAATTTTGCGGACGGATGGATGGATCAATTATTGGTAGGTACACTGTGTAGAACAACAGTCTCAACCGTTAGGCCTGGCCCAAACCCGAATAGGACACCCCAATCCAAACCTTCTCCAGTGGTGGCGTGTCCCTCCTGAATAGATTTCTTTCTCATTTCATCCAGTATGAACAACACGCATGCACTTGACATGTTCCCATAATCACTCAGCACCTGTCGTGTCGCCTTTAGCTTCTCCTCCTTCAGTCCTAGCTTCAGCTCCACCTGATCCAGTATTGCTGGACCTCCTGGGTGGGCTATCCAGAACAATGAGTTCCAGTCACTTATTCCAAGCGGACTGAACGCTTCATTCAGAGCCTTCCCAATGTTCTTTGATATCAACCCTGGCACGTCCTTTAGCAGATGGAATGTCAGCCCCACTTCTCTTAGATGTCCGTCTATAGCTCCATCTGAGTCCGGCAGTATTGTTTGGCCTGCAGATACCATCTGGAACAATGGCCGCTCCACTGATGTCTCTGGATCGGCACCCACAATGATGGCTGCAGCTCCATCACCAAACAGCGCCTGTCCCACCATGGAGTCCAAGTGGGTATCCGTTGGCCCACGGAAGGTGACTGCCGTGATTTCAGAGCACACAACTAGGACACGAGCTCCCCTGTTGTTCTCAGCTAAGTCCTTGGCCAGACGGAGGACAGTGCCCCCTGCAAAACATCCCTGCTGGTACATCATGAGGCGCTTCACAGAGGGACGGAGGCCAAGGAGCTTGGTGAGCTGGTAGTCAGCTCCGGGCATGTCAACTCCGGAGGTGGTACAAAAGATAAGGTGGGTGATCTTAGATTTAGGAAGCCCCCACTCCTTGATGGCCTTCGAAGCGGCTTCCTTGCCCAGCTTAGGAACTTCGACAACCACCATGTCTTGACGGGCATCGAGGGACGGAGCCATGTATTCACATATACTTGGATTTTCTTTAAGAATGTCTTCTGTAAGGTGCATGTACCGTTTCCTGATCATTGATTTATCGCCTGCATATATACGTATACCATGTATAATTCAAAACATGATGCATATGTATATTATTTGATTGTCGTATCAAAAACAAAAAATTAACAGAAGAAGGAGATTTAATTAAATGCATGGAATGGAAGTACATACACATGCGTTTGAATTTTTCTTTGAGATCAGTCATGTGTTCACTGTTGGTGACGCGGAAGTAGAAGTCGGGATAGTCGGCTTGGTAGACGCAGTTGGAAGGGGTGGCGGTGCCGATGGCAAGAATGGTAGCAGGGCCATCTGCGCGTTGAGCTTTGCGTATTTCCTCAATTGTATGAATGAAAGAGGCCATTTAGAGGAATTTGAAAGGTGGTGCAAGTACGAGGATGCAAGGAAGGAGAAGTGGGATGGGGCTAAATAAATAGGAAGAGTTGAAAGATGGGTGGAGTGTGGGGGTTAGGTTGGGCGGGCGGGCAGCTGAAGACCACGTGGAGAGTGAGTTAGGCTGTCCAAACCAGGGTTCTTATTTTGCCACATAGCCCCAGGCAACTCATAATCATAAGACTATGTACATTGGTTTCACTCCACTCTTCCATTTTATTTAATATTTTTTACACTTTTTCTCATCTATTCAATATTTCATCTATTCATTTCATTTAATCCCTTACAATGGCTAGATTAAATTAAATTTCAACAATTCCTCCACCTCATCATTCTATACCCCCCCCCACTTTTATTTTATTTATATTCTCCATTTTTATGATAAGTAAAATATTAATAGTATTCTTATTTTTTATAATTAAAAAAATATTTCACACTTAATTAAAAAAAATATTGCATCAATTTATAGGAAAAAAATAATTATTTTTTTAAATAAAGGCTAAAATGAAGAAGAATAATTGAGAAATGAGTGTTTTTTTTTTTCCAAATCAAATGAAACTTATATCAATTTGTAGGGGAAAAAACGATGAATTTTGGTGGAAAAAAAATTTTTAAAAAATAATTTACTAGGTGATAATTCAGCTTAAAGATTTGGGATAAAAAAATTTAAAAATTTGACGGATCAATCAGAGCATGCCACGTGTCTGATTCATGAAAAAAAAAGGAAAAACTGAAGGCCTCACGCGCCTTCTATGGCCGTGAGTCGCACGCGTCGTCGTTGGCCCAATCGAAAGCCAACACGTGTCATACAAAGAGAAAAAAAAATAAACTTTCAGCTGGATGAAATATTTCATCCAGCCATTTCATCCCATGTGGTTTCAACCTCCCATTGCAGCCATTCAACTGATGAAATGGGTTTCATCCCCCCATTTCATCCACCATTGTACACAGTCTAAGACCATCCGATGACTAGGTCATTGATCCATTTCTATTCCACATCAGTTCCACATTATTGATTATCAATAACCACAACTTAACACCATTTTATCCACATTGGTAACAAAAGTCATCGATTTCTCTCTTATACGTTTTACTATACCCCACTATATTTTCACTTTTCTACTCATTTCTATAATAATTATTATCATTATTCATATTATTTTATTAATATTAATTATATATGATAATAATCTATACTCCCTCCGTCCCACGTGATAGTGGACTAACTTTTTGGGTGTAGGAATTAAGAAAAAGTGATGTAAGAAAGAGAAAAAGTTAAATGTTGTGAGTATGAAAAATTAAATAGGAGAGAGAATGAGTGGGAGGAATAGTGAGGAGAGAGAATGTTGTGAGTGTAAAAGTGAAGTAGGAGAGAGAATGAGTGGGTGAAATAGTGAATATTCTTTGCCATTTTGGGAAGTTTGCATTCACGTGGGACGGACCAAAATAGAAATAAGTTTGCATTCACGTGGGACGGAGGGAGTATTTCTTATTATAAATTTTTATTATAAATTTTTATTATTAATTAAATAATTTTATTATATAATTATTATTTAATAATTATAACAATTAATATTGACAAGTTAATAACATTTTATAAAGTTAGTGATATTATTAACACATAGCTTAATATGGTTGTGTATAGAAAATATTTCCGTTGAAGATACAAATCGAAAAACTGGTCCTCACATTGTCAGCTAAAAAATTCCACCGGCTGCCTATTCTTCACGTGTACACCACGCACCATATTACTCCCTCTCTTTTGAGAGTGTGTTTTAATGGAAAGTGGGAAAGGGACCACATTTTCCCACGATAAATAGTCATTCCCCAGCCCCTTTTCTGACCCGGTCATCGAAGCCTGAAGTGGAAGTCACCACTGTGGGTTCTCATTTGCTCCACATCAGTCACGCCCGAGCAAGTTTGGCACCACTGTAGATTCTCTAACTACACTCCAAATAGTCACGCATAGAATGCAAGTGAAAAAGTACAAGTAGGGAGAGTTTGTGTCATACGTGAACTATTGTTTTCTTCATATTCATATTCATACTCATACATTACCGGCAACATTCGGGGTCATAAGTTATTTTTACTCGCAATCTCACCCCTTTCTTATCAAGTTAACTAACGGTTCACATTTTTTGACATTTATTTAGTAATGATATTTTAGACATTAGCTCAACTTGTAATCTCGTTTATTCATCAGATGTGATCTCCATCTCAAAAATTACTAACGTGCGTGATAGTACCGCAAAAACCCAAGATCATACTCAGCACTATTCCAAATTGACAATCGATCCGTTCCTCCTGCAATCATTTTTTTGGGTTGAATGTCATTTAAATTGGGGACGCATAAATTAGGAGGCTGAACAAGTAAAAAAGAGTAATTCATGTGACATCTAGCGAACACGGCCGTGCTTAGTGTTTAGCACGCCCGTGTCAATTACGGAATCTGAAGCATGAATTTGGAACAGCGGACACGGCCGTGCAACTTAAAGGACACGCCCGTGCAAAAGTTTCTGGAATTTTAGCACGGCGGTGCGGCTTAAAGGACACGCTTGTGCAAGCGTCTGACAGACCCAGGATTAGAAAACCCTGCAAGGTTAGAAACAGGGCAGTATAAAAACTCCCCCTATCCCCTAGCAATCAGATTTAATCTTAGTGTGATAGAGGTCTATAATTCTAAGGTTCAGAAGTTCAATTTCTCATCTGTTTCTATAGATTAGGTTTTGCCCAATCAGGAATTCATGTGATCAAGAATTCGTGCAACATAATTAGAGATTGTATTCTGTGAATTCTCGAGTGATAATAATATTCTCTCCCGCTGCCCGTGGACGTAGCCAAGTTGGTGAACCACATATATCGTTGTGTTGTTTGATTGTTGTTTCATTATTGTTTTCTATTAACTCTGTTCCAACAAATTGGTATCAGATCCTGGTTTTGTTGAGAAAGGTCTAGGGATATTCCATTGCAAAAGAAGATGGGATCAGGAATAGAATATTCAATTGACAAGTTCGATAGGAATAATAGTTTTAGTCTTTAACAAATCAAGATGAAAATCCTATTGAGAGACAAGGGTTTATGGGCTCAAGTGGATGCTGCAATCAGGGGTCATCAGGATCCAAAGAGCAAAGCAGAAGCCGTTCCCACAGGTCTGGTTGCGGCTGCAACAACAAGGAGTTCGGAGAAGGATAAGAAGGCATCTGAGAAGGAAGCAGCAGATCTGATTGCGCTAGATGAGAGGGCCCACTCTAAAATCATAAGGTGTATAGATGATGAAATACTAGTAGATATTGCTGATTTCGGAGATGCTTTGTGGCTTTCGTTGGAAGATATGTTTCTGACACGATCACGGACCAATAAGTTGTATCTGAAGCAAAAGTTGTATTCTCTTCGAATGAAGGAAGTTACGCCCGTAAGGTATCACCTAGATAGATTTACATCTTTATTACTTAAACTTCGTAATATAGATGTTAAAGTTGCTGATGAGGATGCTGCATTAATGTTTCTTGTTTCATTGTTTTTATCATATAAACACTATGTTGACTCTAGTATCAGTGGTAAGGAGACAGTCACTCTAGAGGAGGTGAAGTCCTCGCTCAAGACTAGAGAGTTGCATCGAAAGGCAAGTAGTAATAGTAAGATATATAACCAATCAGCAGATTTGGTTGCGTAAGCAGGGGTTCTAGCAATAAGAAGAAGAAGAAAAAGTCTTCTGGCAAGAAAGGTTCGAAACCTGAGGATATTTGTAACTATTACAATGGAAAGGGACATTGGAAGACAGTTTCTCCTAGGAATAAGTGAGGTGAGCCTCATATCCGTTCTGAAGCTAATGTTGTTGCAGTTGATACTAGCAGCTCTAATGGGGATTATGCTCTAGTAACAGAAGAGCCTGCACGATAGTGAGAAGCATGGGTTTTCGATTATGGAGCCTCTTACCGTATTAGTCCGAGGACAGAGTGGTTTACAACATATGAGCAGGTTGATGGGGGTAATATTCAAATGGCTAACATTGTTACTTGTACGGTAGTTGGTATTGGCTCTATCAAGCTGCGAACTCATGATGGCAAGTTTTGCACTTTGAACGATGTGAGACACGTTCCACTTATTACTTTAACTTCATAATATAGATGCTAAAGTTCCGGATGAGGATGCTGCATTAATGTTTCTTATTTCATAGCCTTTATCATATGAGCACTATGTTGACTGTTGGGTATGCATACTTTAACCCTCCTTTCTTTAGCTTTAATTTGATTGATACTATCACATCATCTCTATTTTCTAGACTTTAGGCCCATATGTAATGAAGCTTAGACATCAATTTTTTTAGTACAAGTCCATTTTATAGAATAGGATTATTTAGGCTTGAAGACTGGCATATTTTTATTGGACAAGAGGTTTCAAGTCAAGAGGTTTTGAAAAGTTGCAAAATCATAGTTCAAGTTCAGACCGCATCTATACAGACCGCACAATGCAAACCGCTTATGTAGTTCTCATCTTGAAACCGCACTTTGAGGACAGCTAGAAAAACCTCGTTGGTGAAACCGCACGCCTTAAAACCACACTTCACCAGCCGCATCCAATGATTGAATACTTGAAGAATTGGACCACTTTTGACTGTTGAAATCCACGTCAGCAAAATTAAGTCAACCACAAAATCACATCACGTGACTAAAGGTCATAATCTAGAAGGATTTTAAAAAGGTGACAGATGTCCTTCATTTCTTAAAGTCAGTTGAGGTCTGATCAGCCTTATCTGCAACTTCTGTACAAAAGGACAAAAGTGGACACGTGGACCAACCAAACCGCACCAGCACTGTACTTGCACAGTTGTACCCCATTCTTCATCATTGAAGATTGCTTGAGAAAATTGAGAAAAGAGTCCTTTGAAGCTTTGAAGATTATTTCCCGAAATTTCCAATTCCTTTAAATCTTCATCTTCAACCTTCATCCTTCAAGAACAAATCTCCAGCCCAGAAATTCAAGCCTTATAACAACCAGATTCATTGTGCTCTATATCATACAAATTTAAAGAGCCTTGAATCATGTTGAACACACACACACACCTCACTTGATTAATCACATAGATTATATCATTTGAGATACACCGGTTATAGTCTAGAATTTGCTTTCATTGAATTGATTTTAGATCTGAGTTTGATACTTGCAATATTGTAATCTCTCTCATCATCTAATATAAAATCTAGCATTTAGAAAATCCAAGACTAACCATCTTGGTAGTGGATGTAGATCTTTTACGATTGAACCACTCCAAATATTGTGTACTTTAATTTCGGCATTTCTCTTTACTGTTCATCACATAAACTAATTTGTCTTTATCTGTTTGATCTTATTTAGGTTATCCAGACTTGTTAATTGTGTTTATATTTTATCATTGTCAAAACCTTAAATCACTATTTTATAAACCGCACTCTAATTAAAACCGCACTCTCTTAAACTTAAAGAAATTTCTCTGTGCATTTTGCAAACCTCACTTGCGGTTTTTGATACACTGTAAGACGGTTTTGTAAGCAAGAGGTTTAATTTTCAAAAAGGGATCGAAAAATTTATAACAGCTATTCACCCTCTCTCAAGCTGTTTTTCACCCTTGTTGCCACATTTGGGACCAACAAGTGGTATCAGAGCAAAACACATTTTATAAAACTTCTATTTTTCAAACTTAACAGCTTGGGTGCTGATTCGTTATGGCAAACTCAAAAACTATGACAACGGTTAACTACTCACATATTCCTTTACTGGATGAAGAGCAATTTGACATCTGAAAGATCCGAATGTTAATTCATTTGGAAACCATTGATGAAATGCTGGTGGACTGTGTGACAAATGGCCCCTTTATTCCCATGAAGGCCAACACTAATCCAGCCACCAATACAGAACTCCAGAGGTCAAAAAGCTGAAAGCTGAGTAGATCGATGAAGAAAAGAGATTAGTTTCTTTGGACAGCAAAGGAAGATTCATCATTTCCGGAACCTTGCCTGTTTCAACTCTTCAAAAAGTAATAAATTGTAAAACTGCAAAGCAGATGTGGGATGCTATTGAGAGGTACCTTGAAGGAGACGATCTTTGCAAGGAAAATAAGAAATTTGCTGTTGAAAGAACTTACAACCCAATGAAACCTTGCATCAAACTTACGATCGTTATGTTGAGGTAGTAAATTCTTGTCTTTCACTTGGTAAAATTTTAACTGAAAAGGAAATCAATATGACATTCCTTGCTGCCTAAGGATCAAGATGGGTTAATAAAGCCACATCTCTAGAGGACTCAAAATATTTAAATACTTGGACCTTAAGTAACTTGTATGTAAATCTAAAAGTCCATAAACTTAAGCTAGATCATATTGAAGAGGTCGAAGGAAAAGGCAAGACACTTTCTATGTCTGTAGTGGAACATGAGGAGAAACCTTCCACATCAAAGCAAACCTCAGATCCCTCCATCTATACCTCATCACTCGTCGATATGGATGATGATGAATTTTCCATGTTCCTAAAAAGATTTCAAAAATTTCGAAAATCTTCAAAACCATTTTCTAAAGGCAAACCTCTGACAACTTTTTCCAAGGCTGCTGATGCAAAGAAAAAGGGTGATCTAGTTTGCTACAACTATAGAAAACCTGGTCATTTTGCAACTTGGATTGAAACAGATTCTGATGAAGGAAGCGAAGAGGTTAATCTCTGCCTTGTTGCAGATGCTTCTGATGACTCAGATAATGAATCATTTGAGTGGCTAGAAATGAATGAAGAGGTTACTTCTAAGAAAACCAAGGCTAGAGTCATTATTAGTGAGGAAAATGATGTTGATGTAAAACTCACTCCTAGTTATAAAATTGGGAATAGTTCTTACTCTCATCCCATTTTCCCCTCTAAAAATGAAACTCCTTTAAAAATGATTTCAAATAAAAAATATTTGAAAAGGGTGGAAGAGGTCTCTCCCATGGAACATGAAGAGATGTTCAAGAAAGCGCAAGGATGATCTGTAAATTTAAAAATATTAAAAAGACTTTGTCTTTAGCAACTGATGAAATTACTCAGCTTAAGACGGAGAAAAATGTAATGAGGTCTGAAATTTCACTTCTTAAATACTAAGTTAAAAGTATGACTCTTCTTACTGAACAAAACCTCATTCTGGAAACCAAGGTATCTGCACTTCAACTTAGGAACGATGACTTGGTTGCTCAAAACAATGACCTCCAAAAGGTTATTGATGAGTGAACCAAATCACGTGTCACCATGGATCAAATTCTAGAATCTCAAAAGGCTAGTGGTGATAAAGAAGGCCTGGAATTCCAAACTAGTGAAAAGTTGAAGTGTGCATCCTGCTGTGGAAAGGATGAGGAATTTTCTAAACAAACTCAAGAAATTCCTAAGGAAAAGCATTCAGCTTCAAAGGATAAAGGACTAAACTTAATTTCCACTATGTCTACCCTAAGAAGAAATTTGGGAAAAATTCTCAAATGAAAAGAAAAGTTTCTGAAAACGAAACCGATTCTAAGGATGAAACCGCAAAGGAGGTTTCAATTGAGGCTGACCGCCCTTCTTCTTCGACCGCACCTCCTGCCATCAAAAGCAAGAAGAATGTTCCTAGAAAATTGACGGGTCAAACCTAAAATGACCACCTTTGTCAAGGCCAAAACCTCATTCCAAAACCAAATGCTGATCCTAAGATAAGTAAAGAGTTTGTAAAACCTCAGTTTGCTTACAACTTTCATAAATGTTCTGTGTGTGATGGTTCTGGTCACAAGGCTGTAGAATATCTTTTGAGGTTCGCACCCAATGCCAGAAAGCATAATCCACCTTCTGTCAAACAGGTGTGGGCTATCAAGAGATGCTAACCTTCGGACCCAAAAAAATAAAGGGGACCTAGTTTTTACATGTTTATCTTTCAGGTCCTCTGCTTAATGGCTGGTCACTCCAAGGCAAATGAATGGTATCTTGACAGTGGATGTTCAAGACACATGACTGGAGATAGATCTTTAATGGAAAATATCATTGAAGCAAGAGGTCCGTCTGTAACCTTTGGAGACAACAACAAAGGAAAAACCATTGGGTATGGTACAATTAGGAGAGGAAACATAACCATTGAGAAGGTTTCACTTGTTGAAGAACTCAAGCATAATCTCCTATCAATTTCTCAATTCTGTGACAAAGTAATGCACTGCAACTTCACTTCGTCAAATTGCTTTATCAAAGATGGCACTTCCGGAGTCACACTACTCACAGGGACTCGTAAGAGTAATATTTACATTATTGAGTAAAATTCTACATGTAGTATTACTAATCACTGTTTTGTAGTTAAAAATGTGAGCAAAAATAGTTGGCTATGGCACAAGCGGTTGAGCCACTTGAACTTCAAGTATCTTGCAAAGATTGGAAGGGAAAACCTCGTTCGCGGTTTACCCAAAGTGGCTGACCATCATCCAGAAAAATGCAGTGCTTATCAACTTGGTAAACAAACCGCATTGTCTTTCACCAACAATACCGCAACGTCAACTTCAAGTTGTTTACAACTGCTTCACATTGATTTGTTTGGACCCGTCACCACTGCTAGCATTGGAGGAAGAGATATACTTTAGTAGTAGTGGATGATTATTCAAGGTACACATGGGTTAAAATGATGATCACAAAAGTTGATTGCTATGAAATTCTAACCTCACTCTTTAGACGGCTCCAAACCCAAAAAGAAGACGACATCGTTAGTATAAGGTCTGATAATGGAACAGAATTCAAAAACAAAGGTGTTGCTCAATATTGTGATGACCATGGAATAGATCACAATTTTTCTACATCTGGTGTTCCACAACAAAATGGGGTTGTGGAAAGAAAGAACAGAACGTTGATTGAGGCTAGAAAGACAATGATTTCTGAAGCCAAGTTTCCTCAGTATTTTTGGGCTGAAGCAGTCAAGACAACATGCTTCACTCAAAACCGCTCCTTCATCAACAAAATCTACAACAAAACTCCATATGAACTTTGGAGAGGAAGAACCCCTAACATAGCCTTTTTCAAAATATTTGGCTGCAAATGCTTTATCCTCTATGATGGAAAAGAAAACAGAGGTAAATTTGGAGCTAAGGCTGATGAAGGTATTTTTGTTGGGTATGCTAAACATTCCAAAGCTTTTCGTGTTTTTAATAAATCTAGTTTAAAGATAGTAGAATCAGTTCATGTACTTTTGATGAACATTCTCTCCTTGAGCCACATTTGGCTCCAAATGTTGCTGATGGTTTTGTGGAAGATAATGAAGCAGGTGAAAATTTTGAAACTGCACCTGAATCTCAAGAACCGCAATATCCATCAACTCAAGGAAATCCATCAGCCTCAAATGAATTTCCCTCAAATAATTTTGAAATCGCACCTGAAGTCCCAACTCCAGATGCAACCTCAAGGGAAGATTTTGATGAAAATTCACCCATTCAACAAATTGAACCTCTTCATCAATTTACATTTTATGACTTCACTGAAGGATCTAACGATATTCCAATTGAAGATCTTCAGCAAACCTCTGTTCAACCAGATTTATCCTCTCAGGTTCGTGAAGTCAGCAGTCACCCTCTCTCAAATGTGATTGGTGATTTATTTTCCGGAGTTCAAACAAGGAGATCAAACTATGATGAGCACACTTCTCTATTATCTCAAATTGAACCCAAGAAAGTTGATGAAGCACTCCTAGATTCCAGTTGGGTTGTTTCTATACAAGAAGAACTCAACCAGTTTAAAAGATGTAAGGTTTGGATATTAGTTTCTAGACCTCATGATCAAGAAGTTATAGGTACATAGTGGGTGTTTAGAAACAAGATGGATGAGAATGGAAGCATCACCAAAAACAAAGCAAGGTTGGTTGCACAATGATATAGGCAAGAAGAAGGAATAGACTACGACGAAACTTTTGCTCCGGTTGCAAGACTAGAAGCAATCAAATTTTCTTGGCCTATGCATCTTAAAAACGTTTCAATCTATATCAAATGGACGTTAAGAGTGCCTTCCTCAACGGTGAACTTCAAGAAACTGTATATGTTTCTCAACCGCCTGGATTTGAAGACTCCAAATTTCCAAATCATGTCTACAAACTCCAAAAAGCTTTGTATGGACTCAAACAAGCTCCAAGGGCATGGTATGAAACTATATCAAAATTTCTACTAGAAAAAGGCTTTAAACGCGGTAAAATCGATACAACTCTATTCATTGCTAAATATAATAATCATTCATTACTTGTTCAAATTTATGTTGATGATATTATTTTTGGCTCTACTAATAAATTATTGTGTAAGCGTTTTGAAAAGCTAATGAAAAGCAAGTTTGAGATGAGCATGATGGGAGAATTGACGTTCTTCCTTGGGGTCCAAATCAAACAATGTAAAGAAGGAATCTTCCTCAGTTAAGACAAATACACAAAAGAGTTAATCAAGAAGTTTGGACTGGAAAATGTAAAAGCATACGATACTCCCATGGCTACCGACAATAAACTAGATAAAGATCTAAAAGGTAAAAAGGTTGATTAAACCATATATCGAGGTATGATTGGCTCATTACTTTATTTAACTGCTAGTAGCCAGATATTATATTTAGTGTTTGTGTTTGTGCTCGTTATCAAGCTGATCCTAGAGAAGCACATTGAAGTGCGGTCAAGCTTATAATCCGCTATCTCTCTGGAACTACTAATCTTGGACTTTGATATTCCAAAGATTCGAATTTCGAACTTGTAGGTTATTCAGATGCGGATTATACAGCTTGCACCATTGACAGTAAAAATACTAGTGGTACTTGTCACTTCCTTAGAAATAGACTAGTTGCTAGGGCCAGCAAAAAGCAAGCCTCAGTTTCAGTTTCAACTACAGAGGCTGAATACATTGCTGCTGGAAGTTACTGTTGTCAAATACTATGGATGAAGCAACAGTTTGTGGACTATGGGATTGATGAAGGAAACTGCCCATTCATGTGTGATAACACATCAACAATCTCAGTCTCCAACAACCCTGTCATGCACTCAAAGACTAAACACATAGACATCAAGTATCATTTCCTCAAAGACCATGTGGAAAAGGGGAACATCCATCTAGAGTATGTGGGGACAGATAATCAAAATGCGGATATCCTCACCAAAGCTCTTGACTCCAAAAGGTTTTCATTCCTTAGAGGATAAATGGGTATTCTTGAACTTAAATAAGTTCATACTTTTTATTACTAACTTGTGTGTTAAGTATGTTGTTTAGGTAAAAATCCTATTGAGGTTTCAAAACCTCACCCTTATGGAAACCACGTGAACCAAACCGTATGTTCTAAACCGCATGTTGCACCAAGACCGCATGATTTTAAACTGCATTTCAACACTTGGAGAATTTTCAATGATTTTCATTTCTGAGCTTTGAAGAAGCTCCAATGTGGTTTGATATTTCTATCCTTAAAAAAATGTTTTTTATTAATTTTTGTTTAATATCAAACTGCATGCATGCCACGTGGACCCAGGTAAGTTTTCTATAGTTATTTTTTAGTCCTTGTCTATCTTAAGACAAATTATTTGCACAAGGATACTTTTGCAAATACTTTCACACGATAATTTGAAATTTAAATGCATTTAATGCAAAAGAGGTGGTGATTCACTTAGTGGGACAGTGAAACCATCATCACCTTTCTGCACATCACCCAATACCCACCTATATATACCCATTTTTGTGCAACTGTTTTACTCTTTACACTGCCAACTCTTTGCAAATCGTACTTCTTTGTTACTATTCACTTTCTCTTTCTCTAAAATCTCTCACCTTCAAACTAAATCGTTAATGGCTCCTAAGAGAACTTCAGAAACTGCATTTCCTAACGTTCCTAGATCACCAAAGAAACCCTTCAATAACATGGTATGATTTCTAACCTCAACCTTTGATTTTCTGCAAATCTGCCATTGATAAACAGTTGAAAAACCGTTCGTATGCCTTGAATTGTTCTTGCTTGTTTGATTCTTCAATACTCAATCATTTTGCTTGATTTCTGTTGGGTCTTGCTCGAAATGTTGTCTGGATTCTAACTATGCACTTTATTTCATGATCTAAACACTTAAAGGTTGCTAATTTTAGAAATTTCAGTTTAAGGGTTTTCGAAACCCATTTCTGCGTTCTTCATGTTTCTTGATGATTCCGAGTAAAAGATGCAATTTTGTTGTTACATTGTTGTTCTATAACTTGTTAGGATCATTTTGATATGCTATTTGTTTATTTTGGTGAAATTTCTTCATGTCTATGTTCTTGGTATTCTTCATGTTCTTTGTTTGTTCTTGAACTGTTCATACTTTTTTCAAAAAACACTTTATATGTTGGATTACATGATTCCATAATTCTATTTTCCATACTTAGAAAATTTTTGAAAATTTTGTATTACCTATAACTTAGAACCTCATCTCTCAAAACCGCATGTTGCCTTCAAGATTAAAACCACATGTTTCCTTAGGGTTAAACCGCATAGGATAAACCGCATGATGAAATTGCTTATTTGAAACCGCATGTTCATTTTAGATACTAAACCACATGTGGAAACCGCATAGTGCTATTATTTGAAACCGCATGCTGCTTTTTCTCTATTATGCTGTTCATGTTCATATTGTTCTAAACCGCATTTCATTTAAACCGCATGCTATTTCTCACTTGTCATTTTGCATTCTTGAGTTTTAATTTGTATATAGGCTGGAAACCATAACCTTCTCTAACAGGCACTTCATTGAAGTGTGGGATAAATTTGGTTTAACAATGGCACGTACTAGTAAATATGTTCTTAAGTCCTAAAGTTTATTTCTTTGGATTAAATTCATAGTTCACTTGGGGTTGAAAAATTTCATTTTCTCAACCGCACTCTTGCTAAACCGCAGTTGTGCTTAAACCGCATGAGAACTATGATATCTTGAAAATGGATCTAACTTATAATTTTGATTTTGTAGAATCCTCATTTTTTCTTGCCAAGCTGGTAAATAAGAGAGGATGAGTTGAACAAGATGCACTTGGAAGGGAGATGATCAAGAAGATGGATGCTTCTGGAATTTTGCCTCTCTTCACCAAACATCAGAACTTCAATGTTCCCTCCTACGTGGATCAGTTCTTCTCTGGTGCGATTTCTGGAGAAAGAATATTAGCGAATGGAAAGAAGATTCCATGTCTGACCGTCAATGTCCAAGGGATGGATGTATCGATTGATTATATGGGCACCAGAAACACTTTTGAGTTCAATGTCCCAAGAGCAGAAGAAAGACTTCCTCAAGAAATCCAAGATGCAACCGCATCTACCACAGCTGGAATCCCAACCTTGACTGGAAAATACAAGGCGATTCTAAGGAAGGATTTTGGTGAGTTGATGAGTCACCTCTGCTTCCTAGTTGGCAAGTCTGTTTGTGGGAAGAACAGCAACCACAACAACTTCACCAGCCAGCAGTGGATGTACTGTTGTGCTATCTACAACGAGATCCCTCTGCATTGGCCCAATATCCTGATGAGAGAATTGTCTGCGACGCTCCGATCTCTGACATGAATCGATTGGGGCTGATCCCCAAAATATAGTGGACTTGGAGCTCGACATCATGCTGATGATGCTCTCCCCCTCAATAGACTGAAAAACAGGTCGCGTGTCGACCTAGGACATGACAGAGTTGGTACTTCTTATGCAATGGCCTCTGCCTCCAACCCACCTCCACCTCAAGCTCATCAATCTAGAAGCACTGACGATGTTCAAACCTTGGTGGAAAAGCTCAGTGATGTCCCTCCCCTCACTGGCATAAATAGCTTGAGCCACCATTATCCCGATCTGGGATTGGGGAAAATTGTTGTGAGGCAGGCTGCAGATAGGAATCTGCTAGCCCAATTTTCTGAGGAGGGGCTCATTCTAGAAGAGTTCAGTGATAGGTCGGGCCTCCTTCACTTCGAGGTAATACTTGTGCTTTTCACACTTTCTACTTTCTTTTTCGTGTGGTCGTCATACTTTTGGTCGCTGTACTTTTGATAACTATTGTATTGACTATATTTTTTTTCTTTTTAATGTAGTCTCTTGCTCTAATCGAGCAAGACAAGATGTTAGTCAAATATATGTTTAAGTTTTAGAATTGCTTAATCCCAATCACAATAAGCATTATTGTGGACCCCTAAAATTAATTAGACCAAATAAAATTTTTCTATGTATGATTAGGGATGACCAAATCCGGTCCGGTTCCGGTTCCGGGCCTTGAACCGCCGGTTCCGGTTCGGCGAGGAGGTGAACCTTAATCGGGCCGCTTTTCTCACGGTTCCGGTTATCCGGTTCCGGTTTTCTCACGGTTTTGGTCCGGTTCCGGGCTTTTCCGGTCCGGTTCCGGGCCGGTTCTATTGAAAAACAACAAATTTTCGTCCGGTTCCGGGCTTTTTTCGGTCCGGTTCACCAATTTGGTGAACCTTAACCGGCCCGCCTCCAAACCGGTTCCGGTTACCCCGGTTCCGGTTTTCTCCCCGGTTCATGGCGGTTCCGGGCTTTTCCGGGCCGGTTCCGGTCCGGTTTTCCGATTCCGGTCCGGTTTCGGTCCGGTTTGGCCATCCCTATGTATGATAGGTTCCCTTAGTGCTTAGTGCCAGTGTTTAAATTTGTTATTTTTCTCAAGGCATGAAGACTTGAAAAGCTGAAGTTATTCTCCATCAGTTTGTGAGCTACGTGTTTATGATGCTTTCCTTAACCGGTTGGTCCCTCAACCGGTCAAAGACCCTTGACCGGTCAAAGCAGTCCTTAACCGATCAGCTAAGGTCCTTACCTTACTGATTAATCCCTTACCGGTCCTGGTCCTCAACCTGTCCAACCAGACGAGCTTCACCATCAAGCTTCCATCCACCCAACCTAATCGAAGCCTTTATTGCTCCCAACTACCCAGCCACTACTTTAGCTAAAGTGGGTAAAGCAGCATGTTAAATAGACGCTAAAGTGACATTCCTGCGCCTGTCAGAAGCTCAAAATGGATTGTCAAAATAACCAGTACTCACATCCCTTCAACTACTCAAGGAAAATCTTCTCTCTCCTATCTCAGGCATTTAATGCAAAGATACTCCCATTCAAAGGCATGCCTGTTCCAGTCATCATTGCAACCTCTTCAAAGACAACGGCTCCTTCATTTGAAGTTCACTATAAATAGCTTCCCTAGAGCATTAAAGAAGGTTGGTGCATTTATGATCCTTGAGAGTGAGCTGCTTTGAACTACCAACCTACATATTCCCTAGTTCAAGGCATTCAATTCAAGTCCCCTCTTCCACTAGACATCTCTGTAGGACTTATACACTGAGCACCTCAATCAATGCTGTAGTGTTCCTTCATTAGACTATTTATGGAACACATTGATTGATTCACACACAACACCCTAGAGAAATCAGCTCAACTTGTGAGCACATCTCTAGAAAACATCAGGTCTTTATTGTAGCACGATCTGTTAGTGGTCACCTTTAGTTTAGCAGCCTTCAATCATTGGCTTGCAACTTGTAATAGGTAGGATCCATTAATAGTATTGCACTTTCACAAATTCAAGTTCTGACCAAACTTGGTAGAGGACGTAGCAGTTATTTAACACTGTGAACCTCTTTAAACAACGTGTCATTCTTCTGTGTGTTTGTTTATTTCTTGTGTAGTTGTAACTGGTTGATAATCTCTTGACCAGTCACAACCTGTTGATTCCTACTACTGTTTACTTGTTTGTCTTACTTGGAAATTAAATTTGTCTTTGTTGCATGAGATTTTAACTTAACGTTGGATATTACCTTTGCTAACCGATATTCCGCTGCCTAAACCTTTCCTCATAGACTAGCAAGTTTAATTTAATATTTTCAAAGATTAAAAGTGTTTTAAGCAAAAAGTTTTAACAGGCTATTCACCCCCCCTCTAGCCTGATTCCTACCATTTGGGACCTAACAATTGGTATCAGAGCAAGCAATTTTCGAAAACCATTTTTCCAAGCTTAACCGCTTGAATTGCCAATTCCAAAATAGCAGGAAAACTCATGCAAACTTGGAACATGGCGACTATTCCCACGTTGAACGAAAACAAATTTCCAGTATGGAAAAACAAAATCATGCGGTACTTGGTTTCAATAGATGATATGTTAACTACTGTAGTCAGAGATGGTCCCATGACACCCCTGAAAATCAATCTCGCCACTAGAGCACCCAAAACTCCTCTCATGGATCATGCCGATAGATCGTCTGAACAAGATTTTGAGGTTTATGAAACTTATGTTCCAAAACCACGTGAAGAATGGACCAAGGATGACAAGATCTGTGACTCCTTGGACAGAAAAGCTTTACACATATTAACCTCAGGCCTTGACGACAGACTGTACAAGCAAGTACAATGCTATGAGACCGCTCAACAAGTGTGGCAAAGTCTACTCAGATATTTTGAAGGAGATCAAGTGGCCAAGGACAACAGACTCTACAAAAGCATTGCTGAGTTCGAGTCCTTCAAGAATAACCTAAATGAGATGTTAAAGGAAACTGTAAGTACCCCAATCTGGATCACTCCCTTTCAAACACACGGGAAACACCGTAGACTCATCCACGCAGTCTCAGGGACCTCTCTCACTCAAAACCCTCTCAAAACCCTCTCAAACCCCCAAACAAACCAAGGGAGGAGCCTTTCTGGGATAAAAAGGGACAAAAGGACCTTTTGGGAATTTTCAGGAAATCAGAAAAGCAATTAAGGTCCGTACGGACCTCTTTGTTTCAATGATTACTAAATCCCCTTAAAGTCCACAATATTCCCTCAAATCCCGGAAGAAATGATGACTTCCATGCAGAGTTGGTCCGTACGGACCTCTTTGCATGCAAGATGGTCCGTACGGACCTTATTGCATGGGGGACATAATCATTCCGTAATATTCTCCATCATTGCGCATTCCCTCAAATCGAGGAAATCCAAAATTACGGATAACCAAGAAGGTCCGTACGGACCTCTTTGCTCCGAAATTTTTACTATAAATAGAGGGCTCCCCCTCCTCATTTTCACACACCTCCCACTTCTCTCTTCCTCCCTAAGCCTTCCTCGGCTCCCCTTCTAAGACCTTTCGAGGCATTCCCGGCCCCTTCGGATCCTTCCGAGGCCTTCCGAGCCCCCTCGAGGTGCTCAGAAGCCTCTCCGAGCGCTCCCGAGACGCTCCCGCGCTGCCCGAGGCACTCTCGAGGTACTCGAGGCCCCTCGTGGTACTCCGAGGCCTTGCACAGTCTTTCCCACGGTGTCCCGGCTCTTTCCGAGTCAAACCGGCGATCTCAAACCACGCCGAAACTCTGCCCGAGTGACTCCACGCCACCCCAACGCACGCCGAACCTCTCGCCCGAGTGATCCCGACGACGATCCCCACGCACGCCGAACCTCTCGCCCCAAACGCAGCCTACGGTTTCAACTCACGCGAAACTCGTCCGCGGACAACCGGCATCCCCGAAGCAATCCGAACGCTACTCCGACCTCAAACACTATTCCCTGCGGAAGACAGGACACGAACCAACATTGGTAAGGCTTCCTTCCTATTCTATTTCAATACATTTCAATACAATGTAGACATCCGATACTGACATGCATTTTTAAAAGCACACACACACACACAACTTTTTAAAGGATATTAGGGGTATCCGAAAGACTCGTTTTTACGAGGCGACTCGGGTGAGCTCTAATATTCTAATATTCTCTTCCCGAGGAGTCATCTGACCTCCGAACTCAAAATCTCATCACACAAAAACAGGTTTAAAATTTATCTTTAAGCGATGCCCTTTTTCAATGTTTTGGGCTTAATAAAAACGGCGTGGCGACTCTACAAAATGCGAAAGCAAAACGGCGAGACACCTCCAACACGCAACGCTAAAACGGAATAAGCCGGATGCGGGCGCGATTGTCTTGCCTCTCGGATCCGGGCGACCTCCCGAACGGCGACGAATGCGAGATGCCGGGGCCTCCGCGCGAGCCGGATCCGGGTAATTTCGGTTAGGCGACTCTGTGGGAATTTTGTTTTAAAAACTTTTAAACAAAACAAAAGATTTTTAAAAAACGATGATGAGGGTCAAACTTTCATTTTACCCCTTCCTTTAAGCATTGTGTGTGTGTGCACGTGCTTCGTTTTTATTTTACAAACAAAATAAAAATACAAAAAAATGCATCAATATACATCTGTGCATACATTTAAAATTCTTCAAAAATTTCTATTTTACTCAGAAAAAGAATTTTAGAGACCGCACACTACGCGCTCTTGCCTCGGTTACACCGCACTCTACTCACTGCTGCCTCGGTTACACCGCACACTATGCGCACCGCCGCCTCGGATACACCGCACACTACAACCCTTAACCCGGAGTGGTCTCGGTTGCGATCCGTTTGGTCTTCCTAGGCCTCTTGGGCGCGCACGGGATCATTCCAAACATCCCATCCTAGCCAAGCGTCAACCACGCACGTTTGAGTCTTGAGTCACACTCTGTCCGGACTCGGTTGGTTTTACCCAGTCCGTGTCATACGACCTGGATACATATACCATGCCGGCCATTTTCTCGAGTCAAGGCTCGGAACTCAAGATCCATTGCGCAAGCAAAGCGATGAAAGGTCATGCTAAAATCTTGACTGATCTTGATTTCCGAAGCTACACCCGCACGATGTTCCGTCCGGATATACATCCATGCTCACATGACACCATGTCATCACGCCTTTGATACGTCGGCCATGACGATATGACCCGACCAACGCCTAACGTCACGAGATCCCTTGCGCAAGCAAGGTAAAGAGAGGTCATGCCGAACTCTTGACCGATCTTGACTCGGTGGCCGGCTCGGTTCACTATTCACATGGCTAACGCATCAAAACGAACATGACAGGCTCGGTCCTTAGGTTCGATTTTTCTTTTAGGCCGGTGGAAACCGCTTGCACTATAGGACCCTCGCACAGGGCTGTCCACCCCGGGATGTCGAAATACGGGTGCAAAACGAGGGCTTATAGCCGCGAGATGGTCTCCATCGACCCGGGATCTAGCATAGTTGCGAAAAGAAGAGCAATCTTTTCCAACCTACCTAGGATTATGAGAAAACATGTTTTAAGTAAATTAAAACGACAAAAAAAAAAAAGCATAAAATAAAAGAAACGGAAACCGCATGCCACGTGAGCTTTCCCCCTTTTATCCCGTTAGGCCATTCCCGTGTCTAAACCTTGCCCATCACCCCCTCCCGCTAACGAGAGAGTGGTCGAGAGTACCAGGGAACCCGTCTCCCGATGTCAAAGCGACAAGGTCCTACCTTCTTCCCGGCTCCGTCACCGGGACGGTCCGTCAATTCCCCATGGCCAAGTCAGTGGATAACAACGATGGGAACGGGACCTTACCCCCAAGAAATTTCCCAACACTGGAAGAAGTTTGGCAGTCCTCATGGCTATTGAGAAACGTCAAGATGAGCAACAAGCCTGGATCGAAGGTGCCATGCACCACTTCGGAACCTTAGCCACCCAACCCCCTCGCGCTTCCCAAGCCATGACTGCTCCTACAGCCTCTAACGTCTCTCATTGTCTCCCGAGAAGTCAACTGTTACCCTCGTACGAGCCATGCGGTTATGACGTAAGGCCACAAGACCTTCCAGAGGAAAGCACGCCCATCCGGCCTCCACGAGGTCCCGGTACCACCGCCGAACAACGAACACATACGGTGGGACGTGCGATTGCGGTGCTTGTGCGGAAATGGAATTCCGGGATGCAATGAACGAGGGCCGTCCTCGACGAAAGAAGAAGCTATCTTCTCAACAAAAGCGAAAAAGAGGTATGAATACGGTGATCCCACGGTCGGAACCCTTGGAGAACCCTCGGGAAAGTTTGACTACTATGTCATCTACTCCAAGAAATCTCCCCGGCCTAGTTACGCACAGGGCCACGGCAATGTTTGCTCCATGATCAGTGGGACGAGCTTCGCACCGCCACCGAAGGCCCGAAGGTCCGGATAATCCAACCCCTGTCTTGGGAAGATCTCAAAGCCACTATTGATGCTTCGGTAAAAGCCATGACGGTGAACGAATTGAAATGCGCGCCCGGCCTTACGCCAATCGGGCACCTCCCACTCCGGAAATGGGAGAGACAAGCAAAGCCATAAGTCCAGAGGTGAATGTTCGACACGTTCGGTCAAATCCCAAGAATCCTCCACGGACAGACAAAAGGCCAGCCATACAGAGCCACGAGGTGAAAAGGGGCCCTACGCCAAAGAAGTGAAACCTTGGACCCAAAGGTTGAAGATCCTGTCTTGACACGGCTCAAGCGCACTCGGGCTAACATCTCACTCTGGTCCTTACTCACTTCATCTTACCCGCACAAGCTCAAGTTGGAAGAAAGCCTGGCCCGGACCATGGTTCCCATCACGGTGACACACGATGAGGCGGTTCGGATGATTGGCAACGTCAATTACAGCAATATCATCACCTTCACGTAACTCGATCTTCCAAAATTTGGGGCCGACCACAACGAGCCTCTCTACATGCTTCAATCCGGACGAGCGCCGTCTCCCTCGGGTGTTGGTAGATGGGGATCATCCATGAACGTCCTTCCGGCCAAAATGATGGATTTGCTAGGGATCAAAGCAGGCGATCTAAAGCCCTCGACTCGAGGCAATCAAGGCATACGACTCAACATCCCGCCCGAGTCTTGGGAATAGCCACCTTGAACCTTTGGTTTGGAAAACAAATGGTCCCGACAGACTTCCAAGTCATCGACATCCCGATCACATTCACTGCCATTTTGGGACGCCCTTGGCTACATCGGATCAATGGGGTGGCATCCACTCTCCATCGGTGCGTAAAGTTCGTCCAAGGAATGCAGATATGACCATCATCTACGGCGACAGCATAGTCACCGAAAGGACCGATACCAACGGCGTCCGGTCTTAGAAATCAAACCCGACGATGATGGCATGATGTTAACGGGGTTCACCATCGAAAGCCCAAAGGCCCAAGTGTGCCACATCGACTGCCTTTGATTTGGGACAAGATCCCTCCCCGATGAAAATGATGAAGCACATGAACTACATCCGGGGCTCGGTTTGGGAAAACGCCATCGGGGCACTCAACGGATCATCAATATCAAAGAACGAGAATACCTGCACGGCTGGGGATACTCTCCTACTCCCGAACACATTGCGGAGGACAAGCGAGCTGCACGTAAACGCTCCACAGATAACAAAAGAGGCTTGCACGCCATCTCCGATCTTCGCCCTTACAGCTTCGACATGACCAAGTACTTCACAAGGAAGGCCGGCAACTTGGAAGAAGATCCAGAAAAAGGAACAGAGGCCGATCGGCGCCAAACAAAGCTGGCCGACAACCATGGACAAGCCCAGCGAGAACCCGGCAAGATTCGGAGGCCTCGAAGCCAAATCTGTCCGAAGAGCATTCCTCGACACACCGCCCCTGCGGGATCCACAACCACCACTATTCACAATTTTGGTTCGGGAAAACCCCCTCTTTGGCGGAAGAATTCGAAAATCGCTCTGTCAACACCCCTGCCTTCAACAAGCGGGACGAGTACGCATTCGAGCTAGTAATGCCCAAGACCAAAGCAAGGACTCCGCAGACGATGCTTGGGACGAACCTTTGCTACACTGCTCTTCAAAGAAGAAATCGAGATGCCGGATCTAATCGATTTTGTTTCGATAACTCTGTGATAGCAATGATCGGGAACGGTGACATAAAGCCTTTCAAGCCCCATCTCCTATCAAGCTCATTGCCACTCAATAAGCTGGGCCACATTCTCAGGACCTACGCGGCCAAAAGGACATGATCGAACAACTTGGTCGACCCCTCGAGTCCTAGAGTCTAGTGTCAAAACTCATCCCGAGTCCATTAGCTTTGAATTTGAGTCTCTTGAGTCATCTGATGGCCTCACGCCAGAAGATTACGAACTCATTGCCAATAATGTATTCCCGTATGCTCTTAATGAATGCTTCGATCTTTCCGAGTATCCTCTCATTGCATCTTTAACAACTGATAAATTAACTAACACACAAACAGTTAATAACGATTCACTTGATAAAGAAGCAGACACATTAAACGAACAATACATTAAGCACATCTTTAAGCATGTTGTCAAACGAGAGAAAAACCGGGCCCAAGCTGCCGAGAAGGTTTTAATCACAACGATTTGCAAGATTGCTGAAGAGCCAAAGAGACGCAAGTCCGACGCCATTTCCAGCACAAGCCAGATCTTCCAATACCTCAAGAACAGGGGAAGCCACCTTCATGAACAAGGAAGGTCAACACACAGAAGGGGTCAAAACCAAGAGCATCATGGCCCTAAAACGCCTTGCCTCTCACTTCGTCATCCTCGGGGACATGTTATACAAGAAACGCTACCACGGGCCACTCCTACGCTGCGTCAGCCAAGAAGAAGCAAGCCAGTTCATGAACGAAGTCCACAACGGGGCTTGCGGTCCCCACATGAATGCCAGAGCCCTGATGCAAATCATTCTCAGGATGGGCTACTACTGGATCTCCATGGAGGCAGATTGCATCCACTTTGTCCGAAGCTGCGACAAATGCCAACGGTTCTCCAACCTCAATCATCTGCCGCCCCACGATCTCTACTGCATGACTACACCTTGGCCCTTTGCCACTTGGGGAATTGACGTCATCGGGAAAATCGCTCCGCCAGGCAGCAACGGTCACGAGTTCATCTTAGTAGCCATCGACTACTTCACCAAATGGGTCGAAGCCAAGTCCTACAAGGTACTCACCTCCAAGAAGGTCGCGCATTTCCTCAAAGAAAACATCATATGCCGATACGGTATCCCAAATGAGGTCATATCAGACAACGGCTCACACTTCGAAGGGGAATTTGACCAGGCTGGCTGAATTCAAGATCACACGCCACAAATCTTCTCCCTACCGGCCACAAACAAACGGCGCCGTGGAAGCAGCAAACAAAACCCTCGAACGGATCATCCGAAAAATGACCACCCGAGGACGAGATTGGCCCGAGAAGCTGCACCTTGCACTTTGGGGCTATCGCACATCGATCGAAACGACCACGGGAGAAACCCCATTTGCCACGACATACGGGATGGAAGCAGTCCTTCCCATCGAGCTAGAAATTCCCTCACTCCGAGTGCTTTGGAAAATGACATCAACGAAGTCGAATGGCTCCGGCCGACATGGCCAATTGGCTCTGCTAGATGAGCGACGACTAAAGGTTATGGAACACGTCCGAGCGTATCAAAGCAGGATGGCTAGAGCTTTCGACAAGAAAGTCAAACCCAGAGACATCAGGGAAGGTGACCTTGTACTCAAAGAAAAGCCGCCCACTCGAACCCGACCCAGCTGGGAAAATGGGAACCCACATGGATCGGCCCTTTCGTGGTTCAAAAGATCTTCTCCGGAGGCGCCATGAAGCTAACGAGACCTAGACGGCAATCCCTTCATGAATCCGAGTCAACGGAAGCAAACTTCGCAGATACTTCGCACGAAGAAGAACAGCTGTGCATCTCTTGGCACTCCATGTAGTGTCGAACTACGCAGACCTGAGCCCTCTAGTCCGGGGGAACGTAGGCAACCTTAATTGGTCCGGTCTAAAAATACACAAAAAAGTCAAAAGTTTGAATGTCAACCAAGACCTCCATCAAGCTCCGCACTTTTCAAGAACACGCCCCAGCAGTCACCTTGACCAAGTCAAACGACGGCGGCAACATCAAAGGACATCCAAGGGTCACTCAGCATCAAACGACTGACTCATGTCTACTTCCAAGCCAGGGGCTTGTCTTCGCCCTCACGCGCTTCAAAAAAAAAAAAAAAGAGAGAGCTCGAGCAAGGGCTCACAAAAAAAAAACAATAAATAAAAGAAGCTCAAGCAGAAGCTGCGAAATTGAGGTCAAGAGCCCGACGCCAACAAGAGGCAAGGAAGCTACGGAAAAGACCGTCAAAACGACTTGTCAGGGGAGCATTCAACCTCTCAGCCAAGCACAAAGCCTCAGCAAAGGGGATTGCCGTCAGGGCCTGCATCGCTTCACCCGCAAATGCAATGTAAAAGTCCAAAGATGGACACCGACAAAGTGCACAACAGAAGCAAAGGCAAACAAAAGATCTTGCGTCTCGACAAAGCTTTAAAAGTAAATCACAAATCACTAACGGTTACAACATTTCTTGATGAGTTCAAGCACGGTCTACTCTCAAGTTCACAACATGCTAAAAGACAGCTTAATACATTTAACTAATAATGTGTTTGCAATGCAATGAATGGATACCTAGGAGGTCATTCCGCGCCATCTGCGCTTGTCCCCTCGCCATTCTTTCCTTTCTTCCCTCGTCCCCGACGAGTCTTCTTTCGCTCCACGTGAACCAACTCTGCGTCTCTCAGTCCGAGATCTGGGGTCCTCCCCGTAGAGTCAAATAATCCAGTAGCTCTCAGGGCTTCATTCGCCCGTGCTTCGGCTCGGATCTCCTCCCTGCGAGTCTGTAAAAGAGGACCTCTCCCTGTCAGTCGGTCAACTCTAGTCTCGTAGTCAAACAAAGCGTCTCCCGTCACATCCAAAGGGTCAGACCAGGCTTCGGCACTCCTAAGGCAATAGCTACTGCGGCAACCGGATCCCAGAATCGCTACACGCCTGCTCTCCAAGACCACCTGGGACTGCCCAACACGCTGCTCATACCAGGCCAGATACTGAGTCGTCAACACAACGCTCCCCCGACGTCTAAGGAGTACCACAGGAGGGAAAGCGGAATACTTCCATACCCTCAGACAATACAAGAAGGCACCTGGAGCTGCCATACAAAGAGGAACTACCTCCGCGGTAGCAAGGTCATCCCAGCCCAACAAAGGCTCCTGCTTCATCCCAAACTTGCCCAGGGGAAACAAGCGACGGAATATAGAAGGAGGACCAAGACAAACCTGGAACTACGACAACGTAGGACCCTTCTGCAAGATCCTCTGGTCTCAATCCTCCGGTGCGGAACCCACCAGCGGATCGATGCGTACCAAGCCGTGCCATCCATCTCTCCCGGGCGGATCGATCCCTATCCAACACAAGAGGTCGCTGAGCAAACGACCACGGGCTAAACGACGTTGGAGCCTCGGGCATGGCTGAAGTCTCTCTCGCAGCCACAAGGTGAGTAAAGCGGGGCTTCCCCCTCTCATAAAACGATCCCCGGTCGCCGGACGGTCGATACCATGAAGAGTCTCCCCCGGCACCAACGGGACAATATCCTCTCCAGCTCTGCAGGTGCCCTACCACATCTAGCAAAGCGCCATCACAAATGCCAAGGGAACTAACCGAAAAAGCGTCGCCATCACGCACAAGGCAAATACATCCTAAGAGACGTCATTCTCATCATCAACCATGAACCGCTCCGGCGGCTCGAAATGTCGATATGACCCGAATCAAGGATCATGCCTGCACTTCTTCCAACGAAGTACGAAGAAAGTCTGCAAGCTTCACGCTCACGCGGCACCACCAACCAAAGGAAGCGAGATGGCCTCCACCTCCGGTCCTCCAATCAAAGCCCGAAAATCTTCAAAAGTGGGCACCATTTCCCACAAACGATGCAAAGCCACTTTGTCCTCAAAAAACCTTGCTCCAAAGCGCCCAAACACTGGCCAAAGCCATTCCCGACAAACAAACACTACCCACAAACACACTTTCGGCTCACGTGGCATGTACAAAAATAAAAAATAATAATAGCAACAATTTCTAGGACAATTCAGGGAATCACAAAAATGACATTACATCTTAAAATAAAATACTGTTTGCCATGCAAATACAAGTGTTGTATTACAGGTACCAAAAAATGTCTGTTGCCAAACAAAAAAAAAAAAAAAAAAAAAAAAGAGGGATATGAAAAGAGGGAAAGCAAATGAATACTACTCGGAATCCTCGGCATCATCATCCTCGCCAAGATCCTCCAAAGAAAAGTCGGGCATCCCAAATAACTCGCCCGTCACATCCTCATCATCGGAATACCGAGCACCCTCCTGAGGCTCCCACGAGAAGTACTCAGAAGGATCAAATCCGGCGAAAGGATCGAAGAAAGAAGGCCACTGAGGAACCCTCACCTGTGCGCCGTGCGGAGGCATGAATCGATAAAAGGGCTGCTCCCTCGAAGGCCCTGCAGCTCCCGAAGACGTCCCGGCATCCATGCTATGCCGCCCCCTCAAAGGCCCCTCCTGCTGCGGCTCCGGCTCGGCTCTAGGCGGAGGAACGTCCACAGAATGCCTCGAAGGCATAGGCTCGTACGCCGGCACACGACGCGAAGACCGACAGGCCACCTTCAACGCCATCTTCTTAGCGAAGGAGCGAATCGCCACGTAACGGCGAAGTCGCATATCGTAGGCTCTCCCGGGACTGCACCAACAAGAAGCCAAGGAAACGCTCATCAAATGCGGTTCTACTCAACAACAAAAAGAGAAAACGAGAGAAAAGATGCCAAGATGGAAAAGAGTCAAAGACACTCACCGATGCGTCGGGGTCCACTCTATATGCGAGAGCTCAAGCTCAGGAGCAGTACAGACACCCTCCTTCCTCGATCCGTCCCCGCGGACGTACGTGAAATCCCGGTCCCGGCATCGGAACCTCTGGAAGCCTGCGGCGCCCTCTCTCTCCGCGCCGGTGCACTGGGCGTCCTCAGCTTCCTCCTCACGAAGGCCCCGTACTCCTCGCCGTATAAAATGAACTCCTCGGCGCCGACACCGCCAAGGTACCTCTCGAAGTCAAGCACGTCCATGTCCCGGGAGTCAAGCATCCCAAAGGGAGGGTCCCTCGGAGCCACGGGAAGCACACCGGGGCCATGCTGCCAGAAGACTCGCTCCCCCAGGTACATGGCGTCACAAGTCAAGCCTCGCAGCATCTTCCGCCGCGCTGTCACCTCGGGAGCCCCCTCGAACTCATCTCCCTCATACCGAGTCCACGGGAACAGAACGAACCCCTCACGGCTATCCCGCTCCAAACGCTCCTGCACATCCCCGTAGGCGATGGTGAGCTTCCCCGCCGGTCCTCCTCTTCCTCGCCGTACGAGCCCATCCCAAAGATAGCGGGGTGCGCGGCCAAAGAATGACCCAGTGATCTCTATCCCACGGGAAGCACTTGGGAAAACCTCATAAAACCACACTGTGACAAAAACGAGAGAAGGCTCGGTGCAAAAGACAACGGAGAAAAGACAAGTTGCTAAATCAAAAACAAAGAATAAACTCATACCTCCAAAGCAAAGTCAAAACAGGCCAACGACTGGCCACCCCAGGCTAAACCGGTCCAAGGAAAAGTAGAGCTCGGCCAAGCTGCCTCGCCCCCAAGCAATGTCGCAGACTCTATCCAGAATCGGTCAAGCTCTCCAACAAAGCGAAGCGGAGCTGCGGTCGCGTGGTTCGAGAACAGAGTCTCGGACGGTGCATACCACAAGAAGGAGCGCGCCAACCGCTCCATTGTCACCTGGCCGGTACCCGGATGTAGGCCCCAATACCGGCCGTGATCCTCATCTCTACGTCGTACAAGATCCCTGTGCCCCTGCGAGGACGAGGCTCAAAGCCCAGCAGCTCGGTCGGCACGTCATCGGCTATCATGTCTCTCCACCTCACAGGCTCCCCTTTGAAGGAGAGCCCGTGTAATAGCAAAGAAAATCGGTGGGCGTCCACCGTCACCTCGCCCGGCTCGGGTGGAAGGTGTGGGTGGTATCCCACCGTACTCGGAAAGGCCCAGAAGACACTCTTGTTCTTCCTCGTGTCGACACTCCGGCCCGGGTTCTCAACGAACACACCTAGGCCGAAGCATAAACCAGCCTCCGGACTCGGCCTACCGCCCACGGAAATATCGGGCATCCGCTGCCATAGCTCAACAACAGCCTCGAGCGATCCCCGAGTCTTCATCCTCTTGGCCTTCCCGGCCATAAGCCCCGCATCCTGCAGGTAAACACAGCAAAGGTACGTCAATCACAGTACTTAATATAAAGGCACATATAACCCGTCACAAAACACGGCACATATTGCACATAATTTTCACATACATTATACATATAATTTTTCCATGTAACCCGTCACAAAACACGGCACACAATGCACATAATTTTCACATATATCATGCATATAATTTTTCCCACAAAGTCCGTCACCCAAAAACACGGCACACACTATATAGCACATTCTCAAAAGAAAATCCGTCCCAACACGGCACATATCGCACATATTTTCCCCACAAAGTCCGTCACCCAAAAACACGGCACACACTATATAGCACATTCTCAAAAGAAAATCCGTCCCAACACGGCACACACTTTCACATATAACCCGTCACAAAACACGGCACATGTCACATTTTTTCACAAAAATTATCACTACACGATAATTTTTCTCATAATGTACATACATAAATAGCATACGGTACAAAACACCAAAGCATGCAATTCACTAGATAGGCACTTTATTTTCACAAATAAGAGCTAATCTACACATTTCTGCACAAAATACACATACCCACAATTTTTACATGTCCATTTTCAACAATTCATCAAGAATTTCACAAAAAGGCATAAAATAATTCAAAAATGCGAAAAACTAAAACCTAGTTCTAGCATTCAAAAATTCGAGCAGGGAATCAAAACGGAACAGATTTCTTACCTCCCCAACGTTCATGGAGCGACGATTATGCACCTCCGGATTCGGATACAAAACATCCGGGTTCTTCGAAGATGGAACGAACGAAGTCCAATTCCTTTGAAGCTCCATTCGCTGCTCAACCACCTCTTGACTGCGTTGACGACGACTCCTTCGAGATCCTTCAGCCATGGCAAGAAATTCAAGCAAAAATTTTTTGATTTTGGTTAACAATGGAGGAATTTTTCCTCTCTCTCTCTCGCCTGGTTTACGCCTGGAAGAAGAAGGAATGGGGAAGGGCTCGGTCATTTAAACCTGGTCAAAGCCTGGGAACTGTAAAAAACAAAGGTGGTCCGTACGGACCTCTTTGCAACCAGGTTGGTCCGTACGGACCTCTTTGCAAGGGGTGGCCAAATTACTTTTCTGCCCTTATAATCTTTGCCCCTGGCTGTCCTAAGGCCTTTTCCAGCAAATCCAAGTGCAGAATGGTCCCTAACCCTTCAATTCAACCACCGGCCGTCAAGCGTAAGACCGGACCTCGCCCACTTCAACGGCAAATCAACCACCGGCCATCAGCGTAAGACCGGTCCTCGCCCACTCCAACGGCAATTCAAGAAGCTCAACGGTAATTCAAGAAGGAGCCAACACCTCCCAGTACGAATATCAAGGCACAAGACGCCTCCAAACGCTCAACCACTGGCCCTCAAAAGAGGTCCGAAGTCATCTTCCCAACAGAAAAGGGCCCCTACAAGGTCATGCATCCCCAGCAATTCAAGCACCGGCAGTCAGATGTAAGCCCGAACTTCGCCCACTTCAACGGCAGCGCAAGCACCGGCCATCAAAGTAAGCCCGAGCTCCTCCCCCCAACAAGTCAAAGGGAAGTCATGCAAGACTGCATATCCCCAGCACCGACCATCATCCTTGCCCACTCAACGGCAAAACAAGCACGCGAAGGAGCCAACACCTCCGAGTACAAGTCCCAAGGCACGAAGCGCCTCCCAAAACGCCAAATGGTGAAGCAATCATCGGCCATCATCCTTGCCCACTTCAACGGCAGCTCAAGCACCGGCAGTCATCGTAAGTCCGACCTTCTACATCAACATGCAAAAAAACGCAAATGGCATCTACGCCTCTCGAATCACAAGGCAGCCACGCCTCCACACCTGCGGCCAGATGACGATTCAAAGTCCTCCAGCGTGGCACCAACCGCCGCCAGATGACGATTCAAAGTCCTCCAGCGTGGCACCAACCGCCGCCAGATGACAATTCAAAGTCCTCCAGCGTGGCACCAACCGTAATCAGAAGACGATTCAAGTCCTCACAACTATCTCCGGCCCGGAAGGCCCTAAACCACCCGATTAGGAAAATCGTAAAACTTCCATCCCAGGACGCCACCACGTCCTTATCACCGACCTATACGGTCACCCAGGACGCCACCACGTCCTTATCACCGACCTATACGGTCACCCAGGACGCCACCACGTCCTTATCACCGACCTATACGGTCACACAGGACGCCACCACGTCCTTATCACCGACCTATACGGTCACCCAGGACGCCACCACGTCCTTATCACCGACCTATACGGTCACCCAGGATGCCACCACGTCCTTATCACCGACCTATACGGTCACCCATGACGCCACCACGTCCTTATCACCGACCTATACGGTCACCCAGACGCCACCACGTCCTTATCACCGACCTATACGGCCACCCGGTGACGCCACCACGCCCTTATCACCGACCTATACGGTCACCCAGGACGCCACCACGTCCTTATCACCGACCTATGCGGTCCACCCAGACGCCACCACGTCCTTATCACCGACCTATACGGTCACCCGGACGCCACCACGTCCTTATCACCGACCTATACGGTCACCCAGGGCGCCGCACGTCCTTATCACCGACCTATACGGCCACCCAGACGCCACCACGTCCTTATCACCGACCTATACGGTCACCCAGGACGCCACCACGTCCTTATCACCGACCTATACGGTCACCCAAGACGCCACCACGTCCTTATCACCGACCTATACGGTCACCCAGGACGCCACCACGTCCTTATCACCGACCTATGCGGTCCCCCAGGACGCCCCCACGTCCTGACCACCGACCTATACGGTCCACCCGGGACGCCACCACGTCCTTATCACCGACCTATACGGTCCACCCAGACGCCACCACGTCCTTATCACCGACCTATACGGTCACCCCGGACGCCACCACGTCCTTATCACCGACCTATACGGTCACCCAGGACGCCACCACGTCCTTATCACCGACCTATGCGGTCACCCCGGACGCCACCACGTCCTTATCACCGACCTATACGGTCACCCAGGACGCCACCACGTCCTTATCACCGACCTATACGGTCACCCAGGACGCCACCACGTCCTTACCACCGACCTATACGGTCACCCAGGACGCCACCACGTCCTTATCACCGACCTATACGGTCACCCAGGACGCCACCACGTCCTTATCACCGACCTATACGGTCACCCAGGACGCCACCACGTCCTTATCACCGACACGGCCACCAGACGCCACCACGCCCTCACCAACCTATACGACCCAGACGCCACCACGTTATCACCGACCTATGCGGTCACCAGACGCCACCACGTCCTTATCAGCGACCTATGCGGTCACCCGGGACGCCACCACGTCCTTATCACCGACCTATGGTCACCCGGGACGCCACCACGTCCTTATCACCGACCTATACGGCCACCCAGACGCCACCACGTCCTTACCACCGACCTATGCGGTCACGGGGACGCCACCACGTCCTTATCACCGACCTATGCGGTCACCCAGGACGCCACCACGTCCTTATCACCGACCTATGCGGTCACCCAGGACGCCACCACGTCCTTATCACTGACCTATGCGGTCACCCAGGACGCCACCACGTCCTTATCACCGACCTATACGGTCACCCAGGACGCCACCACGTCCTTATCACTGACCTATGCGGTCACCCAGGACACCACCACGTCCTCACCACTGACCTCGGCGGTCACACAACACCCCAGGGCACCACCACGCCCGCATTCACAGAACACTCACCCCACACCCGAACTACGACCAGGCTTGATTCCCGCCAGGGATACGTAGGAATCCTATCACAGGGTCCAGCCTATTGACCTAAACAGTCACCCAAAAGGACACCACCACGTCCTCACTTTGACCCTCACGGTCACTTCCTCTCCCAGCGCGCGATCCAGATTAGGACCCTTATCTTATCGGCGACCCCACTTCTTTCATAAGTGACGTCGTCGAGGGGCTTCTGTAAGTACCCCAATCTGGATCACTCCCTTTCAAACACACGGGAAACACCGTAGACTCATCCACGCAGTCTCAGGGACCTCTCTCACTCAAAACCCTCTCAAAACCCTCTCAAACCCCCAAACAAACCAAGGGAGGAGCCTTTCTGGGATAAAAAGGGACAAAAGGACCTTTTGGGAATTTTCAGGAAATCAGAAAAGCAATTAAGGTCCGTACGGACCTCTTTGTTTCAATGATTACTAAATCCCCTTAAAGTCCACAATATTCCCTCAAATCCCGGAAGAAATGATGACTTCCATGCAGAGTTGGTCCGTACGGACCTCTTTGCATGCAAGATGGTCCGTACGGACCTTATTGCATGGGGGACATCATCATTCCAGAATATTCTCCATCATTGCGCATTCCCTCAAATCGAGGAAATCCAAAATTGGATAACCAAGAAGGTCCGTACGGACCTCTTTGCTCCGAAATTTTTACTATAAATAGAGGGCTCCCCCTCCTCATTTTCACACACCTCCCACTTCTCTCTTCCTCCCTAAGCCTTCTGGCTCCCCTTCTAAGACCTTTCGAGGCATTCCCGGCCCCTTCGGATCCTTCCGAGGCCTTCCGAGCCCCCTCGAGGTGCTCCGAAGCCTCTCCGAGCGCTCCCGAGACGCTCCCGCGCTGCCCCGAGGCACTCTCGAGGTACTCTGAGGCCCCTCGTGGTACTCCGAGGCCTTGCCTGGTCTTTCCCACGGTGTCCCGGCTCTTTCCGAGTCAAACCGACGATCCCAAACCACGCCGAAACTCTGCCCGAGTGACTCGCCACCCCAACGCACGCCGAACCTGCCCGAGTGATCCCGACGATCCCCACGCACGCCGAACCTCTCGCCCAAACGCAGCCTACGGTTTCAACTCACGCCGAAACTCGTCCGCGGACAACCGGCATCCCGAAGCAATCCGAACGCTACTCCGACCTCAAACACTATTCCTGCGGAAGACAGACACGAACCAACATTGGTAAGGCTTCCTTCCTATTCTATTTCAATACATTTCAATACAATGTAGACATCCGATACAAAGATGCATTTTTAAAAGCACACACACACACACAACTTTTTAAAGGATATTAGGGGTATCCGAAAGACTCGTTTTTACGAGGCGACTCGGGTGAGCTCTAATATTCTAATATTCTCTTCCCGAGGAGTCATCTGACCTCCGAACTCAAAATCTCATCACACAAAAACAGTTTAAAATTTATCTTTAAACTGATGCCCTTTTTCAATGTTTTGGGCTTAATAAAAACGGCGTGGCGACTCTACAAAATGCGAAAGCAAAACGGCGAGACACCTCCAACACGCAACGCTAAAACGGAATAAGCCAGATGCCGGGGCGCGATTGTGCTGCCTCTCGGATCCGGGCGACCTCCCGAACAGCGACGAATGCGAGATGCCGGGGCCTCCGCGCGCGAGCCGGATCCCGGGTAATTTCAGAAACGTACGATCATTTCTGTGAGGTGAGAAATTCTTGTGCATCTTTAGGTAGAGTTTACACAATGAAAGACCTAAACACGAGGTTCCTCAATTCTCTTGGAGATTTATGGCATGTCAAGGTCGCTATTTTGAAAGAATGCCGAGATTTGAACACTACTCATATTCAGAACATTATGTCTACTTTGTTTTTATATGAGGAAGAACTCAATCGGCTGAGTGGAGTTCAAAAACAATTTAAAAATCTATCTCTGCCAGCTCAGACCGAGATCTTCCCTGGTTCCTCTTTGCTAAACAGCCAACCTACCAATGACTCTCCCTCATTCTCTCAGCCTCAACCAACTCAAGCCAATACATCATCTAGTGTGATTTTTGAGGAAGAAGATGAATTTGCTGCCTTCGCTAGAAACTATAGAAAGTTCAAGGATTTTAAGAGATCCCAACAAACCCATAGCAAATCCTTCCAACCCAAATCTTCATCGTTCCAAAGATCTGGGAAATTTCAAAAGAAAGGCCAAACCTCAACCTCAACCGATGGAAAGAATGCCCAAGGTGAGCTTGTGTGTTACAATTGTAGAAAACCCGACCATTTTGCTTTCAAATGTCCTCAACTGAAGTATGAATTTTTGAGGAAGAAACCATTCAAGAAAAACCCTAGATCTAAATCTAAGAGCTTAGTTGCCGAGGATGGAACTGAAAAGGCTATGCCAGTTTGGATCGAGACTGATTCTGAAAATGAGGATGCTGACATAGATGAAGATGCTGATGTCAGTTTTGTTGCTATTGATGGAACTGATGACAAAACCATTTCCTTGCAGTCACCTATCTATAGACACCCCAACTCCAATGAACAATAATCTTATAATGACCAGACCCAACCTATGAGATCTCCCTTGACCTGCTTTGACGATCCAATTCCCAAGGCAGATAATCCCTACAACTTTAAAATCCAAAACATAGGTGGATCCCTCTACGGTCAGTGTAAAACCATGCCCACTCTCACCGCTGATGCAACCAATTCAACAGACCTACCAAGCTCAAGCCTTACCAATTTCCTCTTATCAACCGACACTTGAGCCCCTACCGATTCAATTTCTAAAGACTCTAACTGAGCCAAGCCTTCAACCGATATCATCCCTACCTGATTTTGATCCTAACTTTGAACCATCATCCTCAACCTCTCAGCCTACCATTGACCATATGCCTAATATGTCTAAGTCTGAAATGGCAGAGGTGATGAATGAGCTCTTCTCAAATTTTGAAAAATTAAATGAAGCTCATAATATTATGGCTGCTAATTTTAAAAAGGTCACAACTGAAAATGACTCTTTGAAAGCTGAAGTAAAAACTTTGAAAGAAAGTAAGCTAGAGTCTGATCAGTCAAAGAAAGATAATCAAGGACTCACTGAGAGACTAAATATCTGTGTTAGTCAAGTTACTGATCTTGTGTCAAGAAATAACTCTCTTTTAAAAACTATTGACACCTTTTCAAAATCTCGAGCTGCTGTGGAGACTATCATACAAGATCAGTTGTCTCCTAACAGAGATCTGTCAGGCATAAGCTTTGGCTCCAGTAGCAATGAAAACATCAGCAAAGACAAACCAGTTACCAAGTCTGTTTCTGGGAACTTAATGGACAAATTTGATGATACTCAATCCAAATTGATTAAGAGAGAGTTAACTAGACCTTTCAGTTCTGTCTCATACACCTATCCCAAGGTAAAGGAATAGATGAAGGCCCTAATTGACAAGAACAAATCCCAATGGACCGAGATAGCTGATCCTGAGCTAGGACAATATGTCCCACTCAGCGATGGAGACAGCAAAGGTGGAATTAAAATTGTTGATCAGGTTGCAGGACAGAAAACCTCTACCAGTAAGGCAGCCTCAATCGGTAAAGGAGTAATCGGTAAGACAACTGTCACCGGTCATCCAACCGATAAGGGCTCCCCAACCGGTAAAGGCATTCCTAAACCTATGCAACCGGCTAACAAAGGTAAATTCATCACCTTCGTCCCCAAAGGATCTATTTCTGCTCAATCAGTAAACTCCTCTGAAGCATTAGCTAAATTGAACATCAACTCATCTAAGTCCTCACAGCCATCTTCTAATAAATGTACAAATTGTGGTTTTATTGGTCACAAGGCTTACGAATGCCTCTTGAAGCACCTATCTGGACCCACTGAGTCTAAAAGCTCAGATGGTGGCCAGGTATGGCTGCCAAAGAGGAACTAACTCTTTGGACCCAAAAGAATAAGGGGGACCATAAGCTTATTGTTTCATTTCAGGATTGCTTTATGGCCTCAACCGAAGTTGGTAAGGACGTTTGGATTATGGACAGTGGATGCTCTAGGCATATGACTGGACATGCCGATCTCCTAACCGATCTTGAAGAAGCATCTGGTCCTCCAGTTGTCTTTGGTGACAATGGAAAGGGTAAAATTATTGGTCGTGGATCCATCATAAGAGGTAAAGTTACTGTACAAAAGGTATCTTTGGTGGATTGTCTGAAACACAACCTTCTCTCTATATCACAATTATGTGATAAAGGTATGCATTGTATTTTCAATTCTTCCAACTGCTATGTGAAAAACATTGCTACAGGTGAAACTGTTCTCACTGGATATCGGAAGGTAACGTTTATGCTATAGATTTAAATAATGTTCCGAATGTTACTAATGTTTGTCTTGTAGCTAAGAACATCAGTGAGAATTCCTGGCTATGGCACAAGAGACTCAGTCACTTGAATTTCAAATACCTATCCAAGCTGGCTAATAAAAATCTAGTTACCGGCTTACCTCAAGTGTCTGCTGACCACGGAAGGAAATGCAGAGCCTGTCAATTAGGAAAACAACATAAAGAATCATTCCACAGCAAGCCTTGCATGTCCACTTCTAGGTGCCTCCAGTTGCTACATATGGATCTGTTTGGCCCCATGACAACTGCCAGTTTAGGGGGTAGCAGATATACATTGGTCGTTATAGATGATTTCTCAAGATATACCTGGGTGGAGACCTTCGCTTCAAAAGATGACACATATGAAATTGCCACCAGATTATTACGTCTACTTCAAACCCAAAAGGAATGTGACATCATCAGTATGAGATCAGATAATGGAACAAAATTCAAAAATAATGGAATCGCTCAGTACTGTGATGGTCATGGGATAGACCACAATTTCTCAGCTGCTGGAACACCGCAACAAAATGGTGTAATTGAGAGAAAGAACATAACTTTGATCGAAGCTGGGAAAACTATGATATCCAAAGCTAGGCTTCCCAAGTATTTTTGGGCCGAAGCTATCCATACAGCATGCTTCACCCAGAATAGATCATTATTCAACAAATTTCACAACAAGACCCCTTATGAGCTGTGGCATGGCAGAATTCCCAACATTGGTTTCTTCAAAAATTTTGGCTGTAAATGCTATGTACTTTACAATGGTAAAGAGCGCCGAGGTAAATTTGATGAAAAAGCTGATGAAGGTATCTTTGTTGGCTACGCCAAGCACAGTAAGGCATTTAGAGTTTTCAATAAATGGTTGTTGAAAATTGTTGAATTTGTTCATGTTACTTTTGATAAATTTGATTTGCTAGAGTCTGATAAGGATCCAAATAGTACTGATAATTCTGGTGTGTTTGAGACAGGTGAATCCAGCAATCAAAACTCCAATCAATCCACCAGTATTAATGCAAATCAACCTCCAGCTCAGCCTTCAGCCTCTAGTGGTGTAACCTGTAGAGACCTAGTTGATGACTCCTTCTTTCCTCAATCGGTCAGACAATCCAGTAGACAAACTCCTTTGACCGACTCATTACCAGCTAGTCCACATGTTACCATTCCTAATTCACCACCTGAAGCTGAACCAATTTCAAATGTCAACTTACCATTTCCCTCTCCACTAACCGATCACCATCAGTCAGCATCACCCTCACCTAACCGATCTCCCCAACCGGTCACACCTCCCTCAGCCGATTCTACTCCTCCAATAGAAACCTTAAGACAAGAATCGGTCAGGCAAGACCTTCCTAGGGAAGTGAGAACAGTTAGAGATCATCCTTTGGAGAATGTGATTGGTGATGTCTTTGGTCCAAGAATTACTAGAGGCCAGTTAAGAAACATGGAGGATCAACATGGATTATTTTCCTCTGCCATGGTCTCAAATATAGAACCAAATAAGACTGAAGAAGCACTTGATGACCCCAGCTGGGTAGAAGCTATGCAAGAAGAGCTTGACCAGTTTGATAGATGCAAAGTTTGGGAATTAGTGCATAAACCTAGTGATCAAACAGTGATTGGAATAAAATGGGTTTATAGGAATAAATTGGATGAGTCTGGAAAAATTACAAGAAATAAGGCTAGATTAGTGGCAAAAGGATATAGACAAGAAGAAGGCATAGATTATGATGAGATCTTTGCCCCCGTAGCTAGATTAGAAGCCATTAGGTTATTTCTCCTATGCAGCCTACAAAGAGTTTAAGCTATATCAAATGGATGTGAAAAGTGTCTTTCTCAATGGGGAACTTCAAGAGCTTGTATATGTAGAACAACCTCCTGGATTTGAAGATTCCAAGAAGCCTAATCATGTCTACAAATTGAATAAATCTTTGTATGGCCTCAAGCAAGCACCTCGAGCATGGTATGAAACTCTCTCCAAATTCCTACTTAGTGAGAAGTTCGAAAGAGGTAAAATCGATACCACTTTATTTATTGCAAAGCATAATGGTCATTCATTGTTAGTTCAAATAGATGTTGAGGACATAATTTTAGGATCTACTAACGAAAAATTATGCAAGAGATTTGAGAAGCTTATGAAGAGCAAATTTGAGATGAGCATGATGGGTGAGCTAACATTTTTCCTTGGACTTCAAGTCAAGCAAACCCAAGAAGGTATTTTCATCAATCAAGACAAATATACCAAAGATTTAATCAAGAAATTTGGTCTTGATTCCGCTCATCCTCAAAGCACTCCAATGGCCACAAATGTACACCTTGACAAAGATGAGTCCGGTAAAAAAGTAGATATGACACTCTACAGAGGTATGATAGGATCTCTACTCTACTTAACCGCTAGTAGGCCAGATATCATGTTTACCATATGTGTATGTGCTAGATTTCAAGCTGACCCTAGAGAATCTGTTGGTCCCAAAGGTGGCAACAAGGGTGAAAATACAGCTAGAGGGGGGGGGGTGAATAGCTGTTTAAAATATTTCGCCCTCTTTTAAAAACTAAACCTCGCGCTTACAAAATCCTCTTGCAGTTGATAATAGACTGCAAGTGATAGTGTAAAATGCACAGCGGAATATTTAGAGTTACAAAGCGGTTTTGATAGAGGAGGTTTGTAAAGTGGTTTTAATAAAGTAGTTGGTAAGTGCGGTTTACAAACAAGTGAGGTTTTGACACTGTTAACTCCAAACACTATTTCACAATAATGGATATCTAAATAAAGATCAAACAGAGACAAAGATAAATAATTAGTAAGCACAAGAAATATAATTGCAGAAAGTAAGAACACGCTATTTGGAGTGGTTCAATCGATAAACGATCTACGTCCACTACCAAGATGGTTAGTCTTGGATTTTTAAGAGAGATTTTATATTAAGTATTTGAGAGATTACAAAGTACAATAAAATCTTTTCTATGAAGAACAAATCCAAAACTATAACCAGTGTATCTCAAGTGTTTAATCTATGTGATTAGAACAAATGAGGTGTGTGTGTGAGAACAAGATCAAGGCTCTTTAAATCTGTGAGATGTAGAGCTCAATGATTCTTGAATGTGTTAAGGCTTGATTTCTGGGCTGGGGAATATTTCTTGAAGTATGAAGATAAAGATTCAAAGGACTAAGAATTTTCTGGGCAGAGCTTCAACTTCACATGAACACAGCAATTTCTCAATTTTTCAAGCAATCTTCAAATGGTGAAGATTAGGGGTATTTATACCCAAGCATCCAAAATGTAGCCGTTGGACACAGCTGTTGAAGGAAAGTACTTGATGCTTTCTTATTGGTCCATAGCAACCACTTTTGTCCTTTGGTACAGTAGTTGCAGATAAAGCTGATAATGCTCCAGCTGCAAGCAATGAGGTTTGGACACCTGTCACCTTTTCAAGATCCTTGCAGATCTTCTCTGACTTTGAATCACGTAACAAGATAAGGTGGTTGACATTGGATATTGCTGATGTGGATCACAAAGTCAAAGAGCGGTTCACTTCAAGTCTCAATCATTGGGGGCGGTTCTGGAGTACAGGCGGTTTGACAAGTGCGGTTGGTAACTCCAGTGAGGTTGCAAAGTGCGGTTGATAATGAGCTACAAGGTGCGGTTCATCATAGGGCGGTTGCACTTGAGTAGTTCAAGAGTAGTTTCAAACAAAGGATTTCACCAAGCAAATGCTAAGGGCGGTTTTGCTAGGGCGGTTCCAAAGAAGCGGTATGAAACTTCGAACCGCAACTCTCAATTCCAATGAGTCTTGTGCCGCCTTCAAGCCTAAATTTAACCTAATCTATAAAATGGACTTAACTAAAAATTGAAGTCTAAGCTTCATTACATAGGGTCCTAAAGTCCTTAAAATAGACAGGAGGTTATGGTATCAATCAAATCAAATACAAAAATAGGAGGGTTAAAACATGCATACCCAACAATCTCCCCCTATTTGATTGATGCCATTACCTACTATAACTAAAGCAAACATTGTACTTGGTAAGAACATGTCCATAAGAATTAACATGGTAATTCATGTCCCAAGTCAATGCACACACTTAGCTTAAGCTATAGATTTCTATACTTTCTAAGAGATAAAAACTTACAATATGGAAAGTAGAGAAATGCATTCAGTGCACTTAAGAAATATGAGTTTAAGTTCAAAGTGCGGTTTAAACTGAATGTTTAAACTTCAATTCAAAAAATATGATTTTAAGTTGAAAAATATTTGAATGAGGTTTAAAACCATAAGAGGTTTCATTGTTCTACAAACAAGCAGTTTGATATGAACAAGGTTTTTGGAACCATGATGCAATTTCCATTAATTCCTCAAGTGGTTACAAAACAGGAATGAAATAAAATTACAGGGTTACAAACAAAAACAAGAGTAAGTTGGACAAAGGAAATACAATGAGAGTGCGGTCCAACAATAAAAGAGTTTACCAAAAAAAAATACAGAGCAAAAGCGGTTTAAGGTTGATGCGGTTCTTGACCTTGCTCGCCGCCGCGGTTGGTTGATCTCGGGATTCCCGGCAAGATTTGATGCAGAGGTTTCAGACTTCGGGGATTTTCTAATTTTTCTTACCTCTTCGCGGTCCTTCCTTGAGCGGTCACCAATCTCTCTAAGATATTTGCTTGAGAATCAATCTTGAGATTGGCATCGTAGACCGCCTTGGAGTTATCGACACTTGATCGATAGCTCATCAATTAAGGTGTGAAAGGAGGAGTTCAAAGAATTGTACAATGTTTGAACCTCCCCGAACCGTCGCGGTCCAGGAAGAGATGGCTTCGGTCATTTCATCAAGATTCACAAATACTTGGATGGAGGATTTCTAGCTCATTGACTGTGGCTTCAAGTTTGGTGGTGAATCCTAGCTTGATATTTTCAAGGCGGTCATTGAATTCATCCTTGACTTCATTTAACTTGGCCATCAAAGCATCATCAAGGGAGTTTGTCTTGATTTCCAGCTTCTCTTTGATATCATCAATTTCTAGAAGGATATTTGCTTCAACCGCATTCAAGGCGGTTTGAAAGTCTTGAGTAGAAGGCGGTTGAGAATTGACAGATTTAAGGAATTCAGCTTGAAGGGAATCAAAGGCGGTTTTGGAGGAGGTTGCAAGCTGAGAAATCATTTCCTTGAGATCAGAATCTCCAAATGATTGAATTTGAACAACACCTTCAGCTAGATCCTTCTTGAAACCTTCAAAGCAGGACTCAGCTGAGGATTTGACAATGTTTGCTAAGTCCTTCTCCCCCTTAATGGCATCAAGCCTCTGAGCAAAACTCTTGAGGGAGTTCTTATGATCAGCCATTTGAAGGGTTTGAGAGGCAATCAAATGAGATTGAGATTCAGCTAACTTTTGAAGGGAGCGGTTGGAAGACTCAAGGGAGGCATTTGAAGCGGTTAATTTTATAATGTGGCCTTGGTTTATGAGGAGTTGGGACTGGATAAGATTAAGGGTGGAAAGGATTTGGGAGTAGTCAGAGGGTGGAGGAGCGGTTGAAGATGAAGGAATAAAGGTGAAGGAAGGAGGCGGTTCAGAATAAGTAGGAGGAGCGGTTTGAGGCATTTGAGATAATAGGGTTTGGAAAATGCGTGAGGCAGGAACTGTGAAAGGGGATGAGGTTTGAGTTGAGATGGGGGCGGTTGGGATGGGGGCGGTTGGGATGGGAGCGGTTGGTATGGGGGCGGTTGGTATGGGGGCGGTTGGTATGGGGGCGGTTGGTATGGGGGCGGTTGGGATGGGGGCGGTTGGAATGGGTATAGAAGTGGTAGGAGGATTTGAAGTGATTGGGTTGGAATGAGTTGAATGGGATTTTTGTGGGGAAGAGATGGGTGATTTAGAAAGGGATTTATGGGTGCGGTTTGATATATGAGGGGATGAATGGTGTGAGGGTGAATTTTGTGGTGAAGGAGTTGGAGTTCTGAGTCTGGAGGTTGAGTGGGCTGGGCCTGCTGATGGCTTGGATGTCCATTCAGTGAAGGCTTTGGGATTTGAGGTGGCTTGATTTTGAGGGGTTTGAAATTCAGAAGGAGATGATGAATTTGAATTGGAATGGGAGGAGGATTTATCAAAGTATGAGGAGGTTTCACCAGGTATTTTGATGTTTGATTTGGCAATGGTGTGAAGATAGTGCTTCTTTGGAGGAGTTGTTTTCTTGGCCATTTGTTTGAATCTCCTCTTCTTGGGATTCTCCCCCTGAGCGGTTGCAGTTTTAGGAGGTGGAGAGGGAGAGAGCGGTTTGGGGGAAAGAGATTTGGAAGGAGAAAGGTGTTGGGTAGGAATTGGGGAAGAGGTTTGAATAGGTGAGGTTGGAGGAGTTTGAAGCGGTTGGGATTGAGGAGGGGATTGCGGTTGGGGTTGCGGTTGAACAGGAGGTTGAACTTGAGCTTGCGGTTGAGAGGTAGCAAGCGGTTCAGAAGATGGTTTCTTTCCCTTGGCAGCCTTCCTCAATTCTGCCCTTCTTTCCAACTTGTCAATTTTTGCTTTATAAAAAGCAACCTTATCCTCCTCTGTGAGATTGACAGTAGCAGTCTTCACAGATTTTGCCTTCTTGATAAGAGGGGCAATTCCAGCATCCTCTTCTTCTTCCTCATCAGTAGGCTCATCTCTCAAACCAAATTTCTCCTGAGGCTTAGAACTTTGATTAGCACCTGCGGTTTGAACACGCGGTTGAGGTGGTGCGGTCCTTGGCTTCTTGGCCTGCGGTTCTAGGACAATGTTTTTCTTTCTAGAGGCCTTCTTGATTGCCTTTCCTAGAGCAGTAACCGCAGTTGCTGGATTCATTTCAACATAGAACTCCTTGGGAATGAGAGTATCAACATCATATAAAAATTTGTACTGGGTATCTCCAAATGAGTATCTGAAGTTGTGACAAACCCTGGTTCCAAGGGAGTCACCTTCACCCATTGATACTGATAATTCAGGAGTTGAGAGTCTGAGGTCCTCCAAGTGTTGATAGCTAGTGAACAACGCGGTCAGGAGCCTGCAGAATGGTCTCCATCTCTGGTGTTCATTCTTGATTTTGGATTGATAAGCATCAATGGAACTAGCCATTTCCTTCATCAGAATCTTGGGCCAATTCAGCTTAATTCCATTATAAATGGCACAAAGAAGAATCCATTGCCGAGTAGTGAAGTTGTTGTGGTTGCCGGTCTTACCACACACGTACATTCCTACTAAATAGCCCAAGTGGCTCATAAGTTCACCAAATTCCCTCCTTGCCTTCTTCTTGTAATAACCAGAGAGAGATGTCAGATTGACTGTTGATAGAGCGGTTGCATCCAACACTTCCTGATCAACCTCCATGGGGCATCCAGAAACAAGAAATCCAAAAGTACTTCTAATATCCAGATGATCAATGGATATATCGAAGCCTTCAACACCGCCAACTGTGCATTTGATCTTGGTGCCATCAGATAATTCTCTGTCTCCTAGAACAAACAGAGGAGTAGAACCGATCCACAAAGGAAGGAATGATATAAGATTGGCCTTTGTTGAAGAGAGGGAGGATTCCAGAGGAAGTGAGTCTTCTGATCAACTCTCTACCAAGAGCATCTCCTTGGAGCTCAGGCTCATTGATCTCAAATCCTGGAATAAAGAATTTAGGATCCTACAAAATGAAACAAAGGTTTTAGATCCATAAAGTGAGTCACAATGCACAAGCGGTTTGGGCATCCATGCGGTTGGCAATTGATGCGGTTTAAAAGTGAAGAACTCCAAACTACTTGTGTATTGTGAATACAACAAAATACTTAGAAAATATGTAAGAAATTATACTAGTACGTGGCATTGTAATCCAAGTTTATCCCACACTGCAAGCGGTGCTTGGAGAGGAAGGTTATGGTGTCCAGCCTATATACTAAGTAATATCTCAAACAAACTTAGCATGCGGTTGCAAAGGAAGAATTAACAAGCATGCGGTTTCAAAGTATAGTGCGGTTCATAGAGACATGTGGTTCATAATTTACATGCGGTTGAAGGATGTATGCGGTAGGAAATGTACATGCGGTTGAAATCAAGGAATTTCAAGAAGGCGGTTCCAAACAACATCATGCGATTGATATTCACAGTAGTGCATAAAATTTATGAAAAATTTCTAAGTACAAACACATGTGTGAAAATCAGATGAACCAAAACATGTGATACACATTCAAGGCATATGAACAGTCATGTTGAAGTCATGATGAACACGAAGAACACTTAGAACACTAAGAACAGAGTTTCAACAAAAATTCACCAAAATCAACAAATAACATGTCAAAATGATCACATTGAGCAGTAGATTAACAATATAACATTAAAAATTCGTACTTTGCTCAGAATCACCAAGAACAAGCAGGAACACTCAAATGGGTTTTCGAATAAGAAAATTTTAAAATCCAAAATCAGTGTTCAAATCATTGATTGATCGTAAAATAAATTACATATAAAGAATCTAACAAAAATTCCGAGCATAACCCAACTGAAATCATGCAAAATGATCAACTAAATAGACAGTTATGAACAAAAATCTCTTCAAGGGTTTCGAAGCTTGAAGGTCCATTAATGGCGGATTCATAGACATTTGTACATACATGAAGAGAGATGAAGTTAAGAAAGACATACCATATCAGTGAATGGTGCTTTAGGTGCCATTGAAGATTCAAGAACTAAGTTTGAAGATTTGAAGGTTTTGAGTTCTTAGAGAGAGAGAGAAAAGATGAAGTTGGTAAGAAAGGTACACGGTGCAGAGAGTGAAAAGGTGAAATTGTAAGAGTTGGTAGTTATTTATAGGAACATTCTCAAGCAAAGGACAGTTGAAAAGACATTTTAATTTTCCCATAAAAGAAATCATTTCTCTGTTTGCACCCTTTCATCTTCTTCTCTTTAGCCAATGACGGCTGACAAGAGAGCTTTAAATGCTAATGTTCCCTTTACATTAAATGCATTTAAATTTTAAAATAACGTGGGAAAACATTTGCAAAAATGCCCTTATGTCAAAATGTGGACTGAAATGAAAAATAAAAGAACTTACCTGGGGTCCACGTGGCAGTGCGGTTGAAAGGATTTTTTAAAACCGCTTAGCTTCTTTAAAGCTAAGAAAAGAATTAAAATTTTTGAAAATACCATATGATGAAGGCGGTTGAAGATGGAGCGGTCAGAAGCATTATGCGGTTGGTAATACGCGGTTGGAAGTACGCGGTTGATAATACGCAGTTGACCTCATAGGCGGTTGACCACTCAAGCGGTTTGAATAACCGCGGTTCAACAATGGTGCGGTTGAAATTTTCAATAAGAAATACAACTTAAACTCAACACACAAGTTAGTCAATAAAAAGTATGGAATCATTTAAGTTCAAGCATACCCATTTCTCCTCTGAGGAAGGAAAACCTCTTGGAGTCAAGAGCCTTGGTGAGGATGTCAGCAATCTGATTATCTGTCCCCACATACTCTAAATGGATATTCCTCTTCTCCACATGGTCTTTTAGGAAATGATACTTGATATCAATATGCTTGGTCTTGGAATGCATGACAGGGTTGTTGGAGACTGAAATTGTTGAAGTATTGTCACACATGATAGGGCAATTCCCTTCATGGATTCCATAGTCCACCAACTGCTGCTTCATCCAAAGGATTTGACAAAGAACAACTACCAAAGAAGAATATACTCACTCCTGTTGTTGACACCGAAACCGATGCTTGCTTCTTGCCGGCCCAAGCAACTAGTCTATTTCCAAGGAAATGACAAGTACTACTAGTGCTTTTCCTCGTCAATAGTACAAGCCGCATAATCCGCATCCGAATAACCTACAAGATCGAAGTTCGAATCTTTGGAATACCAAAGTCCAAGGTTAGTGGTTCCAGATAAATAGCGGATTATACGCTTGACCGCAATAAGATGTGCTTCTCTAGGATCTCGCGATAGCGAGCACATACACGTACACTAAACATGATATCCGGCCTACTAGCGCTAAGTAAAGTAATGAGCCGATCATACCTCGATATAAAGTTTGATCAACTTTCTTACCTTTGAGATCCTTATCTAGCTTATTGCCGGTGGCCATAGGAGTATCATATGCTTTAGCATTTTCTAATCCAAACTTCTTTATTAACTCCTTGGTGTACTTGGCTTGGCTGAGGAAAATACCTTCTTCGCATTGCTTGATTTGAAGCCCGAGGAAGAATGTTAATTCTCCCATCATGCTCATCTCAAACTTGCTTTTCATTAGCTTTTCGAAACGCTTACAAAGTAACTCATTAGTAGAACCAAAAATAATATCATCGACATAAATTTGAACAAGTAAAGTATGCTCATTATATTTGGCAATAAAAAGAGTTGTATCAATTTTACCACGTTTAAATCCTTTTTCTAGTAAAAATTTAGAAAGAGTCTCATACCATGCCCTTGGAGCTTGCTTAAGTCCATACAAAGCTTTTTGGAGTTTGTAGACATGATTGGGAAATTTAGAGTCTTCAAATCCAGGTGGTTGGGCAACATACACGGTCTCTTGCAGTTCGCCGTTGAGGAATGCACTCTTTACGTCCATTTGATATAACTTGAAATGCTTGAAAGAGGCGTAGGCTAAGAAAATTCTGATAGCTTCCAATCTTGCAACTGGAGCAAATGTTTCGTCATAATCAATTCCTTCTTCTTGCCTATATCCTTGTGCAACCAACCTTGCTTTATTCCTAGTGATGCTTCCATTCTCGTCCATCTTATTCCTAAATACCCACTTAGTTCCTATTACTCCTTGATCCTGAGGTCTAGGCACCAAAGTCCAGACCTTGCATCTTTCAAACTGGTTGAGTTCTTCTTGCATTGCAACGACCCAAATGGAATCTTGGAGTGCTTCATCAATCTTCTTGGGTTCAACTTGAGATAAAAGTGAAGTATGCTCGTCATAATTTGATCTCCTAGTTTGAACACCGGAAAACAGATCACCAATCACATTAGTGAGGGGGTGACTGCTGACTTCACGGACCTCCGGGGTAAGTCTGGTTGGATCGAGGTTTGTCAAGATCTTCAATTGGAACGTCGTTAGATCCTTCAAATAAGTCATGGAATGTAAGTTGACGAAGAGGTTCTATAAGCTGGATAGGAGAATTCTCAACTTCTTCTTCCCTTGGAGTTGCATCTGGAGTAGGAACTTCAGGTGCGGTTTGAAAATTGCGGTTTGAGGGAATTTCATTGAGGGTGCCGGATTTTGCGGTTGAGGTTCAAAGCGGTTTGAGGTTCACCTGGTTCATTATGCTCAACAAAATCATCAAGAACATTTGGAGCCAAATGTGGCTCAAGGAGAGAATGCTCATCAAAAGTAACATGGACAGACTCTACTATTTTTAAACTAGTTTTATTGAAAACACGAAAAGCTTTAGAATGTTTAGCATACCCAACAAAAATACCTTCGTCGGCCTTGGCTCCGAATTTACCTCTATTTTCTCTTCCGTTGTAGAGGACAAAACATTTGCAGCCAAAGATCTTGAAGAATGCAATGTTGGGGGTTCTTCCTCGCCAAAGCTCATAGGGAGTCTTATTATATGATTTGTTGATGAGGGATCGGTTCTGAGTGAAGCATGCGGTATTGATTGCTTCACCAAAATACCGAGGTAGCTTCGCTTCGTATATCATTGTCTTTCCAGCCTCAATCAACATCCTATTCTTCCTTTCCACAACCCCATTTTGTTGTGGAACACCAGCGGTTGAAAAATTGTGATCAATCCCATGGTCATCACAATACTGAGCAACACCGTTGTTCTTAAATTCTGTTCCATTATCTGATCGAACACTAACGATGTCATCTTCTTTTTGAGTTTGGAGCCGTCTAAAAAGTGCGGTGAGAATCTCATAACAATCATCTTTGGAAATCATCATCTCAACCCACGTATATCTTGAGTAATCATCCACCACCACTAAGGTATATCTATTTCCTCCAATGCTGGCAGTGGTTACGGGTCCAAACAAATCTATGTGAAGCAGTTGTAAGCATCTTGAAGTTGAAGGAGCGGTCTTGCTGGTGAAAGACGACGCAGACTGCTTACCAAGCAGGCATGCACTGCATTTCTCAGGATGGTGGTCAGCCACTTTAGGTAAACCACGAACGAGGTTTTCCCTACCAATCTTTGCAAGATACTTGAAGTTCAAGTGGCTCAACCTCTTGTGCCATAGCCAACTATTTTCGCTCACATTCTTAGCTACAAAACAGAGATTAGTAATACTACATGCAGAATTTAGATCAATAATGTAAATATTACTCTTACGAATCCCTGTGAGTAGGGTGACGCCGGAAATGCTATCTTTGATAAAGCAATTTGATGATGTGAAGTTGCAAAGCATTCCTTTGTCGCAAAATTGAGAAATTGAAAGGAGGTTGTGCTTGAGTCCATCGACAAGAGAAACCTTCTCAATAGTTAGGTTTCCTCTCCTTATAACACCATATCCAATGGTCTTGCCTTTGTTGTTGTCACCAAAGGTTACACGGACCACTTGCTTCAACGACATCTTCAAGTAATGATCTATCTCCAAATATATGTCTTGGCACCACTATCAAGATACCATTCATTATCCTTGGAGTGACCAGCCATGAAGCAGAGGACCTGAAATGTAAACATTAAGAACGAGGTCCCCCTTTATTTCTTGGGTCCCGAAGTTAGCAACCCTTTACAACCCACACTGTTTGATGTAAGGAGGTTTACTCTTCCCGGCATTGGGTGTGAACCGCAAAAGGCATTCTGCAGCCTTGTGACCTAAACCATCACACACGTAACATTTATAAAAGCTACAAGCATCATGAGGTTTTACTAACTCCTTACTCTTCTTAGGAGTTCCATGCGGTTTGGGACAAGGAAGCGGTTTGGGAGGTGCGGTTCCACTAACATTCCACTGATATAAAGGGAACAGGCTTTGGTTTGACCACGTATTTCCTGGGAATGCTATTCTTGCTTTTGAAGGCAGGAGGAGCGGTCGAAGAAGAAGTGCGGTCGACCCGGAGTTAGCAGAACCGCCTTTTCCACCGTAAGAGGTTGGAGCAGGATTCTACCAATTCCATAAGCCATTTCCTCTTCGGGTGCTTCCACGTAATTCTTAGGTTTCAACACGTAATTCTTCCCATATTGCTTTCCTTTAGGGTAGACATAATTTACTTGTCTTGCTTTACCCTTACCCTTAGCATGCTTCTCCTTGGGAATTTCTTTTGTTAGTTACGGAAATTCCTCATCCTTTTCACTTGAGGATGCACACTTCTCCTCTTCCTCGCATCCAAACCCTAGACCATCCTTAGTTCCAGGAGGAACTTGGAAGTCCAAGATTTTATCCTTGGTGGATTGAGACTTGAGCCACGAATCAATAATCTTTTGGCGATCGTCGATTTGGGTTACCAAGTCATCATTCCTGAGTTGAAGTGCAGCAACCTTAGTTTCAAGGATGCGGTTCTGATCAGCAAGAGGAGACATACTTCTGATTTGGTCCTTAAGATTTGAAATTTCAGACCTCATCACAGTTTTCTCCGTCTTGTACAGATTAAGTTCATCATGAGCTAAGCTTAAGGCTTTCTTAAGATTAGAGAATTGATGGATCACCATTTCAGCTTCCTTGAACATCTTTTCATGTTCCATGGGAGAAACCTCTTCCACCACCTTTTTCAAAATTTTCTTTGGAATAGCTTTTGAAGGTGGAGCAGTTTTAGATGAGAAAATGGGACGTGAATACGAACAATTTCCTATCTTAATGCTAGGAGTAAGTTTAATATCATCATCCAATTTATAATTTGGAAGTTTTGCAAAAACCTCCTTTTCCTCCATATCATGCAACTCAAATGATTCAGAATCTGAGTCATCAGAAGCCTCGCAACTGCGCAGGTTAACCTCTTCGGTTTCACCGTCACTTCCATCCTCGTAACTGCTTTCAATCCAAGTTGCTAATTCCTTGGAATTCTCTTCCTCCTCAAGAACCATTCCCTTGCGACGAGAAAATTTCGCAGGAGAGGTTTTCTTTTCATGTATTCATATTTAGGCCGTGGACACTCGGATGCAAAGTGGCCAGGTTTCCTACAGTTGTAGCATACCAAGTCACTCTTCTTCTTTGTATCTGCAGCCCTAGAAAATGTTGCAGGAGGTTTGCCTTTTGAAAATGATTTTGTGAAAGGTTTTGAGGATTTTCTAAATTTTTGGAATCTTTTCACAAACATGGCAAAATCATCATCATCCATCTCGATGAGTGATGAGGTTGATATGGAAGGATCGTGGTTTGATTGGATGTGGATGGTTTCTCATCATGTTCCACTACGTACATAGAAAGCGATTTGGTTTTCCTTCTATCTCTTCAATATGATTTAATTTAAGTTCATAGACTCTAAGATTGGCATACAAGTTACTTAATGACCAAGTACCCAATACTTTGGAGTCTTCTAGAGAGGTAGCCTTATTTACCCATCTAGAACCTAAAGCATATAGGAAAGTCATATTGATTTCCTTATCGGTTAAAGTTTTACCAAGAGATCTACAAGCATTAACTACCTCAACATAGCGATCGTAGGTTTGACGCAAGGTTTCGTTGGGTTTTGTTGAAGTTGTTGTAGGATCTTTCAACAAAGTGTATAATTTGTTTTCCTTGCACTCTTCATCACCTTCGAGGTAGCACTCTATGGCATCCCACATCCGCTTTGCGGTTTTGAGGTACATCACTTTCGTAGAGTTGATACGGGAGGGTTCCGTAAATGATGAACCTCGCCTTGTCCGTCCAAGGCAACTATTCTCTTCTCTTCATTCGACCACTCATCTTTTGGCTTTTTGACCTCTCGGAGTTTCGGCATTGGTGGTTGCATCGGTGTTAGCCTTCATTGGAATTAGAGGGCCATTGATCACGCACTCCACCAAAGATTTCATCTATGGTTTCCAAATGAATAAGCATTCGGCACTTCCAGATGTCAAAGTGGTCTTCGTCCAATATTGGAATGTGTGAATAGTTAACGTAGTCATTGTCTTTGAGGTTGCCATATCGAATCGGCACACAAGCCGTTAAGCTTGAAAACAAAGTGGTTTTAAAATGTGTTTGCTCGATACCACTTGTTGGTCCCAAAGGTGGCAACAAGGGTGAAAATACAGCTAGAGGGGGTGAATAGTCGTTTAAAATATTTCGCCCTCTTTTAAAAACTAAACCTCGCGCTTACAAAATCCTCTTGCAGTTGATAATAGACTCGCAAGTGATAGTGTAAAATGCACAAATGGAATATTTAGAGTTACAAAGCGGTTTTGATAGAGGAGGTTTGTAAAGTGGTTTTAATAAAGTAGTTGGTAAGTGCGGTTTACAAACAAGTGAGGTTTTGACACTGTTAACTCCAAACACTATTTCACAATAATGGATATCTAAATAAAGATCAAACAGAGACAAAGATAAATAATTAGTAAGCACAAGAAATATAATTGCGAAAAGTAAGAACACGCTATTTGGAGTGGTTCAATCGATAAACGATCTACGTCCACTACCAAGATGGTTAGTCTTGGATTTCTAAGAGAGATTTTATATTAAGTATTTGAGAGATTACAAAGTACAATAAAATCTTTTCTATGAAGAACAAATCCAAAACTATAACCAGTGTATCTCAAGTGTTTAATCTATGTGATTAGAACAAATGAGGTGTGTGTGTGAGAACAAGATCAAGGCTCTTTAAATCTGTGAGATGTAGAGCTCAATGATTCTTGAATGTGTTAAGGCTTGATTTATCGGGAATATTTCTTGAAGTATGAAGATGAAGATTCAAAGGACTAAGAATTTCTGGGCAGAGCTTCAACTTCACATGAACACAGCAATTTCTCAATTTTTCAAGCAATCTTCAAATGGTGAAGATTAGGGGTATTTATACCCAAGCATCCAAAATGTAGCCGTTGGACACAAATTTGTTGAAGGACAAGACTTGATGCTTTCTTATTGGTCCATAGCAACCACTTTTGTCCTTTGGTACAGTAGTTGCAGATAAAGCCGATAATGCTCCACTCGCAAGCAATGAGGTTTGGACACTGTCACCTTTTCAAGATCCTTGCGAGATCTTCTCGACTTTGAATCACGTGACAAGATAAGGTGGTTGACATTGGATATTGCTGATGTGGATCACAAAGTCAAAGAGCGGTTCACTTCAAGTCTCAATCATTGGGGGCGGTTCTGGAGTACAGGCGGTTTGACAAGTGCGGTTGGTAACTCCAGTGAGGTTGCAAAGTGCGGTTGATAATGAGCTACAAGGTGCGGTTCATCATAGGGCGGTTGCACTTGAGTAGTTCAAGAGTAGTTTCAAACAAAGGATTTCACCAAGCAAATGCTAAGGGCGGTTTTGCTAGGGCGGTTCCAAAGAAGCGGTTTGAAACTTCTGAACTGCAACTCTCAATTCCAATGAGTCTTGTGCCAGTCTTCAAGCCTAAATTTAACCTAATCTATAAAATGGACTTAACTAAAAATTGAAGTCTAAGCTTCATTACATAGGGTCCTAAAGTCCTTAAAATAGACAGGAGGTTATGGTATCAATCAAATCAAATATAAAAATAGGAGGGTTAAAACATGCATACCCAACAGAATCTCATTTACAAGCTGTTAAAAGAATTATTAGATATCTTGTGGGAACTGCTAACTTAGGTTTGTGGTATCCAAAAGATTCATCATTTATACTAATTGGCTACTCAGATACTGATTTTGCAGCTTGTAGGTGTAAGTACGCCAATCCAATTCGCAGCCTTTCCAGATGCATTTTAATGTGATAAAATTGCATTTAGAGGCGTTTTGGTAAATTCCCGGTCCATTCCGAGACTTCCGGGAACTTTTTATAAGTTTCCCGCGAAGGAAGTATTTTTTAGAACTTTTCCCGGACAAAAGGACCTAAAAGGAATAAATCAGTTTGGACCTCTTGGGAATTAACCCAGAATGTTTCAGAATCTGGTTTTGGCGCCAGAATCGGTTATGGATGTAGCCCATCGTGCGACAGCTTGAAGCATGGAAAGTGGAAGTGTTGGGTCGTGCGACAGTTTAATTCCTTTTCCCATTTACATATAAATGCCAAATCCACTCATTTGTAAAAGGGGGGCCTCTCTCATTTTTCTCACATAAAAACACACGCAGACCTCACCTTCTCTCTCTAACCTCTCTCTCTATACGCAGAAACCAATCTCCCTCCATTGCCGCTCCCTCAACTGTCTCCTTCACCCATTTCCCTCCGGTCGGCGACCTTCCTCCTTCTTCCCCCATCGATTCCAATCCTCCCTAACCTCCTTCCTAAACACCTTCCTCCGATCCAATTCCTCACCAAGCCCCTTCTCTAAACCATTTACCGAAAACCTTCGCCTAATTCTCTCTCCAAAACCAACCGTCTCCCCCAAATTCCTTCCTCAATCATCTTCCTCATCTACACCTAGCTCTCCCTCATCGGCGACCTCACCCAGGCCTAGCATCTCCCTCACCGGTGACCTTCTCCACCATCTTCTCCGGCCGAGTCCTCACCGTTTCCTTCCTCTCTACCCAAAACCGATTGCCTCTTCCTTCCCTATTTACAGAGCCCTAATCCGTTCACAAACATTCTCCCTAAAACAACGACCTAACTCCCTCTCAATCTCCTCGCTTGTATCCGCTCTTTACCCCAAGACCGATTGAAGTCTCCTTCCCCTGTTTCCAAGCCAATTTCGTTCAATACAGTCCACACGCACGTACTGGAAGCTGCGAAGCAATTCCGATCTGAGCTCATTCCGTTCTGAAGATGAATTGAAGGATTTGATACCTAACATGGTATAGAATTCGTGGACTACGAGGGTAACGACTTCCCTCACCTCTATCTCGCATTTACTATTTATATTTGTTTCATTGCAATTGATTTTTCTTGGACTTATTAAGTCCCAACTGCTGATCTCTCTGTTTAATTGTCATTGTTTAGTTCCATTGATATTCATAATGTAATTTTGTGGGATTTGTTGTTGATTGGCCAAGGGAGTGCGGATCCCCCTATATCCACGTCCCCTTGGTCAATCCATTATAAATTCATTTGTTTCTGAATTGTTTGGTTGTTGTGTTGGGACTTGATTTCCTCTCTATTGATTATGTTCATCAATTTGTAAGGTTCCTGCAAACGGTAAACATGTGTCACGTGACACATCGTGCTAAGCATGTCCTGTGTCACGCGACATAACATGTCCTATGCAGAGACTACTTTCAGTTGTAATCCGTATTTGGCCTTCGATGCAAAGTGGGATGTAGCCTCCCAGAGTCAATGGCTTATAAATTGTATTTTCCCCTGTTGAGCAATAAAACATAACATTGATTTGCATTTTAACACATATCTTGTTACACACACAATTGCACACACTCTTGAATGAATTGAATGTTGAACATAGAAAGACTCGTCTACGGACGAGGCGTGTTGGGTGAACTCTCGGTTCTTCCCAACACGTAACTTGACCCCCGAACCCATTTTCTCTACAAAAAGGTTTTCAATGTTTCCTCTTAAAAACGGCGTGGCGACTCCTTTATTTTTATTTTTTTGGCGAGCGCACATTCAGAGGCGACTCCGCTGGGGAACTTGAAACTTGAATTTCAAATTGTGGGTCAAACTTTCGTTATTGTTCAACGTTCATTACATTCATTTGTGTGTGCTTGGTTGTGTGACATTTTATGTGTTTAAATGCATTTTATGTGCTTTGTTTTATTCCTTTCCCTCCTTGTGTCCCATCTTTGTTGTCTGTATTGCTGATGCTTGGGGCTGAGATTTTTGTGTTATGCTTGGAGGCTGGGGCTGGATCTGGTTATTGGTTCAGATTCTGGATGTTTGTTTCCTTCTGTCACGCGACATAACATGCCCTCCATGTCCTGTGTCACGCGACAGAAGGTGCCATTCTGCAGGACTTTGAATTTTGATACAGGTTGTGATTGTGGGGCTGCCCCATGATCAGATTGATTTATCCTCGATTATTGTACTCTGTGGGGTGTGTGTGTGTGCTGTTTTTTTCTTTTATCCCCTTTTCAATAAAAAAAATTAAAAAAAAATCAAAAAGTCAAAAAATCATTTTCATAAATAAAGGAAATAGTCATCCGCACACTACATCACGTAGATCTAGAACCCTCGGGTGCGATTGACGGCATCGCGGACGGTGATAATATTCGCCTACGTTTGAGCGCCTAATGTCAAACCTATCCCCCTAGCGCGTTATAGGTGGCGCCACACTTTAAACCTCACCCAAACGGTTGGTTTTGACACGCCATTTTTCAAATACACCAAAATGAATTGTTTCAAAATTTTTAATAGACTTTCGTACCTATTCCAAAACTTAGCACGTGTGGGCATGTTGCCATCACAACACGATTTCACGAAAGGACATGTCGCTCCCGCGGCATGTTCTAACGAGAGATCATGTCACTTTGTCAACGTGCACCGACGAGAGGTCATGCCGGATTTTTCCTTGAAATTGGGACTGTCAGACAAGAGTCTGTCGAGTCCAAGTTGGACCAGTTTTGCGTTGCAGTGATAAAATCTTTGTTTCTCTTCTTGCTAGACTCGAGACATCACTAGCACACCTGCATTACACTCAATTGAAATGGTCTTATTCCAAATGATCACTTGTGCTGCTCACCGACCAACGCTTTGAAATGACTAATGTTTAAATTGATCGGAGCGAGAAAATCGACTGATATCCCCATCTTGCGTCCCATATGCTCACACCTCTTTCATAATCTCGTTGTTCGATGAATTTGCACGGATCTTTATCAGAGTAAGCTCAAGCAAGCAAACGAAGACTTGATCTCGTTCGGATCATCCGGTAAGGACTGCGGTTGAAACCTTTCACCCTTAGGAAAACCATCACCTCACCCTCACCAAATAATATCCCTTCATTTCAAGATCGGCATATTTGAAACCCGTTTAACCATTTCAAGAAGAAGAGGGACTATCCTTGAGACTCCTGTGATTCAAAGAAGAGTGACCATCTCCAAGCTCAAGAACGGCAGAATGCAGTGATCCATCCTGGGGACTAGCTGAAATCCTCCTCTCAAAAGAAAAATGAGAGAGACGAAAATAAAAAAAAAAGAGAATATAAAAAAAAGAAAAAAAATGAAAGAGAGCCTAGTCCCCAGTGATTCTCTCAAAAGCAAAAGTCAAAGGATCCGGTCATTACTCAAAGGGAGTATCAGAGCCAATAAAGCGACAGCACGGATGTCCCCTCACCACTACCTCTAACCGATCCCAAGCCGTCCTCTCGATTTTAGAGGACATGCCCATTACCATTACCCTTACCTTTACCCTTGGCAAAGCCAAGATTGACCTCTCATTCTTAGAGGCATTGAAGAAGCAAATCAATTCCCTCACTTTAGAAATCCCAAACACATACCTAAGAGCTAACCTCTCATCTTTAGAGGTCCAGTCAATAAAAAGCCCAGTCGACCTCTCGTTTTAAGAGGTCATGATATCCTAAATCACCCGAAGACCGATTGAATCCCAGAACCCAGTCGCAGTTCCTACTGGATAGCAGTTCAGTCCGATATCGTCGAGATCTAAAACAGATTATTGCTTAAAGCGGAGCCAAGTCCATCCCGGCTCAAAGGACCGTCAAGCGAAGATTATGCAAATTTCATCCATTCATTCGACATTGTATGTGAGCATATTTCATTTCTCCTCCGCAAACACCTGCCGTGAACGTCCCACTAGGGCTTCGCATCTGTGTCTCCCATCGACACTCCAAGAGGACATGTTCTTTCAATTCCCAAAATCCCCAAAAGTCCTCAGATCCTCAAATTCCAATGTTCTTTCTTTTCATTCGGGATAGTCCGAACTACGGTGACCTGAGATCCTCCCTAGGAGGGGAACGTAGGCAACCATAACTGGTCCGGTCGAAATCACAAACAGATCTCAGAAAAATCCGGTCTCCTCAAGGACCATGCCCATACACTGTTCATCTTCCCGAATTTGATTCTCGATATTAGTGGGCTTTCTCCTCAGTATTGATAAAAACATTTGTTCATATCGGCTTTGTTGGTTGAATAACTCGAACATCAATAAAGGGTTTTAAGCAGCTTTGTGATCATCACGAATAAGAAAAGTTTTCAAGTGTCTCGACAAGTCTTCTCTTTCTGCATCATAGGAAGATAGAGCTAAACACTGTTTCGGTCAGCAGGGGCTTCCATACACTTTTCCACACCTTGCGATGTTTATACTCTCCCAAAAGAGTTAAACCCAAAAGCGAGAGTGTCATACAGAAGCTGGGGATTCATTTCCCACCATTCGAAAGATATGCCCCTGCACGTAAACATTTATGAGTCTTGTCCAGCGACTGATTGACTACGATTTGAAATGATGGGTTGCCTCCTCGGCCACAAGATGACTCTGTCTGCGATGAAGCTGCATGGAATTTCCTCAAGATGGGGCTTTGGTTAAGGTATCCCTCCGGCTCTCCTTACCAGATTTCTCTCGGGTTTGCTTTGCACTGTCAACTGGGGCTTCTCCAAGCCGTGATCGTTCTCTGCCCCCTCTCTGCTGCTTGTTGTCTCAGACGCGCGATACACTCTGTCCTCACTAGCAATGGACCTGCTGCAATCTGTACTCCCGGGAGCGTCCCCGACTTGCCTAAGCTGCACCGTATCATCCATACACCATCACTCATGGGAGAGGGTCCACCCCATCATAAACACTTTCGTTCCATATACATTCCCTCATAGCATAATGGCTACCTACACATCTGCTCATCAAGCCGTGCAAAACCCCCACTTCTTATTCTCCCCAGCTGAGATGGACTTGTGCGACCAAAGATTAATAATGCGTAAGCAAAAGGTTAAATAAAGTGCAGAGTGCCTAAAAGTGTTGTGTTTTCCCCCCGCAGGGTACAATAATCAAGTGATCGTAATTTGATTGTGAGGATTGCCCCTCAAATCGCAACCTTGGACAAGGATTCCAAATCCTGCATGTGGCAGACCCCACCTTTACCATCTTCATCAACACCGTCGGAAAAGAGACCCAGTTACCTCAGCCCCAAGCAGTGCTTGTCAAAAGAAAAGAGCCCCAGCTGCCCCAGAATCCAAGTAATAATGCTCACCAGACTCAGCGACTTTAAGGCATGTTCCGCACAGCGAGATGATCTTCACCAAGAGCCCGTGAGCAAATTTCCAGTCAGAGCCCGTTCCCAAGGGTAGATTTTCAATCAGAGCCCGTCCCGTGAATGGCCACCCAGAAACTGTCAACAGCAGTTATAGCCTAAGACCCTCCGGCAGCCACATCTACCCCCGCAAGTCCAATAATCAACAGTTAACTGAGCAAACCTCAAAGATTGCCCCTCAAAGCAGAACCGAGATGGAAAAGTCCGCGCCTATCTGAATCTCCCCAGGGCACGTCAAAAGCCATAAACCCCACCGTCAGCCATCAATAAGAGTCGCTGCCCAGCACGCAAAGTCCCCGGCTTACCAATCAAAAGCTCGGGACACAGAAGTCAACCACCAAGAAGGATGGCCCCGCTACCAAAGCACTAACAAGAATCCGCTGCCCAGCAAGCAAAGCACCGTCACAAGCAAGCGAAGTCCCCGGCTTACCAAGCAAAGCTAGGGACCCAAGAGCCGGACCGTCAATAATTTCCGCTGCCCAGCAAACCAGAGTCCCGTCACCAAAGGGCCGACAAAGTACCGCTGCCCAGCAAGTAACCCCCATCATAGTGATTATGGTCCCAGATCAAAGCCAGCAGTCAAACACAGAGAGCCCCACCGCCAAAGCAAGAATTCGCTGCCCAGCAAGCCAGAGTCCCTGTCAGCAGTTAGTAGCATAGGACCCTCCGGCAGCTACATCTATCCCCAGCAGCATAAACCTTAGCATAGGATCCTCCGGCAGCTACAGATGTTTGGGTGACAACCGCACAGTCAGATGTTGAGATGATGGGTGACGACCACACAGTCAGAAAAGGGTGACAACCACACATTCAGAAAAGGGTGACAACCACACATTCAGGAAAGGGTGACAACCACACAGTCAGGAAAGGGTGACGACCACACAGTCAGAAAAGGGTGACAACCACACAGTCAGAAAAGGGTGACAACCACACAGTCAGAAAAGGGTGACAACCACACAGTCAGAAAAGGGTGACAACCACACAGTCAGAAAAGGGTGACAACCACACAGTCAGAAAAGGGTGACAACCACACAGTCAGAAAAGGGTGACAACCACACAGTCAGAAAAGGGTGACAACCACACAGTCAGAAAAGGGTGACAACCACACAGTCAGAAAAGGGTGACAACCACACAGTCAGGAAAGGGTGACAACCACACAGTCAGGAAAGGGTGACAACCACATAGTCAGGAAAGGGTGACAACTGCACAGTCAGATATTGGGTGACAACCGCACAGTCGTGTCCTTTGTTGATTTCCCCCTCCAGTCATGTGTTTCGAACTACAATTTGTCTTGATTCCCTTTTAAGGGATACGTAGGAATCCTTTCTCAAAAGGTCCAACCATCCGATTCCCCGATCACCGTCTAGCCCTCCGCCTTATCCTCCAGCCGCTCATTGGGATTGGGTCTTATTTTATCGACAACCTCACTTCTTCCATAAGTGACTTGCCGAGGGGCTATGTAAGTACGCCAATCCAATTTGAAACCATTCCAAATGCATTTTAATGTGATAAAATTGCATTTAGGGGCATTTTGGTAAATTCCCGATCCGTTCTGAGACTTCCGGGAACTTTTTATAAGTTTCCCGCGAAGGAAGTATTTTTTAGTACTTTTCCCGGACAAAAGGACCTAAAAGGAATAAATCAGTTTGGACCTCCTGGGAATTAACCCGGAATGTTCCAGAATCTGGTTTTGGTGCCAGAATCGGTTATGGACGTAGCCCGTCGTGCGACAGCTTAAAGCATGGAAAGTGGAAGCGTTGGGTCGTGCGACAGTTTAATTCCTTTTCCCATTTACATATAAATGCCAAATCCACTCATTTGTAAAAGGGGGGCCTCTCTCATTTTTCTCACACAAAAACACATGCAGACCTTACCTTCTCTCTCTAACCTCTCTCTCTCTATACGCAGAAACCAAGCTCCCTCCATTGCTGCTCCCTCAACTGTCTCCTTCACCCATTTCCCTCCGGTTGGCGACCTTCCTCCTTCTTCACCCATTGATTCCAATCCTCCCTAACCTCCTTCCTAAACACCTTCCTCCGATCCAATTCCTCACCGAGCCCCTTCTCTAAACCATTTACCAAAAACCTTCGCCTAATTCTCTCTCCAAAACCAACCGTCCTCCCCAAATTCCTTCCTCAATCATCTTCCTCATCTACACCGAGCTCTCCCTCATCGGTGACCTCACCCAGGCCTAGCATCTCCCTCACCGGTGACCTTCTCCACCATCTTCTCCGGCCGAGTCCTCACCGTTTCCTTCCTCTCTACCCAAAACTGATCGCCTCTTCCTTCCCTATTTACAGAGCCCTAATCCGTTCACAAACATTCTCCCTAAAACAACGACCTAACTCCCTCTCAATCTCCTCGCTGTTATCCGCTCTTTACCCCAAGACCAATTGAAGTCTCCTTCCCCTGTTTCCAAGCCAATTCCATTCAATACAGTCCAGACGCACGTACTGGAAGTTGCGAAGCAATTCCGATCTGAGCTCATTCCGTTCTGAAGCTGAATTGAAGGATTCGATACCTAACATGGTATAGAATTCGTGGACTACGAGGGTAACAAATTCCCTCACCTCTATCTCGCATTTACTGTTTATATTTGTTTCATTGCAATTGATTTTTCTTGGACTTATTAAGTCCCAACTGCCGATCTCTCTGTTTAATTGTCATTGTTTAGTTCCATTGATATTCATAATGTAATTTTGTGGGATTTGTTGTTGATTGGCCAAGGGAGTGCGGATCCCCCTATATCCACGTCCCCTTGGTCAATCCATTATAAATTCATTGGTTTCTGAATTGTTTGGTTGTTGTATTGGGACTTGATTTGCTCTCTATTGATTCTGTTCATCAATTTGTAAGGTTTCTGCAAACGGTAAACATGTGTCACGCGACACATCGTGCTAAGCATGTCCTGTGTCACGCGACATAACATGTCCTATGCAGAGACTACTTTCAGTTGTAATCCGTATTTGGCCTTCGATGTAAAGTGGGATGTAGCCTCCCAGAGTCAATGGCTTACAAATTGTATTTTCCCCTGTTGAGCAATAAAACATAGCATTGATTTGCATTTTAACACATATCTTGTTACACACACAATTGCACACACTCTTGAATGAATTGAATGTTGAACATAGAAAGACTCATCTACGAACGAGGCGTGTTGGATGAACTCTCGGTTCTTCCCAACACGTAACTTGACCCCCGAACCCATTTTCTCTATAAAAAGGTTTTCAATGTTTCCTCTTAAAAACGGCGTGGCGACTCCTTTATTTTTATTTTTTCGGCGAGCGCACATTCAGTAGAGTCACCAGGAAAAGTACCAGTGGAACTTGTCAATTTCTAGGTAACCGATTGGTTTCCTGGTCGTGCAAGGAACAAGCATCAATTTCCACTTCTACGACTGAGGCTGAGTACATAGCTGCTGGGAGTTGCTGTTCAAAGATTCTATGGATGAAGTAACAACTAGTGGATTATGAAATCCCCCAAGAAGTGTGTCCTATCTATTGTGATAACACCTAAGCCATTTCAATCTCCAATAATCCTGTGATGCATTCAAAGACTAAGCACATAGACATCAAATATCACTTCCTCAAGGATCATATTGAAAAGGGTAACATCGTTCTTTTAAAAGTCCATACTGATTATCAATTAGCTGATATTCTAACAAAACCCTTGGACATTAAAAGATTTGAATTCCTTAGAGGAGAACTAGGCATGATTGATATTCGTTAATTTATTGTGCTAACTTTGTTGCCTGTGTAAGCTCTCAATTGATCAAAGTGGTTCCTCGTATACTTGTGCTAACTGGTGTCCTCGACCGGTTCATCTAACCGATTTGCAAGAAAACCTAACCGACATCTCTTACCGGCAACCCTAACCGATACTCCTAACCGGTAGAAGAATGTCCTTAACCGATGGCTCTTAACCGGCATAAAGTTCAATCCTAACCGGTAACTACTTTCATTCCTGACCAATCATAATCTAACCGTTCACCCTCTTTGATCGGTCAAGCCTCAGGAGGTGACGCCATCCGAAAGCTAGCCTAACCGATCGCTTCCCTTATCTAACCGACGAACTGCGGCCGGATTACTATTCCCAATTCATTTTAACCGGTTCATCCCTATCGATCGGTCACATCAATCACATCAGCCGCTTCACCGCTTTACCCTATCCTGGCACATCAATAAGGTACTGCCTACTCCGGCTCCCACTACAGTCCTTTCTGTCCTTGTTTATTGATCAATTTAAAATTTTTGATCAAAAAGGTAACTTCTGTATCATTCCACTTTATCAAAAGGTTATCTTTTTGTCATTATTGCATTATTGTTTAATTGTTGCACACACGTACCTATTTTTACGCCTTCATATTTAAACTTGTGTTCAATATTTTTAAATATCCGTGTATGGCAGTTGAAACGTTTTTTTTTTGTCCCTTCAAATTCAAAAATCCCTCCATCTTCTTTCTCTCTCCACTATATAAGGAAACTCAAAACCTTCATTCAACCTTTTCGAATCTCTAAGATCTCTCTCTGTGCAAAAGCTCCGAGCCTTCAAAGCAAACACTCTTCGTTCTTTCTCAGTTCTTCACCCTTAAAGCTTTTCTGGTAAAACTTTTCTAAAGTATTTAATTCTCTTAATGCGAAGAACACGAACTCTTTTCAAGATCTAAACTCACTTTTATTTTTTTCTATCTTTGAAATGTGTTCTAACTTAGAATGTTTTAAACTTCCATTCTTTTAACAGATGGCTCCCAAACCAACCAAGAAAGACATCTTCGGAGGTTACATTCTCCCAAGCTTCTTCGAATCAGAGGAGGGAAAGCTTCTTCAAGCAATGTTGACTGCTGCCGGACTGTTACCGTTCTTGATGCCAGAGGGAAATGATGACATCATGTTTGAGCTTGTGAATGAATTCTTCAACAATGGAGATGTGGATGAAACTTTGAAGCCTGGTGTTGTGTCTCATATTTCCTCAACCGTTGGTGATGTATCGGTTGATTTCTCTCCATCCTCCATTGCCGACGCCTTCCCTACCGTTCCCTCAACCGGTTCATCCTCCATTACTTCCAAAGACATGGAGTTAGCCTGGGCAAGTGTTCAGGGCATCGATCCCTTCGTGACCGGTGAAGGAAACAAGAAAGTTGATTTTGATGCAGTTTATTACGCTCTAGCTGAAGTGATCGACCGATGAGTGATTTACCGGTCTGGCTCCCATCATTGTATCACTATGATACAATGGGAAGCCATTGCAGCTGTGATACTTCAAAGGAAATTCAACTGATGTTCCTTTATCTACAGAGTTATCTTGATTGCTTTCAAGAAGTTTCATAAGGAGAAGCATCTGACGATGATGAACAAAGCCAAGCCTTATCACTATCTTCTAATGAGTAGGATCCTTATGAGAATCCCATCCATTTTTGCTATATCTGGTAATCAGCCCTCTATCCCAAAATCTTTTGTCAAGGCATTTGACAAGGCTGATCAAGCAAGAATTCTCAAGGAAGCCAAATCGATGGCTGCAACTGCTCCCTTAACCGATGCTCAATCGGCCAAGAAAAAGCCTTCTCAACCGAAGAAAAAGAAGCCAACCGATGCTCCCAGACCTGTAGCTGATCAAGCCAAGCCCGCTCAACCGATTCCCTCACCGGCCAAAAGAAAGTCTCCTGATCATGATGATGATGATAATGAACCAATTTCTACCGTCATCTGACCCAAAAAGACAGCCAGAAAATTAGTCAAACCTCCAACTCCTCCAACCTCCTCAAAATCAAAACCAATTCCAAAAACCCCTTTCCAAATTGCCAAGGAAAATGCTGAAAGAAGAAAGAGGATTGAGGCAGATATCTCTTCCTTCATACCATTTATTCCAAACCGGTTACTCGGTCATGATACCCTAACCGATGATGTTCCTATCACCGGTCATGCTTTCAACCCCTCTTATCGGTGCTGTCAACCGATTAGAGATCCCACCTTCCATATCTTCCACAACAATCCTTGGTCCTTCAACCCTCAGTCAGCTCCCTCACAGAACTGGGTATATCCCATTGATCATTTGCCACCGTTCATTCAGAAACTTCTTCAATTCCACGAGATCAATAAGTCTTCCGTACCGGTTGGCAATCTTCAAGATTACATTGATTTTGGGAACCGACATGAAGACAAGGGAGTTTACTTCAGCTGGCCATGCAAACTCAGAGACTATGACCTCTCCTCCTCTCGGCTCAGCCTCATCAAAGTGTATAACAATTTAATAGATCAACTTCCTCTCAAGTGTAATGCCATTTACTTGGCTCAGGATAGATTGAGACAGGACATGATGGTCCAATCAGTATGGGCAGATTTTGCCATTCTCTATGGAGCCAGAGACACTTTGATTGAGGCGGCCTCTATCGATGCAGGAGATATGAGATGGAGTTTGATTCTCTTCCCAATTTTGATTCAGAGCCTGTCTGTCTTGGCCCAAGGAAGAATCAATTGATTAGGAATGTGATGGATGTGCTGGACAATCTTTTGGACATGGATGCTGAGCTTAAGGCGGCTGGAAACATATCCCTAGCCGATTTCTTTTCTGCTGTTCAGTCCAACACAACCAATTGGTCTACAGTTACTGATGCTGAGATTGATGCAATGTTTGAAGATGATGGAGAAGAGGAAGATAAGGAGCAATCTGATGACTTTGCTAAGTCTAGCTCCAGTTCTAGTTCTAGTTCTGATGGTGGTAATAAACCTGACCGAATGGAGAGTGTGGAGCATGTTTTTACTACTCCTGAACCGATGGCAATGGTTAGGAACATAGGAGGAGGCCTTATTGACATGTCACCAGTTACCACCTTGGGAGGAGGCATTGCTGCCCAACCGGTTAATACTCAACTTATGGTATCTCTACCGGTCACAACCCCTCCAACCGATGTATCTACTGAACTGGTTGGAGTGCCTCAATTGACTACAACTGATGATATTGAAATGCAACAGGCTTTGGCTGCTAGCTTATTTTATATTGAGCAAAATCGGTTGCTAGCAAGAGCTGAAGCTATGGCCACTGCTCAAGCTGTTCAAGCCTCTCTTTTGGACAGTCAAGTTAGAGAAATTCAAGCCTTGCTCTCCAGTCCACCAAGAGTTGAGGAGGAGAAACAATCTAAGCCTTCCACTGATGCTGATGATGAATCTGACTTCTTTGAAGAAGAAGAAATTTCTGATGAAGATGTTGAGTACAACCCTTTGGACCCTGCTATTCCACCGGTCTATGCTGACCCTTGCCTTTATCAGAAGGATGTATTTTCCCCTTTGAATTATTATACCACAAATTCCTCCATCCCACGTACCACTCATGGAATTCCCCTCTTTGGTGTTCATGAAAAGATCTCCAGCCGTGCAGAGTATAAGCTTGTCTCTTCACCTCCACCATTTTCCCAAGAGCTCCAGAAGATGAAAGAAAAAGAAGGTGATATTCCTTTCCATCTTTCCAGAACCGTAGGCCCTGGGGAAACCAGCTTCAAGGGTCAGAAACCTCATGTCCTTAAGCTTCGTAAGCGGTTTGCACCTCCCAAGGGCCAACAAATAAAGCCCTTCAAAGCTGATCAACAATTGGTCACCAATTTTCCCTCCAAGCAAAATCGGTGTTCTCTCCTTCTAAATCTCAAAGGCTTCCTCACATCAGAATTTAAGAAGAAGTTGCTCGTACAGTTCTCAGACCGGTTGAGTGCACTTTTTCAACCGCCAACTTATTCATGCGCTTTCTCTATGACAACAATCAGATTTCTCAAGTTTTGGAATTAAGGATATTCAGATGGACTTCTGATGTCACCCATAGAGTTGGGTTAATGCCAAATGTGACCAGGCTTTCAATAATGAGGAATGGCAATCCCCAACCTTGGAGCAATATTAGACAAGCTTCTCTACTTCTTATTGCTCTAAGGGTGATTCCACTGATTCGATTAAGGCAGGCTGCCCTACCATTGGCCCCTATTGCTGCTGAACTGATTGCCTCTGATTTTGATGAGGCTTATGATATTCAAAGTGCCATAGCACTTAGCCTGGAAACCGATGTGGATGTCTCTACTGATCCCAATGAATTCTTTGCACCAGTCATACATTCTGATGCTTCCTCAGAATCAGTTGATGAGGAGATTGACATTTCTCCAACCGGTCAGATATCTAGGACTGGTCAAGCTCAAATCACTTCCCTAACCAATCCTCTGACTGATGCCTCTACCGGTTCTCCAATAGCATCTCTTACTGGTTGTTCTATTCCACTCTCTGATCATCTAACCGAAAAGCCCCTTACCGATCTCTCAATCGATCCCTCTACTCCTCCAACTGATCAATCACTTGCCATCCAAATCTTTACTCCTCTACCGTTCCAAGCTTCCTCACTTGCTACTGTTCCAACAACCGATCCTCCAGCTATCTCTGTCAGCTCTTCAACCGGTGATTCCTCAATCGACAGTGATGCCATTGCTGACACTGACCCTTCACCAGATAATCCTCGGCACATTGCGAGGATGAGCTTAACCGACCCGTATTGGTTAGAGATCTTTGTGAGTTATATGATGCCCTGGTTGCAAGCATGGTTAAGTCCAATCAGGAGGAGGTGGAAAAGAGGTTAGACCGCATGGAGCATGGATATGCAAAGGATTTGGCAAACTATGTTGTTGATCTTCAGGAGAAAGATGAAAGAATCATTGACCTTGCCTCCCAACTAGCTGCAGCAAACCAGTCCCAGCATGAACTTCTCAACCTTGCCCAAGCCTCTCAAGCCGACCTCAAGATTGCTACCGATGAAATCAAAAAGCTAAACCTGGCGCTGAAGGAGGCTGAGCAGAAACTGACCGATCAAGCCTCATTGTTCAGAAAGACCAACACCGAAAGAATCAAGTTAAAGTCTGAAAATGAGGTGCTCAAAAAGTTGCTTGCTGATCGTGATGCTGAGAAGTCAGCTAGGAAGAAAAGGAAAGGAGAAGAGAGGGAAGAAAAGTGAGCTACTGCAAAGAAATCTCGGCCTGAACCGGTTACTTCATCAGCTACTCCACCAACAGATTCCAAAGACAAGCCCCCAACCGATGACCCTGTTGTCCCTGTTTGAGAATGTAACCGATGATGACTATGTCTTTCAATCTTTCCCTAAACCGGTTGCAGCCTTATCAATGAGATTTCCTTGAACTCAAATTTTTATTGCTTTGAATGTTTTGCTTTTCCTTAAAATTTCCTTTGAAATTATTTTTGAATGATCCAACTGCTTCTAACTGTTTCATTTTGTAGGTTTACTCATTCAAAATCCTTTTTATTTTACCTTGCTTTTATTTAAGCTTTCACCTTGTTTGTAAGCTTACTTAGGTAGCATCAAGTTGTCACTTGTCTTAGGGAATGACACAATTAAAAGATAAATATTTGTCATTCTTTTACTGAGTCAAGACGGTGCTAACCTAGGGTGATTGGACTTAAGTAATTAGGAGGAGATTGTTAGTCAAATATATGTTTAAGTTTTAGAATTGCTTAATCCCAATCACAACAAGCATTATTGTGGACCCCTAAAATTAATTAGACCAAATAGAATTTTTCTATGTATGATAGGTTCCCTTAGTGCTTAGTGTCAGTGTTTAAATTTGTAATTTTTCTCAAAGAATGAAGACTTGAAGAGCTGAAGTTATTCTCCATTAGTTTGTGAGCTACGTGTTTATGATGCTTTCCTTAACCGGTTGGTCCCTCAACCGGTCAGAGGCCCTTGACCGGTCAAAGCATTCCTTAACCGATCAGCTAAGGTCCTTACCTTACTGATTAATCCTTTACTGGTCCTGGTCCTCAACCTGTCCAACCAGACGAGCTTCTCCATCAAGCTTCCATCCAGCTAACCTAACCGAAGCATTTATTGCTCCCAACTACCCAGCCACTACTCTAGCTAAAGTGGGTAAAGCAGCATGCTGAATAGACGCTGAAGTGACATTCCTGCGGCTGTCAGAAGCTCAAAATGGATTGTCAAAATAACCAGTACTCACATCCCTTCAACTACCTCAAGGAAAATCTTCTCTCTCCTATCTCAGGCATTTAATGCAAAGATACTCCCATTCAAAGGCATGCCTATTCCAGTCATCATTGCAACCTCTTCAAAGACAACGGCTTCTTCATTTGAAGTTCACTATAAATAGCTTCCCTGGAGCATTGAAGAAGGTTGGTGTATTTATGATCCTTGAGAGTGAGATGCTTTGAACTACCAACCTGCATATTCCCTAGTTCAAGGCATTCAATTCAAGTCCCCTCTTCCACTAGACATCTCTGTAGGACTTATACACTGAGCACCTCAATCAATGCTGTAGTGTTCCTTCATTAGACTATTTATGGAACACATTGATTGATTCACACACAACACCCTAGAGAAATCAGCTCAACTTGTGAGCACATCTCTAGAAAATACTAAGTCTTTATTGTAGCACGATCCGTTAGTGGTCACCTTTAGTTTAGCAGCCTTCAATCATTGGCTTGCAACTTGTAATGGGTAGGATCCATTAATAGTAGTGCACTTTCACAAATCCAAGTTCTGACCAAACTTGGTAGAGGACGTAGCAGTTATTTAACACTGTGAACCTCTTCAAACAACGTGTCATTCTTCTGTGTGTTTGTTTATTTCTTGTGTAGTTATAACTGGTTGATAATCTCTTGACCAGTCACAACCTGTTGATTCCTACTACTGTTTACTTGTTTGTCTTACTTGGAAATTAAATTTGTCTTTGTTGCATGAGATTTTAACTTAACGTTGGATATTACCTTTGCTAACCGATATTCCGCTGCCTAAACCTTTCCTCATCGGCTAGCAAGTTTAACTTAATATTTTCAAAGATTAAAAGTGTTTTAAGCAAAAAAAGTTAACAGGCTATTCACCCCCCCTCTAGCCAGATTCCTACCATTTGGGACCTAATACAAGAGTAGCTGGAGGGCTGCTGTTGAGAAGGAGCAGATAAATTCTGTAAAATACTCAAGAAAGGCCAGGGAGGCCGCTGAGCTAAGGGAGAGACTTGCAAACTCCGACTCCGAGCTCCGTGCCGTTCGGGCAGCATATTCCAATTCCGAGAAAGAGCGCGATGAAGCTCTAGCAAATTTGAAGCTGGCAATAGAGCAGCTTGCTCCTCTTCAGGAATAAGTGGACTCCTTTGCTTCTATCAAGGCCAGTATGGAGGAGGAAGCTATTGCGGCCAAGAATGAGAAGGCCAAGTTGGAGGGAGATCTGGGCAAACTGACTGCCTTGGTTCAAGAGCGTAATGATTGCTTAGCAAAGATGATTGAGGACCAGCATGCTGCCTGGCTCAGATGGGAGGAGGAGGCCCAAGCTAGGGAGAAGGCCACCATGGAGCAGTTCAAGAATGGTGATTAATGATACCACATCATAGTATCCCGAGCTAGGGATTTCTATGATGTTGGTCGGCAACATATGGCCCGGTGTGCAGTGGTGGATCCGTCTGTCGAGTTGCCCCTTGACAAACTTGCTGAATGGGCCTTTGCTGAAAAGTACAACAAGGCAGCTCAAGCTGGCCATCCCCTTGTCCCCTTTACTGCCAATGACTTGACCGTCATAGCCCAGCAATATGCAGAAGATAAGTCAGAGCCTTGGGTCTCACCTCTAGTTGAACATCAGAATTTCAATACTATACTTCAGGAGCTGGATGATGCTGATGAAGCTGATGAAGATGATGAGATCACCCAAGATCAAGTCTTTCACGACGTCGACCATCAAGAGCAGCAGCAGCAGGAGCAAACCCATGACGACCAAGATAATTGATCTTTTTATTCCTGTTTGTCATTGTAATGAAAAAGTTCCAAGCACATTTTTTTTACTGCATTTTGGTTGTCAATGCCTTGGCTCGGTTTGGCAGGCATATTAACTCGTAATTTTATTTGGACAAGTCCTAGCCCATTTTAGGGGAATTCTTATTAAAACTAGTTGACTTTGCTTGAATCGTTTTGTTTGATCCATGTTTCTGTCTTTTTGTCGAACTAGATTAAATAAGAAAGAGACCAAAGCTATAATTAGATCAGTTGGTCAATAACGAAGCTGACTAAGGTTTTGGTCGAGCTTGTTTAGGAAACGAGACTGACATAAGTCTTCAGTCGAAACTGTTTAAGAACGATGTTGACTTAGGAATTTAGTCGAGTCTGTTTTAAGGAATGAGACTGACATAAGTCTTCAGTCGAACTTGTTTAAGAACAAGATTGACTTAGAACTTTAGTCAAGTTTGTTTAAGGAACTAGACTGATATAAGTCTTCAGTCGAACTTGTTTAAGAACGAGGTTGACATAAGATTTTGGTCGAGTCTGTTTAAGGAACGAGACTGACCTAAGTCTTCAGTCGAACTTGTTTAAGAACGAGGTTGACTTAAGATTTTGGTCGAGCCTGTTTAAGGAACGAGACTGACCTAAGTCTTTAGTCGAACATGTTTAAGAACGAGGTTGACATAAGATTTTGGTCGAGCCTGTTTCAGTAACGAGACTGGCCTAAGTCTTCAGTCGAACCTATTTAAGAATGAGGTTGACTTAGGACTTCAGTCGAGCCTGTTTAAGGAACGAGACAGACCTAAGTCTTCAGTCGAACCTGTTTAAGAACGAGGTTGACTTAGGACTTCAGTCGAGTCTGTTTAACTATTTCGAGATCGACTAAAAGTCAGATCTGAGTTGAATAAAGCACAAGAGTGAACACAGTTCGTGCATAGAACTTCCATTTTATTTGATGAAGTAGATCGTTACATAGAATGCTTAATCAGAAATAATATCTAACTAAATGGCTAGAATGCCAAGGATATTTTATCTCGTCACCATTTGGATGGCCAATCATGTAGGTCCCCTCCTTAAAAATTCTAGTGACGATGTAGGGTCCTTCCCAGTTCAGAGATAACTTACTTTGTTCAGCTTTTCTTCCAGTTACCTCGATCTTCCTTAGCATGTAGTCCCCAACGTTGAACTACCTCTTCTTGACCTTCTTGTCGTGAAAACTCTTAGTTTTCTATTTGTATTTTACCATTCTAAGCTGAGGAGTCATCCGTTTTTCGACTAGTAAGTCCAAGTCGAGCAACCTGTTGGAGTTATTTTGATTTTGTTTGAACAAAGTCACCCTAGCCATAGGAATTCATAGCTCTGCAGGTGCCATAGCTTTCGACCAAAAAGTAAGGGAAAATGGGGTTTCCCCTGTAGGCCCTCAGGTGGTTAATCGGACTGTCCAAAAAGCAATGGGTAGTTCTTCTAACCACCTTCCATCTCGACCAATGAGTCCCTTACTGAGTGCTGTCGAAACCAATTTGTTCGCTGCTTCTGCTTGCCCGTTACCTTGTGGATAAGCAACTGATGACTTCCAATGTTTCACCCCCAGCCTGTTCATTTCTGACTCGAAAGCTGTAGAAAATTGTAGCCCGTTATCCGAAACAATTGAATGTGGCATCCCAAAGCGGCACCAAATGTAATCACGGATGAAGTTGATAGCATTTTCCTCTGTTATTTTTGCTAAAGGCTTTGCTTCAATCGAGTTTGTGAAGTATTCAATTGCCATAATAACGTACTTAAAATTACCACGGGCAGGAGGGAAGGGTCCGATCAAATCTACCCCCAGATGTCGAACAGCCAAGCTGATCACCGATGTTTGTTCGGTTATTGGGAGCTTTGGTAGGTCGGCATACCTCTGACACTTGTCACATTTTCTCACGAACTCACGAGCGACCTCCCTTCGATGAGGCCAATAATATCCCAGAGTGAGCATCTTGTCTGCCAAAGTTTTGGCCCCCGGGTGTCCACCACATACCCCACTATGCACTTCGAGCAAGAGTTGAGGAACCTCCATAGAATGAACGCACCCCTGTAATGGTTTCACAAAAGATCTTCTGAACAATGCATCCCCATGTATAGCAAACCTTGGGAACTTCTTCTTTATCGTTCTTGCCTTTTGCTCGTCAACTGGTAGCTTGCCTGTTTCGATATAGGCCTTCATTTTGTCAATCCAACAATTAGAGTTGTTGACCGAGCATAGAACATGCACTCTTTTGCATGCTGGATGCTCTAAGTATGAGATTGGTTCTCCATGTTGCTCGTCCGAAGTAGCTAGCTTGGAAAGCGGGTCGGCCAATTCATTTTCTTCGCGGCCTACCCTCTATATCTCCCAAAATTCTAATTCTTGGACAAATTTTATGACCAGCTCGCAATAGTTGATCAGAATAGGGTTGATCACTTCATACTCACCTTTGACTTGATTTACGATCAACTAAGAGTCACAATGGCCTTTGATCTTAGTCGCCCCAAAGCATCCGGCATATTCAATCGCTGCAATCAAAGCCTCATACTCAGCCAGGTTGTTGGAGGCTTGGAATTTGAACCTCAAAGCTTCTTTAAAGGCCCTTCCAGTTTCTGGCTCGATCAACACAATCCCATCTCCACTAACATTCTTGGTCGCAGATCCATCCGAGTAAACTTTCTAGCAGTCAACGGGTAAGTTCACTGTCTATTGGCTCGATTGTTCTTTTCCCTTCAAGCTCTCTTTTTGGGGACTTTCCTTATTAACTTCCTTGGTAAACGTAAGCTTGAAAAAGAAGTCTACCAATGGTGGAGCTTGCAAAGATTTTTGAGGCCTGTTATCAATGTCAAATTCTGTCAATTCACAAGACCAGTTGAGCAGTCGACCTGAACTTTGTGGCTTATGCAATATCTTCCTCAGAGGAGCATTGGTCAGCACGACAATGGGGTGATCTGGGAAATATACCCGTAGTTTTCTAGCTGCAACCACCAAGGCATAGGCTACCTTCTTAGCAATGAAGTATCTTCCTTCCACATCGGACAATGCCTTGCTCACTTAATAGACTGGTTTTTGAAGGCCATTTTCCTCTCTGACCAACACTGCAGCCACATCTTGATCTCCAGCTGATAGGTAGACATACAAATTTTCTCCTTGGACCGGGCTACTCAGTAATGGGGGAGAGGCAAGGTATTCCTTGAGTTGTTGGAACGACGAGGAATATTCGGTCGTCCACTCAAATTTTTTCATCCCCCTCAAAGTTTTGAAGAAGGGGAGAGACCTTTCCGCTGACTTGGCTATGAAGCGACCCAAAGCTGCCACCCTACCATTCAGCCGTTGTACCTCCTTGATGCATGTTGGTTCATGCATCTCTACCAAAGATTTTATCTTCTACGAGTTAGCCTCAATGCACCTTTATGACACCATGAACCCCAAAAACTTGCCAGCAGCTACTCCGAAAACACACTTGCTCGAATTTAGCTTCATGTCGTTTGCTCGTAGATTGGCGAACGTTTCCTTTAGGTCGATCACATGACAGCCAGTCTTAGTTTTGATGACCATATCGTCGATGTAGGCCTCCATGTTTTGGCCAATCTGACTAGCAAAGACTCTATTCACCATCCTATGATAGGTAGCTCCAGCATTTTTCAGCCCAAAGGGCATTTTCGTGTAGCAATATACCCCTCCAGCAGCATAGAAGGCAGTCTTTTCAATGTCATCCAGATGCATTCTGATCTGATAGTACCCTGAATAAGCATCAAGGAAATTGAGTGTGCCATGTCGAGATATTGAGTCAACCAACTTGTCAATCCGCGGAAGTGGGTAGCTGTCTTTTGGGCAAGCTACATTCAGGCCGGTGAAGTCGATATGCATCCTCCACTTTCTATTAGCCTTCTTGACCATCACTGCATTCGCCGGCCAAGTAGTGTAGGACGCCTCTTTTATTATACCTGCACTAAGGAGTTTATTTACCTCTGGTTTGATGGCCATCTCCTTGTCTGTAGCAAAAACTCTCAGCTTTTGGCTTTTGAATTTAATGGTGGGGTTGACCTCTAGGCGATGCACTGTAACCTCCTCCTTAATTCCCCTCATGTCTTCTACCATCCAGGCAAAAACATATGCGCTTTCCATCAATAGATTGACTATCTCCACCATTTCTTCTGGTGACAGTTGTCTCCCTAATCTGATTTTTTGCTCGGGGTAGAAGTGATTGGCTTCTATCTCTTCCAGCTCATCGATTGGTTCCAATTCTAGGCCATCTCTAAACTGCAGAGTTTCGACAATGAATTCTCTGACCCTTCTTCTTTCCTCAGCTCCTAAGTGTGGAGCTTATTCTTCAATAATAACATCTAGCTCAGCAGCTATTTCCCCATTGGAGGCCCCTAAGTTTTGGTTGACTGGGAGGCATAGGTCACCTATGATGACTTGGTCGATCAAAACAATATATGTCGCGACCCCAGTTTTTTCAGACAGACGTGTCGGCTCAGTCATGACATGGTCATATGAGGGATAGGTCATCTCTTCAACACATTAGATCATTTATAATCTGGAAATAGTGGTGACCTTTGAGAACTTCCAGCTTGCCTCTAGAGTATCAATATCCAATTCCCTCTTCTTTTTGGACCGGAGCACGTGATCTAGGTACTCTCTAGCTGTGCTTAATACGCACCCCACTCCCAGCATGGTGAGAAACTTGACCCTCTGATGGGGGATTGAAGGTACCATCCCTAGAGCGACCTGTCCAGGTATACCCAATATAGCATGGTAATAACTTATAACGTCAATGACTATAAATGTTACTTTAGTTGTTGTTCACAAAGGGTGCTGCCCGATGTCGACCTCCAATTCTATCTGCCCCTTGGCGTCAACCCTGTGATTGGTGAAGCCCTCTAGTCGACTTGCATAAGGTGACAACCTTACATCTATCAATCCCATGTCGAGGAAGGTCTTCTAGTACAGGATGTCCTTGCAGGCCCCCGTGTCGACCAAAATCCTACTTGACATGCAATCGTCAATTAGCCCCGGAATCACCAAAGTTTGCTCCCTTGTAGTCACGCTGGCAGCCAGCTCGTAGGGATAGAAACTGATCACTTTGTATTTAATTTTTACACAACATTAAGTACCCAAATCTGGCTCATGTCTTCCGATTAAATTTCTCGACAATTCCCCGAAGTTTCCTAAAGTTCAGGGGCAATTCTGAAACTTTCCCAAACCTTCCAAGGGGGGAAGGACTTGCTAGGAATTAAAATTCCAAGCAGTCCCTCACTGGAAGGGAGTTTCTAGGCGCTACCTTGCATGGATCTAGAAGCAAGCTGAGTCACCAAAGGATAATACCGCACGGCTTCATTAGCCAGCGGTTATGGCTTCATTAGCCAGAGGTTAATGCCGCACGGCTTCATTAGGAATCACAAATCAGCCTATAAATAGAGGCCTACTCTACTCATTTTGATAGACAATTTTGAGCACTGTTACTCTGCCAAATTGAATACTCGAAATTCCAGAAACCAAAACTCTCTAAAAATCACCTCCCTCCTCCATAAAACCCATCTAAATCCACTCCTATATTAGGAAAACCCCAAGGGAGATAGAGAAAACCATCATTGGTAATCTCTCCTTCCTTTCTCCTTGAAATATCCTTATTATATTGTCATATTGTTTATTTGCTATTTGCTTTGCTATTTCTTGTCATTAAATGTGATATATGGTCATAAAAATCCAATCTTTATCATGTAGACATCATATCCCCCCTTCCCCCTAACACATATGAATCATGGAGAATCCATCCCAAGGATGAATAAGGGTCCACAAGTGGCTTGTTCTAGGGAGGATTCATCACATGATGATGTGAAATATCTCCCTTTTACTACATAAAAATGTCATCTTTACTATTAAAAATGTCATCTTTACTATTAAAATGTCATCCCCTTCCCTTGACCTTGCTTCCAAGGATTGTCCACCTTCTAAGGTTCTTAAAGGATGTAGGAAAGCCTCAAAGGTCTTCCCTTTATATTCATAGCCTTAGTTCTCATAGTGTTCATTACACTTATTTTCATAAAAATGCAATCTTTACTTTCCAATCCAACTCCCCCATGTCCCTCATGGTTGGATCACTCTCCAAGGATTGTCTAGTGACCTTCTTAAGGCACGAAAGACATAGGATGAGTATAAAGATTGAATCTTTATATCCCTCCCCTTAGTCCCTTTGGTACTTGAAGCATCCCGTGGGACGGATCGGTGAAAGGTCTCATCTTTACATCGTTTCCTCCACTAAAGATGACATAGTCGAAGTCCCTTTAGAAGCGGACGAACCTTGGCCCCTACATCTCCGATCATCACTTGAGACGAGCATCAATGTCACTACTAAGCTTAAATCATCTCAAGATGTAGGATTGATGGGCAAAGGCTCTTCCTTTCTAAAGAGTCTCATTCTTGGACTATAAAAAAGGTGTCCCTCTCTCTCAATCACATAAAGACCTTGTCCCGAAGAACGTTGGTTTAAAATACACCAAGGCTCTCAAGCCTAATATGGTTGATTATCCCAACGGGAGGGTGAAAAAGGTCACTTAATGATGATCATAAGTCCAAGATGAGCATGGGATCAAAATCCCGAACACATCAAACCCAAGGAATCCCGAGTGATAACCAACTCAAATGGTTTATACGTCTGGAAGATAACTTGGCACATTCCATCCCCTTTTCAAATCACACACACACACGAGAGCACAAACGTAAGCACAAAAATCAGATCTAGGAAGACTTGTCTTTGGCTAGGCTTCTTGGGTGAACGCCAAACGTTCTTCCCAAGGAGTAACTTAACCTCCGGACCCTATTCCTTTTATCAAAGTTTTGAGGAAATCAAAATGGCGTGGCGACCCCGTTTTTCAATAAACCGGATGTCGTCAAACTGAGGTGAAGCGGTGACCCTATAATCAAAACACGGTTCACAATCCGCGATTTTGGGCCCACATTCACAATTTGGCGACTCCGCTGGGGAGAAAGTAAATGTTTCCAAACTTCTTTTCTTATAAGAAGCATTGGAAATGTTTACGAGGGTTAGCCTTCCGTCGCGAATCCAATTTTTGTGCTTGTTTTTCTTTTTTTATTTTGCATGCATCTTGGTTTTTGGATTGTGCATACTCTGGATACTGAACAGGGATCATTCTGAAGCTGAAAGGTGCCAAAAATGTTCGGGAAAAAATCCTGGAAATGAAAAAAATTGGAACCTGGAAAACTGTTGAATCCAGCCGGACGGCTTGATCTGCCTGGATCATAGCCGGGCGACTTCTTGGGCAGTTCCACCATGACACTTTCTGAGGTTAATCTGGCAGCTTTGGCAACTTGGGGCTATTCAGTTCCAAGACTGACCGGGCTCCAGAAAATTTATGTGCTTACTTGTTGCATTTTCCCCCGTCCCGAAAAAACATTCCTTTAAAACACATTTCTGAAAATCTCTGTTTTAACTCAAAAAGGAATATTTTTAGGAGGCCGCACACTACGCGCACCATATATATCCTGTACACTTTGCACGCACATCCTTCAACCCGGGATGGTTATTCAGCTGCAGTCACGGACAGTGTAACGACGCTCCCGGGCGCGCACAGAATCATCCCAAACTCCCCATGGCAGCCAGTGTCGACCAATGCACTAGTCCGTGTCACAAATTTTAAAACCGTGACTTTTTGGTTGGTTTTTGGTCTAGACCGTGTCATATAGCCTCATTGTATACCCCCGTAAAAGTCAAACCCTAGCCCATGCCGAAAGTCAAGATCTTTCGCGCAAGCGAAACTCTGCCGAAATTCCGCCAAGGAAAAATTGGCAGCATCTTGACTCCGGCATTGACTTCGACTTTGACCCGCACGGGATACGTAAGAGTCAAGCCCGAGTCCGTGCCAAAATCAAAAGATCTTTCGCGCAAGCGAAGCTCTGCCGAAATTCCGCCAAGGAAAAATTGGCAAGATCTTGAACCGACATTGACTTTGACTTTGACTCGCGCGAAGTATGCGACGAAGCTCAATGTGACGCCGTGTCATTCGGCTTTTATCGTCCGACCCATGCCTATTATTTTCTTGGAAAATTCCAAAGTCAAAACGTCTATCGCGTAAGCGAAACTCTGCCGAAATTCCGTTAAGGCTAGAAGACGAGACTTTCCCAGCATTGCCTTGACTATAATCCACATCGTTCATGCGTTAAAAGTTCCTATGATACACAAGACCCTAGTAGCATTCTTCTCTCTCGGTCGGTGGGATCCGCGTGCCCTATAGGACCCTCGCCCGGGGCTGTCCACCCTGGAAGGTCGAAATGCAAGTGGAAAATGAGGGGCTTATAGATGTAGTGACGAAACCCACTGATCTAGGATCTAGAGTAGTTGTGAAAAAGAAGGGCAAGAAGGGCAACATTTTCCAACCAAATAGAAATAATTAAAAGACACTGTTTTAAGTAAACTTGAACAACTAATGGAATCACGATTGCATGGTCCCATTTCTGGAATCTCTAATCTCGACCTTTCACGGTCAAATCTCTAATCGCGACCCTCATGGTCCGATCTCCAATCTTCGATCTCGACCTTTCACGGTCAAATCTCTAATCGCGACCTTCATGGTCCGATCTTCGATCTCGACCTTTCACAGTCAAATCTCTAATCGCGACCTTCACGGTCCGATCTTCGATCTCGACCTTTCATGGTCAAAACTCTAATCGTGACCTTCACGGCCGATCTCTGATCCCAACCTTTCACGGTCAAATCTCTAATAGAGACCTTCACGGTCCAATCTCCGAATTTTGCTCTCGACCTTTCACGGTCAAATCTCTAATCGCGACCTTCACGGTCTGATCTCCGATCTCAACCTTTCACGGTCAAATCTCTAATCGCGACCCTCACGGTCCGATCTCCAATCTTCGATCTCGACCTTTCACGGTCCGATCTTCAATCTTTAATCCTGACCTTTCACGGTCAAATCTCTAATCGCGACCTTCACGGTCCGATCTCTGATCTCGACCTTTCAAGGTCTAATCTCTAATCGCGACCTTCATGGTCCGATCTCCGATCCCCGATCTCGACCTTTCACTGTCAAATCTCTAATTTGACCTTTCACTGTCCGATCTCCAATTTCCTCTTATCAACCGACACTTGAGCCCCTACCGATTCAATTTCTAAAGACTCTAATCGAGCCAAGCCTTCAACCGATATCATCCCTACCTAATTTTGATCCTAACTTTGAACCATCATCCTCAACCTCTCAGCCTACCATTGACCATATGCCTAATATGTCTAAGTCTGAAATGGCAGAGGTGATGAATGAGCTCTTCTCAGATTTTGAAAAATTAAATGAAGCTCACAATATTATGGCTGCTAATTTTAAAAAGGTCACAACTGAAAATGACTCTTTGAAAGCTGAAGTAAAAACTTTGAAAGAAAGTAAGCTAGAGTCTGATCAGTCAAAGAAAGATAATCAAGGACTCACTGAGAGACTAAATATCTGTGTTAGTCAAGTAGCTGATCTTGTGTCAAGAAATAACTCTCTTTTAAAAACTATTGACACCTTTTCAAAATCCCGAGCTGCTGTGGAGACTATAATACAAGATCAGTTGTCTCCTAACAGAGATCTGTCAGGCATAAGCTTTGGCTCCAGTAGCAATGAAAACATCAGCAAAGACAAACCAGTTACCAAGTCTGTTACTGGGAACTTAATGGACAAATTTGATGATACTCAATCCAAATTGATTAAGAGAGAGTTAACTAGACCTTTCAGTTCTGTCCCATACACCTATCCCAAGGTAAAGGAATAGATGAAGGCCCCAATTGACAAGAACAAATCCCAATGGACCGAGGTAGCTGATCCTGAGCTAGGACAATATGTCCCACTCAGCGATGGAGACAGCAAAGGTGGAATTAAAATTGTTGATCAGGTTGCAGGACAGGAAACCTCTACCGGTAAGGCAGCCTCAATCGGTAAAGGAGTAACCGATAAGACAACTGTCACCGGTCATCCAACCGATAAGGGCTCCCCAACCGGTAAAGGCATTCCTAAACCTATGCAACTGGCTAACAAAGGTAAATTCATCACCTTCGTCCCCAAAGGATCTATTTCTGCTCAATCAGTAAACTCCTCTGAAGCATTAGCTAAATTGAACATCAACTCATCTAAGTCCTCACAGCCATCTTCTAATAAATGTACAAATTGTGGTTTTATTGGTCACAAGGCTTACGAATGCCTCTTGAAGCACCTATCTGGACCCACTGAGTCTAAAAGCTCAGATGGTGGCCAGGTATGGCTGCCAAAGAGGAACTAACTCTTTGGACCCAAAAGAATAAGGGGGACCATAAGCTTATTGTTTCATTTCAGGATTGCTTTATGGCCTCAACCGAAGCTGGTAAGGACGTTTGGATTATGGACAGTGGATGCTCTAGGCATATGACTGGACATGCCGATCTCCTAACCGATCTTGAAGAAGCATCTGGTCCTCCAGTTGTCTTTGGTGACAATGCAAAAGGTAAAATTATTGGTCGTGGATCCATCATAAGAGGTAAAGTTACTGTACAGAAGGTATCTTTGGTGGATTGTCTGAAACACAACCTTCTCTCTATATCACAATTCTGTGATAAAGGTATGCATTGTATTTTCAATTCTTCCAACTGCTATGTGAAAAACATTGCTACAGGTGAAACTCTTCTCACTGGATATCGGAAGGTAACGTTTATGCTATAGATTTAAATAATGTTCCGAATGTTACTAATGTTTATCTTGTAGCTAAGAACATCAGTGAGAATTCCTGGCTATGGCACAAGAGACTCAGTCACTTGAATTTCAAATACCTATCCAAGTTGGCTAATAAAAATCTAGTTACCGGCTTACCTCAAGTGTCTGCTGACCACGGAAGGAAATGCAGAGCCTGACAATTAGGAAAACAACATAAAGAATCATTCCATAGCAAGCCCTTCATGTCCACTTCTAGGTGCCTCCAGTTGCTACATATGGATCTGTTTGGCCCCATGACAACTGCCAGTTTAGGGGGTAGCAGATATGCATTGGTCATTGTAGACGATTTCTCAAGATATACCTGGGTGGAGACCTTCGCTTCAAAAGATGACACATATGAAATTGCCACCAGATTATTCCGTCTACTTCAAATCCAAAAGGATGTGACATCATCAGTATGAGATCAGATAATGGAACGGAATTCAAAAATAATGGAATCGCTCAGTACTGTGATGATCATGGGATAGACCACAATTTCTCAGCTGCTGGAACACCGCAACAAAATGGTGTAGTTGAGAGAAAGAACAGAACTTTGATCGAAGCTGGGAAAACTATGATATCCGAAGCTAGCCTTCCCAAGTATTTTTGGGCCGAAGCTATCCATACAGCATGCTTCACCCAGAATAGATCATTATTCAACAAATTTCACAACAAGACCCCTTATGAGCTGTGGCATGGCAGAATTCCCAACATTGGTTTCTTCAAAAATTTTGGCTGTAAATGCTATGTACTTTACAATGGTAAAGAGCGCCGAGGTAAATTTGATGAAAAAGCTGATGAAGGTATCTTTGTTGGCTACGCCAAGCACAGTAAGGCATTTAGAGTTTTCAATAAATGGTTGTTGAAAATTGTTGAATCTGTTCATGTTACTTTTGATGAATTTGATTTGCTAGAGTCTGATAAGGCTCCAAATAGTACTGATAATTCTGGTGTGTTTGAGACAGGTGAATCCAGCAATCTAAACTCCAATCAATCCACCAGTATCAATGCAAATCAACCTCCAGCTCAGCCTTCAGCCTCTAGTGGTGTAACCTGTTGAGACCTAGTTGATGACTCCTTCTTTCCTCAATCGGTCAGACAATCCAGTAGACAAACTCCTTTGACCGACTCATTACCAGTTAGTCCTCATGTTACCATTCCTAATTCACCACCTGAAGCTGAACCAATTTCAAATGTCAACTTACCATTTCCCTCTCCACTAACCGATCACCATCAGTCAGCATCACCCTCACCTAACCGATCTCCCCAACCGGTCACACCTCCCTCAGCCGATTCTACTCCTCCAATAGAAACCTTAAGACAAGAATCGGTCAGGCAAGACCTTCCTAGGGAAGTGAGAACAGTTAGAGATCATCCTTTGGAGAATGTGATTGGTGATGTCTTTGGTCCAAGAATTACTAGAGGCCAGTTAAGAAACATGGAGGATCAACATGGATTATTTTCCTCTGCCATGGTCTCAAATATAGAACCAAATAAGACTGAAGAAGCACTTGATGACCCCAGCTGGGTAGAAGCTATGCAAGAAGAGCTTAACCAGTTTGATAGATGCAAAGTTTGGGAATTAGTGCCTAAACCTAGTGATCAAACAGTGATTGGAACAAAATGGGTTTATAGGAATAAATTGGATGAGTCTGGAAAAATTACAAGAAACAAGGCTAGATTAGTGGCAAAAGGATATAGACAAGAAGAAGGCATAGATTATGATGAGACCTTTGCCCCCGTAGCTAGATTAGAAGCCATTAGGTTATTTCTCCTATGCAGCCTACAAAGAGTTTAAGCTATATCAAATGGACGGGAAAAGTGCCTTTCTCAATGGGGAACTTCAAGAGCTTGTATATGTAGAACAACCTCCTGGATTTGAAGATTCCAAGAAGCCTAATCATGTCTACAAATTGAATAAATCTTTGTATGGCCTCAAGCAAGCACCTCGAGCATGGTATGAAACTCTCTCCAAATTCCTACTTAGTGAGAAGTTTGAAAGAGGTAAAATCGATACCACTTTATTTATTGCAAAGCATAATGGTCATTCATTGTTAGTTCAAATATATGTTGATAACATAATTTTAGGATCTACTAACGAAAAATTATGCAAGAGATTTGAGAAGCTTATGAAGAGCAAATTTGAGATGAGCATGATGGGTGAGCTAACATTTTTCCTTGGACTTCAAGTCAAGCAAACCCAAGAAGGTATTTTCATCAATCAAGCCAAATATACCAAAGATTTAATCATGAAATTTGGTCTTGATTCCGCTCATCCTCAAAGCACTCCAATGGCCACAAATGTACACCTTGACAAAGATGAGTCCGGTAAGAAAGTAGATATGACACTCTACAGAGGTATGATAGGATCCTACTCTACTTAACCGCTAGTAGGCCAGATATCATGTTTACCGTATGTGTATGTGCTAGATTTCAAGCTGACCCTAGAGAATCTCATTTACAAGCTGTTAAAAGAATTATTAGATATCTTGTGGGAACTGCTAACTTAGGTTTGTGGTATCCAAAAGATTCATCATTTATACTAATTGGCTACTCAGATGTTGATTTTGCAGCTTGTAGGGTCACCAGGAAAAGTACCAGTGGAACTTGTCAATTTCTAGTTAATCGATTGGTTTCCTGGTCGTGCAAGGAACAAGCATCAATTTCCACTTCTACGACTGAGGCTGAGTACATAGCTGCTGGGAGTTGCTGTTCACAGATTCTATGGATGAAGTAACAACTAGTGGATTATGAAATCCCCCAAGAAGTGTGTCCTATCTATTGTGATAACACCTCAACCATTTCAGTCTCCAATAATCCTGTGATGCATTCAAAGACTAAGCACATAGACATCAAATATCACTTTCTCAAGGATCATGTTGAAAAGGGTAACATCGTTCTTTTTAAAGTCCATACTGATTATCAATTAGCTGATATTCTGACAAAACCCTTGGACATTAAAAGATTTGAATTCCTTAGAGGAGAACTAGGCATGATTGATATTTGTTAATTTATTGTGCTAACTTTGTTGCATGTGTAAGATCTCAATTGATCAAGGTGGTTCCTCGTATACTTGTGCTAACTGGTGTCCTCGACCAGTTCATCTAACCGGTTTGCAAGAAAACCTAACCGACATCTCTTACCGGCAACCCTAACCGATACTCCTAACCGGTAGAAGAATGTCCTTAACCGATGGCTCTTAACCGGCGTAAAGTTCAATCCTAACCGGTCACTACTTTCATTCCTGACCGATCATAATCTAACCGGTCACCCTCTTTGATCGGTCAAGCCTCAAGAGGTGACGTCATCCGAAAGCTAGCCTAACCGATCGCTTCCCTTATCTAACCGACGAACTGCGGCCGGATTACTATTCCCAATTCGTTTTAACCGGCTCGTCCCTATCGATCGGTCACATCAATCACATCAGCCGCTTCACCGCTTCACCCTATCCTGGCACATCAATAAGCTACTGCCTACTCCGGCTCCCACTACAGTCCTTTCTGTCCTTGTTTATTGATCAATTTAAAATTTTTGATCAAAAAGGTAACTTCTGTATCATTCCACTTTATCAAAAGGTTATCTTTATGTCATTATTGCATTATTGTTTAACTGCTGCACACACGTACCTATTTTTATGCCTTCATATTTAAACTCGTGTTCAATATTTTTAAATATCCGTGCATGGCAGTTGAAACGTTTTTTTTTGTCCCTTCAAATTCAAAAATCCCTCCATCTTCTTTCTCTCTCCACTGTATAAGGAAACTCAAAACCTTCATTCAACCTTTCCGAAACTCTAAGATCCCTCCCTGTGCAAAAGCTTCGAGCCTTCAAAGCAAACACCCTTTGTTCTTTCTCAGTTCTTCACCCTTAAAGCTTTTCTGGTAAAACTTTTCTAAAGTATTTAATTCTCTTAATGCGAAGAACACGAACTCTTTTCAAGATCTAAACTCACTTTTATTTTTTTCTATCTTTGAAATGTGTTCTAACTTAGAATGTTTTGAACTTTGATTCTTTTAACAGATGGCTCCCAAACCAACCAAGAAAGACATCTTCGGAGGTTACATTCTCCCAAGCTTCTTCAAATCAGAGGAGGGAAAGCTTCTTCAAGCAATGTTGACTGCTGCCGGACTGTTACCGTTCTTGATGCCAGAGGGAAATGATGACATCATGTTTGAGCTTGTGAATGAATTCTTCAACAATGGAGATGTGGATAAAACTTTTAAGCCTGGTGTTGTGTCTCATATTTCCTCAACCGCTAGTGATGTATCGGTTGATTTCTCTCCATCCTCCATTTCCGACGCCTTCCCTACCGTTCCCTCAACCGGTTCATCCTCCATTACTTCCAAAGACATGGAGTTAGCCTGGGCAAGTGTTCGTGGTACCGATCCCTTCGTGACCGGTGAAGGAAACAAGAAAGTTGATCTTGATGCGGTTCATTACGCTCTAGCTGAAGTGATCAACCGATGAGTGATTTACCGGTCTGGCTCCCATCATTGTATCACTATGATACAACAGGAAGCCATTGCAGCTGTGATACTTCAAAGGAAATTCAACTGGTGTTCCTTTATCTAAAGAGTTATCTTGATTGCTTTCAAGAAGTTTCATAAGGAGAAGCATCTGACGAGGACGAACAAAGCCAAGCCTTATCACTATCTTCTAATGAGTAGGATCCTTATGAGAATCCCATCCATTTTTGCTATATCTGGTAATCAGCCCTCTGTCCCAAAATCTTTTGTCAAGGCATTTGACAAGGCTGATCAAGCAAGAATTCTCAAGAAAGCCAAACCGATGGTTGCAACTGCTCCCTTAACCGATGCTCAATCGGCCAAGAAAAAGCCTTCTCAACCGAAGAAAAAGAAGCCAACCGATGCTCCCAAACCTGTAGCTGATCAAGCCAAGCCCGCTCAACCGATTCCCTCACCGACCAAAATAAAATCTCCTGATCATGATGATGATGATAATGAACCAATTTCTACCGTCATCTGACCCAAAAAGACAGCCAGAAAATCAGTCAAACCTCCAACTCCTCCAACCTCCTCAAAATCAAAACCAATTCCAAAAACCCCTTTCCAAATTGCCAAGGAAAATGCTGAAAGAAGAAAGAGGATTGAGGCAGATATCTCTTCCTTCATACCGTTCATTCCAAACCGGTTACTCGGTCATGATACCCTAACCGATGATGTTCCTATCACCGGTCATGCTTCTAACCCCTCTTACCGGTGCTGTCGACCGATTAGAGATCCCACCTTCCATATCTTCCACAACAACCCTTGGTCCTTCAACCCTCAGTCAGCTCCCTCACAGAACTGGGTATATCATATTGATCATTTGCCACCGTTCATTCAGAAACTTCTTCAATCCACGAGATCAATAAGTCTTTCGTACCAGTTGGCAATCTTCAAGATTACATTGATTTTGGGAACCGACATGAAGACAAGGGAGTTTACTTCAGCTGGCCATGCAAACTCAGAGACTATGACCTCTCCTCCTCTCGGCTCAGCCTCATCAAAGTGTATAACAATTTTTTTGATCAACTTCCTCTCAATGGAATGCCGTTTACTTGGCTCAGGATAGATTGAGACAGGACATGATGGTCCAATCAGTATGGGCAGATTTTGCCATTCTCTATGGATCCAGAGACACTTTGATTGAGACTGACCTCTATCAATCTGGGAGATATGAGATGGAGTTTGATTCTCTTCCCAATTTTGATTCAGAGCCTGTCTGTCTTGGACCAAGGAAGAATCAATTGATTCAGCCTCATCAAAGTGTATAACAATTTTTTTTGATCAACTTCCTCTCAATGGAATGCCGTTTACCAGGACATGATGGTCCAATCAGTATGGGCAGATTTTGCCATTCTCTATGGAGCCAGAGACACTTTGATTGAGACTGACCTCTATCAGTCTGGGAGATATGAGATGGAGTTTGATTCTCTTCCCAATTTTGATTCAGAGCCTGTCTGTCTTGGACCAAGGAAGAATCAATTGATTAGGAATGTGATGGATGTGCTGGACAATCTTTTGGACATGGATGCTGAGCTTAAGGCGGCTGGAAACATATCCCTAGCCGATTTCTTTTCTGCTGTTCAGTCCAACTCAACCAATTGGTCTACAGTTACTGATGCTGAGATTGATGCAATGTTTGAAGATGATGGAGAAGAGGAAGATAAGGAGCAATCTGATGACTTTGCTAAGTCTAGCTCCAGTTCTAGTTCTAGTTCTGATGGTGGTAATAAACCTGACCGAATGGAGAGTGTGGAGCATGTTTTTACTACTCCTGAACCGATGGCAACGGTTAGGAACATAGGAGGAGGCCTTATTGACACGTCACCAGTTACCACCTTGGGAGGAGGCATTGCTGCCCAACCGGTTACTACTCAACTTATGGTATCTCTACCGGTCACAACCCCTCCAACCGGTGTATCTACTGAACTGGTTGGAGTGTCTTAATCGATTACAGCTGATGATATTGAAATGCAACAGGCTTTGGCTGCTAGCTTATTTGATATTGAGCAAAACCGGTTGCTAGCAAGAGCTGAAGCTATGGCCACTGCTCAAGCTGTTCAAGCCTCTCTTTTGGACAGTCAAGTTAGAGAAATTCAAGCCATGCTATCCATTCCACCAAGAGTTGAGGAGGAGAAACAATCTAAGCCTTCCACTTATGCTGATGATGAATCTGACTTCTTTGAAGAAGAAGAAATTTCTGATGAAGATGTTGAGTACAACCCTTTGGACCCTGCTATTCCACCGGTCTATGCTGACCCTTGCCTTTATCAGAAGGATGTATTTTCCCCTTTGAATTATTATACCACAAAGTCCTCCATCCCACGTACCACTCATGGAATTCCCCTCTTTGGTGTTCATGAAAAGATCTCCAGCCGTGCAGAGTATAAGCTTGTCTCTTCACCTCCACCATTTTCCCAAGAGCTCCAGAAGATGAAAGAAAAAGAAGGTGATATTCCTTTCTATCTTTCCAGAACCATAGGCCCTGGGGAAACCAGCTTCAAGCGTCAGAAACCTCATATCCTTAAGCTTCGTAAGCGGTTTGCACCTCCCAAGGGCCAACAAATAAAGCCCTTCAAAGCCGATCAACAATTGGTCACCAATTTTCCCTCCAAGCAAAATCGGTGTTCTCTCCTTCTAAATCTCAAAGGCTTCCTCACATCAGAATTTAAGGAGAAGTTGCTCGTACAGTTCTCAGACCGGTTGAGTGCACTTTTTCAACCGCCAACTTATTCATGCGCTTTCTCTATGACAACAATCGGATTTCTCAAGTTTTGGAATTAAGGATATTCAGATGGACTTCTGATGTCACCCATAGAGTTGGGTTAATGCCAAATGTGACCAGGCTTTCAATAATGAGGAATGGCAATCCCCAACCTTGGAGCAATATTAGACAAGCTTCTCTACTTCTTCTTGCTCTAAGGGTGATTCCACTGATTCGGTTAAGGCAGGCTGCCCTACCATTGGCCCCTATTGCTGCTGAACTGATTGCCTCTGCTTTTGATGAGGCTTATGATATTCAAAGTGCCATAGCACTTAGCCTGGAAACCGATGTGGATGTCTCTACTGATCCCAATGAATTCTTTGCACCAGTCATACATTCTGATGCTTCCTCAGAATCAGTTGATGAGGAGATTGACATTTCTCCAACCGGTCAGATATCTAGGACTGGTCAAGCTCAAATCACTTCCCTAACCGATCCTCTGACCGATGCCTCTACCGGTTCTCCAATAGCATCTCTTACTGGTTGTTCTATTCCTCTCTCTGATCATCTAACCGAAAAGCCCCTTACCGATCTCTCAACCGATCCCTCTACTCCTCCAAATGATCAATCACTTGCCATCCAAATCTTTACTCCTCTACCGGTCCAAGCTTCCTCTCTTGCTACTGTTCCAACAACCGATCCTCCAGCTATCTCTGTCAGCTCTTCAACCGGTGATTCCTCAATCGACAGTGATGCCATTGCTGACACTGACCCTTCACCAGATAATCCTCAACCTGTTACTGAGGATGAGCTTAACCGACCCATATTGGTTAGAGATCTTTGTGAGTTATATGATGCCCTAGTTGCAAGCATGGTTAAGTCCAATCAGGAGGAGGTGGAAAAGAGGTTAGACCGCATGGAGCATGGATATGCAAAGGATTTGGCAAACTATGTTGTTGATCTTCAGGAGAAAGATGAAAGAATCATTGACCTTGCCTCCCAACTAGCTGCAGCAAACCAGTCCCAGCAAGAACTTCTCAACCTTGCCCAAGCCTCTCAAGCCGACCTCAAGATTGCTACCTATGAAATCAAAAAGCTAACCTCAAGCTGAAGGAGGCTGAGCAGAAACTGACCGATCAAGCCTCATTGTTCAGAAAGACCAACACCGAAAGAATCAAGTTAAAGTCTAAAAATGAGGTGCTCAAAAAGTTGCTTGCCGATCGTGATGCTGAGAAGTCAGCTAGGAAGAAAAGGAAAAGAGAAGAGAGGGAAGAAAAGTGAGCTGCTGCAAAGAAATCTCGGCCTGAACCGGTTACTTCATCAGCTACTCCACCAGCAGATCCCAAAGACAAGCCCCCAACCGATGACCCTGTTGTCCCTGTTTGAGAATGTAACCGATGATGACTATGTCTTTCAATCTTTCCCTAAACCGGTTGCAGCCTTATCAATGAGATTTCCTTGAACTCAAATTTTTATTGCTTTGAATGTTTTGCTTTTCCTTAAAATTTCCTTTGAAATTATTTTTGAATGATCCAACTGCTTCTAACTGTTTCATTTTGCAGGTTTACTCATTCAAAATCCTTTTTATTTTACCTTGCTTTTATTTAAGCTTTCACCTTGTTTGTAAGCTTACTTAGGTAGCATCAAGTTGTCACTTGTCTTAGGGAATGACACAATTAAAAGATAAATATTTGTCATTCTTTTACTGAGTCAAGACGGTGCTAACCTAGGGTGATTGGACTTAAGTAATTAGGAGGAGATTGTTAGTCAAATATATGTTTAAGTTTTAGAATTGCTTAATCCCAATCACAACAAGCATTATTATGGACCCCTAAAATTAATTAGACCAAATAGAATTTTTCTATGTATGATAGGTTCCCTTAGTGCTTAGTGACAGTGTTTAAATTTGTAATTTTTCTCAAAGAATGAAGACTTGAAGAGCTGAAGTTATTCTCCATCAGTTTGTGAGCTACGTGTTTATGATGCTTTCCTTAACCGGTTGGTCCCTCAACCGGTCAGAGGACCTTGACCGGTCAAAGCAGTCCTTAACCGATCAGCTAAGGTCCTTACCTTACTGATTAATCCCTTACCAGTCCTGGTCCTCAACCTGTCCAACCAGACGAGCTTCTCCATCAAGCTTCCATCCAGCCAACCTAACCGAAGCATTTATTGCTCCCAACTACCCAGCCACTACTTTAGCTAAAGTGGGTAAAGCAGCATGCTGAATAGACGCTGAAGTGACATTCCTGCGGCTGTCAGAAGCTCAATATGGATTGTCAAAATAACCAGTACTCACACCCTTCAACTACTCAAGGAAAATCTTCTCTCTCCTATCTCAGGCATTTAATGCAAATATACTCCCATTCAAAGGCATGCCTGTTCCAGTCATCATTGCAACCTCTTCAAAGACAACGGCTTCTTCATTTGAAGTTCACTATAAATAGCTTCCATGGAGCATTGAAGAAGGTTGGTGCATTTATGATCCTTGAGAGTGAGCTGCTTTGAACTACCAACCTGCATATTCCCTAGTTCAAGGCATTCAATTCAAGTCCCCTCTTCCACTAGACATCTCTGTAGGACTTATACACCGAGCACCTCAATCAATGCTGTAGTGTTCCTTCATTAGACTATTTATGGAACACATTGATTGATTCACACACAACACCCTAGAGAAATCAGCTCAACTTGTGAGCACATCTCTAGAAAATACCAGGTCTTTATTGTAGCACAATCCGTTAGTGGTCACCTTTAGTTTAGCAGCCTTCAATCATTGGCTTGCAACTTGTAATGGGTAGGATCCATTAATAGTAGTGCACTTTCACAAATCCAAGTTCTGACCAAACTTGGTAGAGGACGTAGCAGTTATTTAACACTGTGAACCTCTTCAAACAACGTGTCATTCTTCTGTGTGTTTGTTTATTTCTTGTGTAGTTGTAACTGGTTGATAATCTCTTGACCAGTCACAAACTGTTGATTCCTACTACTGTTTACTTATTTGTCTTACTTGGAAATTAAATTTGTCTTTGTTGCATGAGATTTTAACTTAACGTTGGATATTACCTTTGCGAACCGATATTCCGCTGCCTAAACCTTTCCTCATCGGCTAGCAAGTTTAACTTAATATTTTCAAAGATTAAAAGTGTTTTAAGCAAAAAAATTTAACAGGCTATTCACCCCCCCTCTAGCCTGATTCCTACCATTTGGGACCTAATACAAGAGTAGCTGGAGGGCTGCTGTTGAGAAGGAGCAGATAAATTCTGTAAAAATACCCAAGAAAGGCCAGGGAGGCCACTGAGCTAAGGGAGAGACTTGCAGACTCCAACTCCGAGCTCCGTGCCGTTCGGGCAGCATATTCCAATTCTGAGAAAGAGCGTGATGAAGCTATAGCAAATTTGAAGCTGACAATGGAGCAGCTTGCTCCTCTTCAGGAACAAGTGGACTCCTTTGCTTCTATCAAGGCCAGTATGGAGGAGGAAGTTGTTGCGGCCAAGAATGAGAAGGTCAAGTTGGAGGGAGATCTGGGCAAACTGACTGCCTTGGTTCAAGAGCATAATGATCGCTTAGCCAAGATGATTGAGGACCAGCATGCTGCCCGGCTCAGATGGGAGGAGGCCCAAGCTAGGGAGAAGGCCACCATAGAGCAGTTCAAGAATGGTGATTAATGATACCACATCATAGTATCCCGAGCTAGGGATTTCTATAATGTTGGTCGGCAACATATGGCCCGGCGTGCAGTGGTGGATTCGTCTGTCGAGTTGCCCCTTGACAAACTTGCTGAATGGGCCTTTGCTGAAAAGTACAACAAGGCAGCTCAAGCTGGCCATCCCCTTGTCCCGTTTACTGCCAATGACGACCGTCATAGCCCAGCAATATGCAGAAGATAAGGCAGAGCCTTGGGTCTCACCTCTAGTTGAACATCGGAATTTCAATACTATACTTCAGGAGCTGGATGATGCTGATGAAGCTGATGAAGATGATTAGATCACCCAAGATCAAGTCTTTCACGACGTCGACCATCAAGAGCAGCAGCAGCAGGAGCAAACCCATGACGACCAAGATAATTGATCTTTTTATTCCAGTTTGTCATTGTAATGAAAAAGTTCCAAGCACATTTTTTTACTGCATTTTGGTTGTCAATGCCTTGGCTAGGTTTGGCAGGCATATTAACTCTTAATTTTATTTGGACAAGTCCTAGCCCGTTTTAGGGGAATTCTTATTAAAACTAGTTGACTTTGCTTGAATCATTTTGTTTGATCCATATTTCTGTCTTTTTGTCGAACTAGATTAAATAAGAAAGAGACCAAAGCCATAATTAGATCAGTTGGTCAATAACGAAGCTGACTAAGGTTTTGGTCGAGCTTGTTTAGGAAACGAGACTGACATAAGTCTTCAGTCGAAAATGTTTAAGAACGATGTTGACTTAGGAATTTAGTCGAGTCTGTTTTAAGGAATGAGACTGACATAAGTCTTCAGTCGAACTTGTTTAAGAACAAGATTGACTTAGAACTTTAGTCAAGTTTGTTTAAGGAACTAGACTGATATAAGTCTTCAGTCGAACTTGTTTAAGAACGAGGTTGACATAAGATTTTGGTCGAGTCTGTTTAAGGAACGAGACTGACCTAAGTCTTCAGTCGAACTTGTTTAAGAACGAGGTTGACTTAAGATTTTGGTCGAGCCTGTTTAAGGAACGAGACTGACCTAAGTCTTTAGTCGAACATGTTTAAGAACGAGGTTGACATAAGATTTTGGTCGAGCCTGTTTCAGTAACGAGACTGGCCTAAGTCTTCAGTCGAACCTATTTAAGAATGAGGTTGACTTAGGACTTCAGTCGAGCCTGTTTAAGGAACGAGACAGACCTAAGTCTTCAGTCAAACCTGTTTAAGAATGAGGTTGACTTAGGACTTCAGTCGAGTCTGTTTAACTATTTCGAGATCGACTAAGAGTCAGATCTGAGTTGAATAAAGCACAAGAGTGAACACAGTTCGTGCATAGAACTTCCATTTTATTTGATGAAGTAGATCGTTACATAGAATGCTTAATCAGAAATAATATCTAACTAAATGGCTAGAATGCCAAGGATATTTTATCTCGTCACCATTTGGATGGCCAATCATGTAGGTCCCCTCCTTAACAATTCTAGTGACGATGTAGGGTCCTTCCCAGTTCAGAGATAACTTACTTTGTTCAGCTTTTCTTCCAGTTACCTCGATCTTCCTTAGCATGTAGTCCCCAACGTTGAACGACCTCTTCTTGACCTTCTTGTCATGAAAACTCTTAGTTTTCTGTTTGTATTTTACCATTCTAAGCTGAGGAGTCATCCGTTTTTCGACTAGTAAGTCCAAGTCGAGCAACCTGTTGGAGTTATTTTGATTTTGTTTTAACAAAGTCACCCTAGCCATAGGAATTCGTAGCTCTGCAGGTGCCATAGCTTCTGACCAAAAAGTAAGGGAAAATGGGGTTTCCCCTGTAGGCCCCCAGGTGGTTGTTCGGAATGTCCAAAGAGCAAGGGGTAGTTCTTCTAACCACCTTCCATCTCGACCAATGAGTCCCTTACTGAGTGCTGTCGAAAACAATTTGTTTGATGCTTCTGCTTGCCCGTTACCTTGTGGATAAGCAACTGATGACTTCCAATGTTTCACCCCCATCCTGTTCATTTTTGACTCGAAAGCTGTAGAAAATTGTAGCCCATTATCCGAAACAATTGAATGTGGCATCCCAAAGCGGCACCAAATGTAATCACGGATGAAGTTGATAGCATTTTCCTCTGTTATTTTTGCTAAAGGCTTTGCTTCAATCGAGTTTGTGAAGTATTCAATTGCCATAATAACGTACTTACAATTACCACGGGCGGGAGGGAAGGGTCCGATCAAATCTACCCCCACATGTCGAACGGCCAAGCTGATCACCGATGTTTGTTCGGTTGTTGGGAGCTTTGGTAGGTTGGCATACCTCTGACACTTGTCACATTTTCTCACGAACTCACGTGCGACCTCCCTTCTATGAGGCCAATAATCTCCCAGAGTGAGTATCTTGTCTGCCAAAGTTTTGGCCCCCGGGTTTCCACCACATACCCCACTATGCACTTCGAGCAAGAGTTGAGGAACCTCCATAGAATGAACGCACCTCTGTAATGGTTTCACAAATGATCTTCTGAACAATGCATCCCCATGTATAGCAAACCTTGGGAACTTCTTCTTTATCGTTCTTGCCTTTTGCTCGTCAACTGGTAACTTGCCTGTTTCTATATAGGCCTTCATTTTGTCAATCCAACACTTAGAGTTGTTGACCGAGCATAGAACATGCACTCTTTTGTATGCTGGATGCTCTAAGTATGAGATTGGTTCTCCATGCTGCTCGTCCGAAGTAGCTAGCTTGGAAAGCGGGTCGGCCAATTCATTTTCTTCACGGCCTACCCTCTATATCTCCCAAAATTCTAATTCTTGGACAAATTTTTTGACCAGCTCGCAATACTTGATCAAAATAGGGTTGATCACTTCATACTCACCTTTGACTTGATTCAAGATCAACTAAGAGTCACAATGGGCTTTGATCTTAGTCGCCCCAAAGCATCCGGCATATTCAATCGCTGCAATCAAAGCCTCATACTCAGCCTGGTTGTTGGAGGCTTGGAATTTGAACCTCAAAGCTTCTTTAAAGGCCCTTCCAGTTTCTGGCTCGATCAACACAATCCCATCTCCACTAACATTCTTGGTCGCAGATCCATCCGAGTAAACTTTCTAGCAGTCAACGGGTAAGTTCACTGTCTATTGGCTCGATTGTTCTTTTCCCTTCAAGCTCTCTTTTGGGGTGCTTTCCTTATTAACTTCCTTGGTAAACGTAAGCTTGACAAAGAAGTCTGCCAATGGTGGAGCTTGCAAAGATTTTTGAGGCCTGTTATCAATGTCGAATTCTGTCAATTCACTAGACCAGTTGAGCAATCGACCTGAACTTTGTGGCTTATGCAATATCTTCCTCAGAGGAGCATTGGTCAGCACGACAATGGGGTGATCTGGGAAATATGCCCATAGTTTTCTAGCTGCAACCACCAAGGCATAGGCTACCTTCTTAGCAATGAAGTATCTTCCTTCCACATCGGACAATGCCTTGCTCACTTAATAGACTGGTTTTTGAAGGCCATTTTCCTCTCTGACCAATACTACGGCCACATCTTGATCTCCAGTTGATAGGTAGACATACAAATTTTCTCCTTGGACCGGGCTACTCGGTAATGGGGGAGAGGCAAGGTATTCCTTGAGTTGGTGGAACGATGAGGAATATTCGGTCGTCCACTCAAAGTTTTTCATCCCCCTCAAAGTTTTGAAGAAGGGGAGAGACCTTTCCGCTGACTTGGCTATGAAGCGACCCAAAGCTGCCACCCTACCATTCAGCCGTTGTACCTCCTTGATGCATGTTGGTTCATGCATCTCTACCAAAGCTTTTATCTTCTCCGAGTTAGCCTCAATGCACCTTTGTGACACCATGAACCCCAAAAACTTGCCAGCAGCTACTCCGAAAACACACTTGCTCGAATTTAGCTTCATGTCGTTTGCTCGTAGATTGGCGAACGTTTCCTTTAGGTCGATCACATGACAGCCAGTCTTAGTTTTGATGACCATATCGTCGATGTAGGCCTCCATGTTTTGGCCAATCTGACTAGCAAAGACTCTATTCACCATCCTTTGATAGGTAGCTCCAGCATTTTTCAGCCCAAAGGGCATTTTCGTGTAGCAATATACCCCTCCAGCAGCATAGAAGGCAGTCTTTTCAATGTCATCCAGATGCATTCTGATCTGATAGTACCCTGAATAAGCATCAAGGAAATTGAGTGTGCCATGTCCAGCTATTGAGTCAACCAACTTGTCAATCCGCGGAAGTGGGTAGCTGTCTTTTGGGCAAGCTACATTCAGGCCGGTGAAGTCGACACGCATCCTCCACTTTCTATTGGCCTTCTTGACCATCACTGCATTCGCCAGCAAAGTAGTGTAGGATGCCTATTTTATTATACCTGCACTAAGGAGTTTATTTACCTCTGGTTTGATGGCCATCTCCTTGTCTGTAGCAAAAACTCTCAGCTTTTGGCTTTTGAATTTAATGGTGGGGTTGACCTCTAGGCGATGCACTGTAACCTCCTCCTTAATTCCCCTCATGTCTTCTACCTTCCAGGCAAAAACATCTGCGCTTTCCATCAATAGATTGACAATCTCCACCATTTCTTCTGGTGACAGTTGTCTCCCTAATCTGATTTTTTGCTCGGGGTAGAAGTGATTGGCTTCTATCTCTTCCAGCTCGTCGATTGGTTCCAATTCTAGGCCATCTCTAAACTGCAGAGTTTCGACAATGAATTCTCTGACCCTTCTTCTTTCCTCAGCTCCTAAGTGTGGAGCTTCTTCTTCAATCATAACATCTAGCTCAGCAGCTATTTCCCCATTGGAGGCCCCTAAGTTTTGGTTGACTGGGAGGCATAGGTCACCTATGATGACTTGGTCGATCAAAACAATATATGTCGCGACCCCAGTTTTTTCAGACAGACGTGTCGGCTCAGTCATGACATGGTCATGTGAGGGATAGGTCATCTCTTCAACACATTAGATCATTTATAATCTGGAAATAGTGGTGACCTTTGAGAACTTCCAGCTTGCCTCTAGAGTATCAATATCCAATTCCCTCTTCTTTTTGGACCGGAGCACGTGATCTAGGTACTCTCTAGCTGTGCTTAATACGCACCCCACTCCCAGCATGGTGAGAAACTTGACCCTCTGATGGGGGATTGAAGGTACCATCCCTAGAGCGACCTGTCCAGGTATACCCAATATAGCATGGTAATAACTTATAACGTCAATGACTATAAATGTTACTTTAGTTGTTGTTCACAAAGGGTGCTGCCCGATGTCGACCTCCAATTCTATCTGCCCCTTGGCGTCAACCCTGTGATTGGTGAAACCCTCTAGTCGACTTGCATAAGGTGACAACCTTACATCTATCAATCCCATGTCGAGGAAGGTCTTCTAGTACAGGATGTCCTTGCAGGCCCCCGTGTCGACCAAAATCCTACTTGACATGCAATCGTCAATTAGCCCCGGAATCACCAAAGTTTGCTCCCTTGTAGTCACGCTGGCAGCCAGCTCGTAGGGATAGAAACTAATCACTTTGTATTTAATTTTTACACAACTGTAAGTACCCAAATCTGGCTCATGTCTTCCGATTAAATTTCCCGGCAATTCCCCGAAGTTTCCTAAAGTTCAGGGGCAATTCTGAAACTTTCCCAAACCTTCCAAGGGGGGAAGGACTTGCTAGGAATTAAAATTCCAAGCAGTCCCTCACTGGAAGGGAGTTTCTAGGTGCCACCTTGCATGGATCAGCAGGCTGAGTCACCAAAGGATAATACCGCACGGCTTCATTAGCCAGAGGTTAATGCCGCATGGCTTCATTAGCCAGAGGTTAATGCCGCACGGCTTCATTAGGAAGCACAAATCAGCCTATAAATAGAGGCCTACTCTACCCATTTTGATAGACAATTTTGAGCACTGTTACTCTGCCAAATTGAATACTCGAAATTCCAGAAACCAAAACTCTCTAAAAATCACCTCCCTCCTCCATAAAACCCATCTAAATCCACTCCTATATTAGGAAAACCCCAAGGGAGATAGAGAAAACCACCATTGGTAATCTCTCCTTCCTTTCTCCTTGAAATATCCTTATTATATTGTCATATTGTTTATTTGCTATTTGCTTTGCTATTTCTTGTCATTAAATGTGATATATGGTCATAAAAATCCAATCTTTATCATGTAGACATCATATCCCCCCTTCCCCCTAACACATATGATTCATGGAGAATCCATCCCAAGGATGAATAAGGGTCCACAAGTGGCTTGCTCTAGGGAGGATTCATCACATGATGATGTGAAATATCTCCCTTTTACTACATAAAAATGTCATCTTTACTATTAAAAATGTCATCTTTACTATTAAAATGTCATCCCCTTCCCTTGACCTTGCTTCCAAGGATTGTCCACCTTCTAAGGTTCTTAAAGGATGTAGTAAAGCCTCAAAGGTCTTCCCTTTATATTCATAGCCTTAGTTCTCATAGTGTTCATTACACTTATTTTCGAAAAAATGCAATCTTTACTTTCCAATCCAACTCCCCCATATCCCTCATGGTTGGATCACTCTCCAAGGATTGTCTAGTGACCTTCTTAAGGCATGAAAGACATAGATGAGTATACAGATTGAATCTTTATATCCCTCCCCTTAGTCCCTTTGGTACTTGAAGCATCCCGTGGGACGGATCGGTGAAAGGTCTCATCTTTACATCGTTTCCTCCACTAAAGATGCCATAGTCGAAGTCCCTTTAGAAGCGGACGAACCTTGGCCCCTACATCTCCGATCATCACTTGAGACGAGCATCAATGTCACTACTAAGCTCAAATCATCTCAAGATGTAGGATTGATGGGCAAAGGCTCTTCCTTTCTAAAGAGTCTCATTCTTGGACTATAAAAAAAGGTGTCCCTCTCTCCTGATCACATAAAGACCTTGTCCCGAAGAACGTTGGTTTAAAATACACCAAGGCTCTCAAGCCTAATATGGTTGATTATCCCAATGGGAGGGTGAAAAAGGTCACTTAATGATGATCATAAGTCCAAGATGAGCATGGGATCAAAGTCCCGAACACATCAAACCCAAGGAATCTCGAGTGATAACCAACTCAAATGGTTAATACTTCTGGAAGATAACTTGGCACATTCCATCCCCTTTTCAAATCACACACACACACGAGAGCACAAACGTAAGCACAAAAATCAGATCTAGGAAGACTTGTCTTTGTCAAGGCTCCTTGGGTGAACGCCAAACGTTCTTCCCAAGGAGTAACTTAACCTCCGGACCCTATTCCTTTTATCAAAGTTTTGAGGAAATCAAAATGGCGTGGCGACCCCGTTTTTCAATAAACCGGATGTCTTCAAACTGAGGTGAAGCGGTGACCCTATAATCAAAACACGGTTCATAATCCGTGATTTTGGGCCCACATTCACAGTTTGGCGACTCCGCTGGGGAGAAAGTAAATGTTTCCAAACTTCTTTTCGTATAAGAAGCATTGGAAATGTTTACGAGGGTTAGCCTTCCGCCGCGGATCCAATTTTTGTGTTTGTTTTTCTTTTTTTATTTTGCATGCATCTTGGTTTTTGGATTGTGCATACTCTGGATACTGAACAGGGATCATTCTGAAGCTGAAAGGTTCTAAAAATGTTCGGGAAAAAAGCCTGGAAATGAAAAAAATTGGAACCTGGAAAACTGTTGAATCCAGGCGAACGGCTTGATCTGCCTGGATCATAGCCGGGCGACTTCTTTGGCAGTTCCACCATGACACTTTCTGAGGTTAATCTGGCAGCTTTGGCAACTTGGGGCTATTCAGTTCCAAGACTGACCGGGCTCCAGAAAATTTATGTGCTTACTTGCTGCATTTTCCCCCGTCCCGAAAAAACATTCCTTTAAAACACATTTCTGAAAATCTCTGTTTTAACTCAAAAAGGAATATTTTTAGGAGGCCGCACACTAAGCGCACCATATATATCCTGTACACTTTGCACGCACATCCTTCAACCCGGGACGGTTGTTCAGCTGCAGTCACGAACAGTGTAACGAAGCTCCCGGGCGCGCACAGAATCATCCCAAACTTCGCATGGCAGCCAGTGTCGACCAATGCACTAGTCCGTGTCACATATTTTAAAACCGTGACTTTTTGGTTGGTTTTTGGTCTAGACCGTGTCATATAGCCTCATTGTATACCCCCGTAAAAGTCAAACCCTAGCCCATACCGAAAGTCAAGATCTTTCGCGCAAGCAAAACTCTGCCGAAATTCCGACAAGGAAAAATTGGCAGCATCTTGACTCTGGCATTGACTTCGACTTTGACCCGCACGGGATACGTAAGAGTAAAGCCCGAGTTCGTGCCAAAATCAAAAGATCTTTCGCGCAAGCGAAGCTCTGCCGAAATTCCGCCAAGGAAAAATTGGCAAGATCTTGAACCGGCATTGACTTTGACTTTGACTCGCGTGAAGTATGCGACGACGCTCAATGTGACGCCGTGTCATTCGACTTTTATCGTCCGACCCATGCCTATTATTTTCTTGGACAATTCCAAAGTCAAAACGTCTATCGCGTAAGCGAAACTCTGCCGAAATTCAATTAAGGCTAGAAGACGAGACTTTCCCAGCATTGCCTTGACTATAATCCACATCGTTCGTGCGTTAAAAGTTCCTATGATTCACTAGACCCTAGTAGCGTTCTTCTCTCTCGGTCGGTGGGATCCGCGTGCCCTATAGGACCCTCGCCCGGGGCTGTCCACCCTGGGAGGTCGAAATACAAGTGGAAAATGAGGGGCTTATAGATGTAGTGACGAAACCCACTGATCTAGGATCTAGAGTAGTTGTGAAAAAGAAGGGCAAGAAGGGCAACCTTTTCTAACCAAATAGAAATAATTAAAAGACATTGTTTTAAGTAAACTTGAACAACTAATGGAATCACGATTGCATGGTCCCTTTTCTGGAATCTCTAATCTCGACCTTTCACGGTTAAATCTCTAATCGCGACCCTCACCGTCCGATCTCCAATCTTCGATCTCGACCTTTCATGGTCAAATCTCTAATCGCGACCTTCACGGTCCGATCTTCGATCTCGACCTTTCACGGTCAAATCTCTAATCGCGACCTTCACGGTCCGATCTTCGATCTCGACCTTTCACGGTCAAATCTCTAATCGTGACCTTCACGGTCCGATCTCCGATCCTAACCTTTCACGGTCAAATCTTTAATCGCGACCTTCACGGTCCAATCTCCGAATTTCGCTCTCGACCTTTCACGGTCAAATCTCTAATCGCGACCTTCACGGTCTGATCTCCGATCTCAACCTTTCACGGTCAAATCTCTAATCGCGACCCTCACGGTCCGATCTCCAATCTTCGATCTCGACCTTTCACGGTCCGATCTTCAATCTTTAATCCTGACCTTTCACGGTCAAATCTCTAATCGCGACCTTCACGGTCCGATCTCCGATCTCGACCTTTCAAGGTCTAATCTCTAATCGCGACCTTCACGATCCGATCTCCGATCCCCGATCTCGACCTTTCATTGTCAAATCTCTAATTGTGACCTTTCACGGTCCGATCTCCAATTTTTATTCCTGACCTTTCGCGGTCCGATCTCCAATCGAGACCCTCACGATCCGATCTCCAATCGAGACCCTCCTGGTCTAATCTCCGATCTTCAATCTCGACCTCTCACAGTCACATCTCTAATCGCGACCTTTCACGGTCCGATCTCCGATCTTCGATCTCGACCTTTCACGGTAAAATCTCCAATCGCGACCTTCACGGTCCAACCTCCGATATTGACCTTTCATGGTCAAATAGGAAATCCCGACCTTCCATGATCAAATCTTTAATCTCGACCTTTCAGGGTCAAATCTCCAATCAAGACCCTCACGGTCCAATTTTCGATCTTGACCTTTCAAGGTCTAATCTTTTTCGATCAATTAGGATTAGGAGAAAATGTGTTTTAAGCAAAACTTAAGCTTTACATGCATGTTACTTGAGCCTTCAGTTTAAACACCTACCTCCGAGTCTAAAACTCACCTACCTCCAAGTCTAAACCTCACCTACCTCCGAGTCTAAACCTCACCTACCTCCAAGTCTAAACCTCACCTACCTCCAAGTCTAAACCTTACTTACTTCCGAGTCTAAACCTTGCTTATCTCGAGTCTAAACCTTGCCTACCCCCAAGTCTAAACCTTGCCTATCTCTTTCTGCAGTGAGAAAGAAGTGGGTGAGAATACCGGGTCAGCGGCTTTTCAGTGCGGAAACCTCAGGTTCAGACAATTCAGCAGAATCATCAGTTTTGTCTACTCAGGGGTTTAGAATGGCACATATGACAGAAAACAGTGATGGTACGGGTAATCGGAGGACTAGAGAGGAAGAGTTAGCCCACGCCTTGGAAAACAGCCACAAGATTCATGAAGAGCAGCAAGCCATGCTCATCGGTGCTCTCCGCCGTCATGGAGTTCAGGTAACAGTTGAGGCAAATGGTTCTTTGGTCATGGTCAAAGATGAGACTCTAGAAACAGTGATCTAAGTCCCTCCATCCTACAACCAATACCCTCCACCCTACAACAAATACCCTCCACCCTACAACCAATACCCTCCATCATATAACCAATACCCTCCATCCTACAACCAATATCCTCCTCCTTTGACATATGATCTTCCACCAAGGACTACTGCCCTCCAGTTCCTCCCAGTATCTCAGGCCATCATGGCTCCATCGCCCTCAACTCCTCAGAACGGATTGGGCTTCATCACACCTGTTTCTCAGTTTCAACGGTACCTGCCAGTTTATGCTCTAGCTTCACATAATCAGTTTGGGCCATGTGGCTATGTTCTGAAGCCCCTATAACCACCCGAATATGATCATGAGTTGCTAAAAGAAAATCCGAATGCCTCAAGTTTTCCATTGCCGCCTGCCAGATTTAGTGAATTCACTAGTCAGTTTCACCAGTCTACTGCTGTGATTCCCTCTGCTGATAAAAGTCCTGTTGCAAGTTCCAGTAACTCGAGAGTCCCTGTTAACCCCCATGTGGCAATATTAATGGAGAAAGTGAAACGAATGCAAGAAAATCTTGATCTCATGATGAGTACCAGTGCTCCCTCGACCCAAGATGTCGAACCAAGCAAAGAAGTGATTCTGCCATGCAAAATCCAAATGCCCGAAGTGAGAGAATCTGATAGGACAACTTACCCCAGAGCTCGCTTGGCCAATGCCAGTTCTAAGCTTGAGAAAGGCCTGAAGACACAACTAGCTAGTACTACCCCTTCCACTCAAAACAACCAGCGTAGTGCTGAATCCCCTCAAACAGATCCCAATATCCCTGAAAATCCTTCCTGGTTCACTTCCTTCCAGCAATATGCTCATTCATCAAGTTTTGTCCCCGTGACTTTTCCGACCCATTTATTCAGACAACTTGTATCTGCTCCAGCTGCTCCATGGCCTCAAATCCCTCTACTTCCACCAGTATCATGGGCACATAGCTGATCACTGCCTCGGTCTGCAGTATGGAATTCAGAAGTTAACAGAAAATGGAAAGCTCAAGCATCCTGGCAGTCCAACCAGCGAAGAGTAGCTAGGCTAGGGGTTAACTATCCTTAAAACAAAATTAATAGATGAAACAGTCTCTCAGTCAACCTTCGTAGGTTCTAGTAATTTCCTCTTTCAATCAAGTCCTCCTCGAACATTGTAGTTAATCTTAAATCTTCTATAAGAGAGTCTTTTTCTTTTCTTGCTAGACTTAAGACATTATTCGCACACCTACATTATATTTAATGAAATGGTTTTATTTTAAATGATCACTTGCATTGCTCAACAAATAATCTCTCGAAATAATTAATGTTATGATTAATCGGTGTGAAAAAGTCAACTAACGCCTTCCCAATACACTTTCCTTACCTCACAAAAGGCCTCCATCAAGCCATACACTTTCCTTACCTCACAAAAGCTTCATCAAGCCATACGTTTCCCAAATCATGTCCTCACCATCACCTTGACCAAGTCAACGATGGCGGCAACATCAAGGAACAACAAAAGGTCACTCAGCATCGAAAGATTGAACCCATGTTGATAACAACCTAGGAGCTTGCCATCGCCCTCATGTGCATCAAGAAAGTTCAAGCGGGGGTCTGCCTTCGTCCTCAAGTGCTAAAAAAAAAGCCCAAGCAGGAGCTTCTAAAAAAAAAGAAAAAAAAATTCCAAGCAGAAGCTTCAAAAAAAAAAAAGCCAAGGACCCAGCACCACCAATCAGAAGCTTGACAGATGGGCAAAATCTAGGCTCAAAGAATGAAAGTTGTCAATAACAATGGAGCGGTTAAAGCTAAGGCAGAAACATTTCCTAAGCCCTTAAGCATGTGCAAATTCTTTCTCCCCCAATGAAAGACGAAAATCAGGAAGCAATTGAAGCAGCCGTCCAAAATGACTGGTCAAGGAATCGTCTCAAGGCTTGTGCCTCATCATCCAACCTTCTCATCCGAACCTTTCCACTAAAGGAACAAAAAATCCCATTTCCCAAAGCCAAACACAGTTCAGCCGAACTACGGCGACCTGAGCTCCTCACAATGAGGGGAATGTAGGCAACCAGAAATGGTCCGATCATAAGCATATTCAAATTCCAGAAAATCCAGTCTCATCAGTGGCCTCTCCCATAAACACATTCAAATTCCAGAAAACCCGGTCTCATCAATGATCTCCCTATACACAAACCTTTCTTTCACACCCTGCCAATCTTGATCCGGGACATCGGTTGACTTTCTCCTCATGATTAATCAAAATGTTTGTTCATATCGAGATTAGTGGTTGAATAACCCGAACATTAATAAACGGTTTTAAGCAATCTTGTGATCATTGTAAATAAAACAAGTTTTCAGATGTCTTGACAAGTCTTCTTTTTCTACATCTTAGAAAAAATAGTGCTAAACACTGATTCTCTGTCAGCAGGGGCTTCCATACACTTTTACAGACCTTTCTACGCTTATACTCTCTCAAAAGACTCAAACCTAAAGGGAGTTCTCGTTCCTACGTCTAATAAGGCCATCAAAATAACACAAAATCAGGATCTATTCCCACCTTTCGAAAAATATGCCCCTGCATGTATAAATTTCTAAAATTCTTCTCTTTCACATCTTCTTACGGTTGACTGATTGACTAAAGAAAATAAAAAAAGGATAGGTTCTCCTCTTCTGCTACGATTCGCATTAGGGCTGCCTTGAAACTCTTCAAGGTTAGGGCTTCGCCAAGCCATTTCCTTAGACTGGGGCTTCTTTAGTCATTCTTAGGTCCGCATCGGGTTCCTCACTATGTCACAAGATGGATCTAGTCTCGGTCAGATTAACCTCAGGATTACTTTTGCAGTATCAATTATATTGGGATTTTTTCTAGGTCATCAGATTGGGGCTTCACTAAGTCACTTCTTCGAAACCTAAAACTTCGCCTACTCAGTTCATCAAACCGGGGCTTTGCCAAGCAAAAGGAAGTTTTGTTTGTTTTAGCCTGCCATGAACAAAATCTTTGGTGTCAGGATCGGGGCTTAATCATGACTTTAAGTCCAACATTCAAAGTCGAGTCTACAAGACCCCTTCGCACTAATCAGAACGAGAATCTTTTCTTGAAACTAGGATGGGCTTCATAACGTAATGCTTCAACAGATTGGGGTTGCATTAAGTGCATTTTGAGATCAGTCATGGTCAACCAACCAGTTTGTTTCTATAACCAATACATTCGGGCCTTCCCCATGATACTTTGTCAAGTCGGGGGCTTCGCAAGTAATTTGGAGAAGTTTTCGTTCATGGATTCCTTGAGATCGCTTCGAACATGACTCTCTCTTTGGATGACCAGTCAGTTTGGTGTTTCGACATTATCTTGGATCAAACCATCAATTGAAGCTCTACCAAGTCATCTCTTCAAGCCGGGGCTTTTCCAATGAAAGGATCTTTCCTCACTTTAGTAGAACCTGGGGCTTTGCAGAATTTTTTCCCTCAGACCGGGGCTTCGATAAGTCACATCCATCTTCAGAAGAGAGGTTTGGTCACTTTGACATTTGCTTTAGTCTTTGGTTCTAAAAGCATGTCATCATCAGCTTCAAGTGCCAGAGTTTGATAAAGGAACTTTAATCAAGACCCGAGGTTTAAAATCCGGTCTCTGCCCAAGGGGGAATCCTGGTCCACATGATGCCTTTTGGCAGCATTGACAACATCTCATCAACAACAGCAGTTCAGTCTGGACCCAAAGGATATGACCCCACCTGCTCGAAACTTGACTAAAACAGTTCCCAAACACATACATCCAAACACATTCTTTCATAAAATCCCTCACATTGCCTTCCCGCAAAAGAGTCAGCCCGTGGCTCATGTGACATGCACAAAGAGAAATAACCTCAGTAGGAAATACTTTTGCCCAAAATTTTCCCGTTATCTCCAAATGGAATAACGCTTTCTCCCAAGATTTCCCATTATATCTAAATGGATATAACGTTGTCTCCTAAAAATCTTCCGTTATCTCCAAATGGGATAACGTTTCCTCCGGGAGTCCTTCCGTTATCACCAAATGGGATAACGTTTCCTCCTGAAAATCCTCCGTTATCGTCAAATGGGATAACGTTTCCTCCGGGAAGTCCTTCCGTTATCGCCAAATGGGATAACGTTTCCTCCGAGAAATTCTCTGTTATCGCCAAATGGGATAACACTCCCTCCGCGAAGTCCTTCCGTTATCGCCAAATGGGATAACGTTTCCTCCGGGAAACCTCCGTTATCGCCAAATGGGATAACGTCTCCTCCGGGAAATCCTCTATTATCGCCAAATGGGATAACGTCTCCTCCGGGAAATTTCCCATTATCTCTAAATGGAATAACATTTTTTCCCAAAAATCATTGTCCGTAGCCCGAAAGGCTTTAAATTACCCGGTTCGGAAGACCGCATAAATTTCCCAAATCATTATCCGTAGCCTGGAAGGCTTTAAATTACCCGTTCGTAAGACCGTATAAATTTCCCAAACCATTATCCGTAGCCCGGAAGGCTTTAAATTACCCAATCCGAAAGACCGTATAAATTTCCCAAATTGTATAAATTTCTCCCAAAAATCTATGTTATCTCTATTAGAATCAAATCAAATAAGGTGACAGCCTCCGAATTGTCAAGATTCAACTTTAGCTACCTCTATATCTGTTCGAAAGAGATAGCGAAGTACGCTTTAGTTTTTCCAACTTTAGCTACCTCTATCTCTGTTCGAAAGAGATAGCGAAGTACACTTTAGTTTTTCCAACTTTAGCTACCTCTATCTCTGTTCGAAAGAGATAGCGAAGTACGCTTTAGTATTCCAAATTTAGCTACCTCTATCTCTATTCGAAAGAGATAGCGAAGTATGCTTTAGTCTTTCCAACTTTAGCTACCTCTATCTCTGTTCGAAAGAGATAGCGAAGTACGCTTTAGTCTTTCCAACTTTAGCTACCTCTATCTCTGTTCGAAAGAGATAGCAAAGTACGCTTTAGTATTCCAACTTTAGCTACCGCTATCTCCTCGATAGTGACGTAAGATTTAGTTTCTTAAGGTGACTCCTCCATTAATTGTCAAAATTCTGAGGATCCTAGACATGTTCCTAACAATCTAGCGAGCCTTGAACTACGACCAAGGCTTGATTCCTCCGTGATACGTAGGTAGCCTTTTATAAAGGTCCAGCCATCCGACAACATTGGTCACCCTGTTCCTTCATCGCTCCTCAGTGGTTAAGTAGCCTTTCATAAAGGTCCAGCCATCCGACCACATTGGTCACTCCCATCATTTGGCATATCCCCAGCAGGATCAGCCATTCAACCTCTCAGGTCATTTCCTTTCCACCTTCATAGCAAGGGACCAGTTTCTCTTCACCATTCCCCAGTGGATTCCGAAATACGATCATGGCTTGATTCCTCCGGGATACGTAGGTAGCCTTACAAAGGTTCAGCCACTCGACCGCCTTGGTCACCCAATCCGTCTCGGCAGTTCGCCAGATTGGATCCTTTTTTATTGACAACCCCACTTGCCCTGCAAGTGACGTTGATGAGGGGCTTCTATAAGTACCCAAATCTGGCTCATGCCTTTCGGTTAAGTTTTTCGGCAATTCCCTGAACTTTCCTAAAGTTCAAGGGCAATTCTGAAACTTTCCCAAACCTTCCTAGGGGGGAAGGACTTGCTAGGAATTAAAATTTCAAGCAGTCCCTCGCTGGAAGGGAGTTTCTAGACGCCACCTTGCATGGATCTAGAAGCAGGCTGAGTCACCAAAGGATTATGCCGCACGGCTTCATTAGCCAGAGTTTAATGCCGCACGGCTTCATTAGGAAGCACAAATCAGCCTATAAATAGAGGCCTCCTCTACCCATTTTGATAGACAATTTTGAGCACTGTTACTCTGCCAAATTGAATACTCAAAATTCCAGAAACCAAAACTCTCTAAAAATCACCTCCCTTCTCCATAAAACCCATCTAAATCCACTCCTACATGAGGAAAACCCCAAGGGAGATAGAGAAAACCACCATTGGTAATCTCTCCTTCCTTTCTCCTTGAAATATCCTTATTAAATTGTCATATTGTTTATTTGCTATTTGCTTTGCTATTTCTTGTCATTAAATGTGATATATTATCATAAAAATCCAATCTTTATCATGTAGACATCATATCCCCCTTCCCCCTAACACATATGATTCATGGAGAATCCATCCCAAGGATGAACAAGGGCCCACAAGTGGCTTGTTCTAGGGAGGATTCATCACATGATGATGTGAAATATCTCCCTTTTACTACATAAAAATGTCATCTTTACTATTATAATGTCATCCCCTTCCCTTGACCTTGCTTCCAAGAATTGTCCACCTTCTAAGGTTCTTAAAGGACATAGGAAAGCCTCAAAGGTCTTCCCTTTATATTCATATCCTTAGTTCTCATAGTGTTCATTACACTTATTTTCATAAAAATGCAATCTTTACTTTCCAATCCAACTCCCCCATTTCCCTCATGGTTGGATCACTCTCCAAGGATTGTCTAGTGACCTTCTTAAAGGCACGAAAGACATAGAATGAGTATAAAGATCCAATCTTCATACCCCTCCCCTTAGTCCTTTGGTAATTGAAGCATCCCGTGGGGCGGATCGGTGTAAAGGTCTCATCTTTACATCGTTTCCTCCACTAAAGATGCCATAGTCGAAGTCCCTTTAGAAGCGGACGAACCTTGGCCCCTACATCTCCGATCATCACTTGAGACGAGCATAATGTCCCTACTAAGCTCAAATCGTCTCAAGATGTAGGATTGATGGGCAAAGGCTCTTCCTTTCTAAAGAGTCTCATTCTTGGACTATAAAAAAGGTGTCCCTCTCTCCCGATCACATAAAGACCTTGTCCCGAAGAAGATTGGTTTAAAATACACCAAGGCTCTCAAGCCTAATATGGTTTATTATCCCAGCGGGAGGGTGAAAAAGGTTACTTAATGATGATCATAACTCCAAGATGAGCACGGGATCAAAGTCTCGAACACATCAAATCCAAGAAATCCCGAGCAATAACCAACTCAAATGGTTTATACGTCCGGAAGATAACTTGGCACATTCCATCCCCTTTTCAAATCACACACACACACACGAGAGCACAAACGTAAGAACAAAAATCGGATCTAGGAAGACTTGCCTTTGGCAAGGCCCCTTGGGTGAACGCCAAACGTTCTTCCCAAGGAGTAACTTAACCTCCGGACCCTATTCCTTTTTTTCAAAGTTTTGAGGAAATCAAAATGGCGTGGCGACTCCGTTTTTCAATAAACCGGATGTCTTCAAACTGAGGTGAACCGATGACCCTATAATCAAAACACGGTTCACAATCCGCAATTTTGGGCCCACATTCACAACAGCTCCTAGGGGGCACATAGGGAGATTTACTTAGCTGAAAAATCTTGTACTTGAGGGCAGTGTTGTTCGTTTCCTCAGCGATCACCCCTAAAGTATGTCTAGGTTGCCTCGGATCAGGGAAAGACGACCTCCCTTCACAAACCTTTCTAGCCTTCCTTCATCCACCCACTTTTGGATGATCCTCTTCAAACTAATACATTCCTCAGTTGTGTGCCCGATATCCTTGTGATATTCACAGTACCTACTGTTGTCCCTTCTGAATTTATTTTGAGCATTCATTGGGCAGGAGGGCCTAGGTCAACTGTGTTCATGATATCAGTCTGACTAACAGTGAGTGGGGTGAAGCTTTCAGGGACTCTTTCTATCGCCCTAGTTCTATTTTTTTCCCCTTGTTGTCATTGTGTTTTACCTGTCCCCCCTTCGTCGACTCACCAACTTCGGTATGTTTTGAGCCCTTGTCTTTCTTTCTTTCTTTTATCTCCTCAGACGCGGCCACATCATAGGCCCTCTCAAATAGCTCCTTCCTCGTGGTTGCCCTCCTAACCTGGAGCTCGTAATCAAGATCGGGAGAGGGCACTCCATTTCTTAAACAGTTAATAATCTCCCTATCTGTAAGGTCCTCCTCAATCTAGTTGACCAACTCCTTAAACCGTGTGAAATAACTCACAGTACTCTCTATCTTACCTTGAGTCATATTTTTTAGGTCGGTAACTGTCTTCTTACGAGCCCCAACTTTAGAGAATTTGTCCAAGAATTTCTTCCTCATATAATCCCATGAGGTGATGCAGCCAGTGGTCAGGCCGCGAAACCAAGTTAGTGCTGCACCTGTGAAGGTGCTGGTTAGTGCCTTGTACAGCACGTCATCCTCAGAAGCAACCAAGCACATAGTTTCCTCAAAGTGCTGCATAAGATTCAAGGCATTGGTCATACCTGAATACTTCTCTAACACGGGTAACTTGAAAGCTGCAGGAGGCCTTTGGTCGAGCATCTCCATGGACAAAGGTCGAAGAGTGCTGTCATTTCGTTCTACCTTCCCATTCGTTTCCTTTCTGTCTGCCTCTATGCAATCCAACCTCCTTTTCAAGTTAAGAAGCTCCCTAGCATCAAGGTTGTTCCTTTGATGAGAGACAAAGTTGGATTTTTGTCTCTTGTCCCAGTAGGGTTCCCTCCTAGATAAAGACCTCTGTTTCTCATTCCTTGGGGGAGTCACCTCTCTCCTTTCTTGATGGGATAGCGATCTTTTTCCCCTTGCTGGTGACCTACATCGAACCCTGTCAGTTTCGAGCCACCTATTTTGAGCTGAGTCGGCCTCTTGTTCCCTCTGCTGGTTGAGCCTATCCCTTAGGTCATCAGTTGGGTCTATGGAAATGTGGGAGGGAGGAGGCATTCCATTCCTCCTTTCTTCACCAGATGCTCTAGGTGTAAGTACCCAAATTCGGATCGCCAAAATCCGTTAAAAGTTAATCGGAATCCGTTAACTAGCCCGCTCTAGGTTAACCGGAACCCGTTAAGGTCCCCGTTCCCAAGTCAATGAGACGTCTCGGGACTGCCCCGTGCATCCCAACGTCAAAGTGTACTCAACACATGTCATCGCACGTAAAAGCACAGATTTCCCTGAAAAATACACTTTTCGGCACTTTTCGGGGGCGTTTCAGACATTTTCCGGACAGTTATTTATAAACGGGACAAAACCGGGGATAATGGCACGAAATCCCATAAACCTGGTGAGTCACAGGACACGTGGCATGCATGCCACAGCTCCCTTGTCAACGTCAATCACATTTCAGTGTGAAAAGACTAAAATATCCCTGGTATGCAGTCCAAGTCCGGCCGGACTCTTTTGCAGACAATCCATAATTGCCAGCAAGTCCCTCCAATTTCCAAAGTTTCACAAAACCCCCTGGAATTCAGCCTAAGTCCATCCGGACTCTTTTACAATTTCACCCTATAAATACAGAGGGCTGTCAAACATTTTAACAACAACAAAATTACTCCCTTTTCTCTCCAAGCCATGGCCCAAACCCTTTTTACCCCTTTCCTGAGCCCCCGTTTTGCCTCGATTTGCATGAAAACTCTGTATTTCAACCAAATATAACCCCCACCACCTCGAAACACCGTTCCAAATACCTTTTCGTATCCCGTATACGCCCACCGAGCTAAAGAAGCCGACCCTAGCCATAGGTAGTGCTCTCTCTCCCTAAACTCTCGTTCCGTCTCAGTTTATGCGCTAGTCGCTACAACCGTTTCGGACGAACATTGTTGAAATGTAGACGTCACCGTCTAATGTGGTCCGATAAGTTTTAGTCCTTGATCCTCTTCTCTTCCCGTAAGAGAAGTAATCTCGGGTTAAAACGGCGTTCCGGCCCCGTTCCGTTACTTTTTTTGTCATTTACAATTCCGGATCGTTTGATCCATTGAACGTCATTTACTTTCATGTCATTTACAAATTCCGGATCATTTGATCCGTTGATCGTCATTTACTTTTACGCAACTTTACAATTCCGAGCTGTTTGGCTCGTTGAACGCACTTTACAATTCCGGGTCGTTTGATTCCATCGATACCGCACTTTAAATACTGTCATTTACAAGTCCGAGCCGTTTGGCTCGTGATAGTATTTACTTATCAAAGTCTGAGTCGCAAAAATGATTCGTTGATCGCATATCATTTAATGTTTTTTTCCCGTAAAATTGCTAACAATGTAATGCCCGATTCAAAACCGGAGTTCGACATTCGAACTCTCTTTCAAAAACGCGCGAAATGACGTTTGGCATCCAAACGATCATCTTCAAACTTAAAAGATGACATTTGATACTCAAAATCATTTAATGCTTTTTTCCCGTAAAATCGCTAACAATGTAATGCCCGGTTCAAAACCAGAGTTTGACATTCGAACTCTCTTTCAAAATGTGTGAAATGACGTTTGGCATTCAAACGATCATCTTCGAACTGAAAAATCCGACGTTTGACATTCAAACGCTCTTTTCTTAAAAGTCAACATTTGACACTTAAGTTAAACAGTTAAAATCAGCACTCGTGCCACTTTTCCTAAAAAACTCCAAAACCGACGTTTGTCATTCAAACGCTCGCCTTTTCAAACAGAATCACAAAAATCAAACGTTTGACATTCAAACCAAGATTAAGCTTGTCATTCAAGCCCCCATTTCAAAAATGCAAACACACACACACACACGCACACATTTTTGAGAAAGGTAGAAAGACTCGTCATACGAGGCGTTTCGGGTGATCTCAAAATACTCTTTCCGAAACGTAACGTGACCTCCAACCTAACAATCTCTGGTACTCAAAAAAGCTTTTTCCTCATTTTTGCTACCAATAAAAATGACACCCCGTTTTCAAAGTTTTTTCCTAAGTTTTTGCTGCCAATAAAAACGACACCATTTTCCAACCTAAAGCCGTTTTTCAATGTTTGGGCTCAAAATACAAAACCGCGTGGCGAATCCTCTCCTTTCCGAAAGCAAGGTCTCAGACACCAACCCCGCGAAAGACAACCGCTTTCGTCGCGCGCGAAATTCAGGTAATTTCACTAGGACCTCCCGTTAGTCCGTCTGTGAGAGGTGAGAGATGGGGCTAATCTTTGTGATCTCCTATCATCTTTGTTAAGAGACTCAGGCATCTCGAGCAACTCATCTTGCACATCGAGCAAGCTCTGCAGTATCCTAGCCTGCTCCAGCAGAATATCCTTCCTACTAAGGTGAGTAGTTGAAGGACTTGCAATGTCGCCTACAACTGTTTAACCCGTTTGGACTTTCTTAGCTTGTTGGCTTACCCCTTGATCGAGCATGGGCCTTTTCTGCCTTCTCCCATCTTGTAGGCCTGCATCGTTAGCCACGCTGTTGGAGCGAGTGGCCCTCCTATTGGGATTACCCAGCGGAGGAGGAGGCAAGTTTACAGTGCAATTTCCAGCACCTGCCTCAGCGTTTCTCCCTGCATTCCCAAGCATTGGATCACTAGAGGAAGTTGAAGTATGACCATCGGACACCATGTTTGTGTTTTGTCAGGTCGATGTCGCTTGAGTATTTGAAGTCGACCTGACTTTGTTCTTTGACTTGATAGCAATTGCACCAGTAGATGATCGTATGTCGGACGAAACTAGGTCGGGACCACGCATGGTCGAACAATGAGCTAGGTCGATTGATCCTTGTCATTGGGCCTTTGGCATTGTAGCCAATGGGCCGGCCCATTCCACAGCAGTGTCTTGGTGATGTCTGAAATGTTGGGCTTCATTCGTTGGGCCTGGCCCGTCACTTTTATTCCCTTCAATTTCAATTATTTATTGTGCTAACAAGTGAGGGAAATTATAAAAATATGATACAATTATTATAATGGTGACATACATGTAAATGGTGACTTTATTTTACTACCCAATCATTGAGATTATTCAAATATTTTTTTTTAATATGAATTGAAATTTTGATTAAATTCATATGTATGTGGTTTGTTATTATCAAACAACTGAAGTTTTAAAATTAACAACTTAATATTTTCAGCTCAACATTTTTAGCTATATAAGAGCTTAACTTTCAGTTGTACCAAACATAGACCTTAATAACACCCTAATAACATATATCCATCATATTACTAATACTCTCTCGTCCCACTCTTTTTTTCGTTATTACAAAAGAACTATTATAACACCCGTTCGTTAAACGCACGGCCATAAAACTTAGACAAATAACAGAAACTAAATTAAAATAGTTACTATTAGTATAAAGGTTGATTTAGAAAAATCTTTTTTAAATAAAAGGTATTCAACAAAAAATATATAATGACATTGAAACTTTTTTCATTTTATTAATTAGTTTATTGTTGAAAGTAATGAAGGAGAAATAATAAATAATGAGAATATTGATATTTTAATCATGAAGTTGGTATAATAACTATGTTTTTTAAAACTTGTGAAAAATAAAAAAGTGACAAATATTTCAAACCATAGGAAGTATACTATATAATTATTAAACTTTAAAAAATCTTATAAGAACTAATAATAATTTTAATTTAATTGTTTCCATCAGACAAATTATACATTGGATTGGGACAAGCTAAAGGGAAATGTATATTAATCTACGGAGAGTGCATCAAGCTTTCACATACAAAACATAAAATTGATCTACCATCTTCCATTATTAAGTGAGAACATATGAACGCAAAAGGAGAAAATTAAAAAGAACTACCAATTTGATTTTATATTATAATCATATGATCATAAAGAATTAGTTTAAATGCACCATAAATATGTTTATGGTAAAGCTTTAATGCAGCACAATTATCTTGGCTGGCAACTGGCATACTTTTTAGTGCACTGACCCAAGACCCTAGAAAAGAAAATACATGTTGCATCACAAAAGTTTTAAAGGAAAAAAATAAGGGAATGTTGCGGTAATCTACTCTGAAAAGTGGGTCTCGGTCAATGGTTAATTTATAAAAATGATAAAGAAATTTGCAGTGTTATTGGATGGTAAAAAGGGTAATCTTTTAATTATAAAGTTTATATACTAACCAATTGTTGGGTACCAAATTGCCTTGAAGTAATCAACAAAGTCTGAGCATTCTACAAAATCTTCCATTACATCCTGAAACAAATCCAAAATTCCAGGTCCTCTGCAGATGTCATGCACTGCCTGCCCAAGTTGTGTTAATAGTTTTGCACGCACCTAAGCATCTGAACATCTGTTCATTAAGTTCTTATGCTATGCATGACGAACTCGTCAAAAACAAATCAATACAGAGCACTAAAACATTTTCCTTGTAAGAAGTGGATGTATATCAAAAACCAATCATGCGATTGATTAATATAAAATAAGAGACCAAAACCCCACTTTAGGCTCACATAAGAGACCATACATCACTGCATGTTCCCTACATGATTATTTTTTCTCTAAAATATCCAGGAACTGGATAATAAAAGATTGCATCATGATTTATTTGGAGCAGCCTGATCCTGTAGGAAGGCATTAGGTGGCTCACCATTAAGATGATCCAAAAACATAAGCATGTGAATTAGAGGTAAGAACTTGAAGAAGAAACTTTTAAGATGAAGATTTTGGTACTGTACCAAACTTTTATTCAATTATATCAAATTGATTACTCCCTCCATCTCATTTCAAATTTCAAAAAAATTGTCGAACACAAAAATAAGGAGAAGTATATATAACATTAAGGTATTGTGAGTATAGATAGTAGGGTAGGGATTATTAGTAAGGTAGGTAATAGTAAGTGGGTTAGTTGGTGTGAGTATGACAATTCGGTCTCATTGATTTAAAAATATCATACACTTTCTATTTTGAGCCTTTGCAGTTTTAAATGGGACAACTAAAATGGCAAATTTTGCAATTTGAAATGGGACAGGGGAGTATATGTTTTAGAAAAGACAAAAGAAAAGTAATTATTGTAACTTTACAAATACTTATATCCATCTATATTTCATAAATATGTTTACATATACAGGACCTTGTGGCCCGTTTCTTCATAACATGCATTCATAATCCCCCTATGTCCAACGCGATGGGTTTATTTTGACACCCATGTCCAAAAATCATAGTAGAATTGGTGCTTTTTTCCTTAATTTTTTTACAAACTTGTAACTTGTATTTGTGTTCTAATTAAACGGATTGATGGACGTAGAAGAACACTCTTATGTATCAGGATGCAAATACTATTTCAGAAATAATTAAGAACATACCTGATTGCGAAAATGTCAACCGAAGGATCATCGGCAATGAAACCCGCTAACTTACATGTTGGATCTTTAGTGTGAACTCTATTGTAAAGAGCCCTCATCCATCTATGTATATTGACTTCATTGGAGAATCTTGGTGTTATTATCCATGCTATTGTATATCCTTGTTCTTTGAGTTGAACACAATAAGACTCTGGATAGGATACTAAATTACAAAAAAGAGGGCACCATAAGCAATGCGTACATAACCTCCTCAATGTCAATGTAAAAGGAATACTCCCTTCGTCTCAAATCGGATGACCATTTTTGTCCCAGAATAAATGACATTTTGAAACTTTTCCTTCAAAGAATTGTCCCTAAATATTTTTTTTTTCAAAAACAAATTCTATAGTTCATTGTATATTTTTTGCAAAACATAGAAATTAAAATCGTTCTTTAATTAACAATAAAAATTGCCCAAATTGATACATGAGTTTCCACCCAAATACATAAATTAATCGTTCTTAATTGCAAAACATATCAATTAAAATACTATTAGTCATTTACCTGAAAATAGGTGATAGATTTTAGAGAGAGAGAGAGAGAGATTCTTCTCGCTTTAATTGATTCTACTTCATGAACTCGTAAAATCAAATATCACAGGAAACTCATTAAAAAAATAGAAATAAGCATCAATGTGCTCTTTGGTCAGAGTTGAATAGGGGAGAGAAGTCATTGTTGTTGCCGGAGAAAAGATGGAATCCGACGGAGATGGAGGAGGTGAACCGAACGAAAGTGAGAATCTAGGGTTTCAAACATTCAGTAATTTCGATAAAGAAAGTCAGAGGGAGGGTGAGCAAATAGAGATTGATGGATATCAGAATTAGTCGCCGGAAAATATGGCCGGAAAATATGAAAGCTAAGGTAAAGGTTCTGGTGGGATGGTCGATCGGTTGGAGAGAGAGAGAAAGAGAAAGAGAAAAAGAGAGAGACAGGGAGAGAGAGAGAGAAACAGAGAGAGAATGAAAGTGGGGAATTATAAGAGACGCCGTCAGATTTTATTTGGGAGTAAATATTTTCGGTTATAACAATGAGTATTTTTGGGTTATTAAAGGGGGTGTGTTTAGTAAATGACATTAGAGGAAATGAACCTAGCCTCTATTTAGTCTAGATTCTAGTTTGAGCAGGAAATGGGGGGTATGATGAAGTGCTTTGCACTTTATCCTTTATTTAGTTATATATTTTGAGCAATAATGGTATTAATTTAATTATACAAATGAAAATCTAAAACTTGTTATTAATACATCATCAATAACAAGTTTTAGATAAATCAATCTAAAATTGTTGCTCAAAGTTCGTTTCCAATAACTGCTAAAAAAATGGAAAGATCATTTTAGGAGAGAAGGAGTAATAAAAAATGTAATACAAACACTCTATAGACATAGATGACTAAAGTTACTGCATGAACATGCATCCATCTTAGGAGCCCCCCGGGGCACATCCGTGCAGTTAAGGAAGCAGCATTGTTGGTCTTGCAACCTCAGCGTGGGGAGTTCAAATCTTGGCAGGAGCAGCTGGAGCAACCAATTTATTGGTGATGTAAGAGTGATGTAAATGCCTTGTAGGAGGGCTCCCTTGGGGCCAGGAGTATAAGGGGTGCTGCCACCCTGGCTGCATAGGGCATATCCCGCGATTTACCCCTGCCAGGACACTGAGGGGCTGGTAGCTGGTGGTCCAGGATTAGTCCAACGAAGCTGGGAACCTGGGTATCAAAAAAAAAGTCATTATCAGGTTAAAGTTACGTGCAACGATCTCCAAAATCAGGCCAGAAATAGTGAGCAAAAACGTCGTTGTTTCTGACAATGTCATCAGGGTAATTTCTCTCTGTTTCCAGCTATTTACATTCTCACTGCACTGTAAGTCTTTATCTTTTATTCAATTTTCAGCTGTAAGTCTTTATCTTTTACTCAATTTTCAGTTGTATTGTATACGAGTTTAATTTTCAATTTTATTATGCATAGACCCTAATAATGTATATCCATTGGATTACTAATAATAAAAGATGTAATACAAACACTCCATAGTTGGTAAGGTGATCTCATCTCGGTTTTGGGTCCGTAGTAGGAAGGGACCGGTCTTAATCTAAGTAGTGAACTATTGATTGACACCTTTTACGACGACGTTACCGCAAGAAACTACATTCAACTATCTGGTTAAATAGGAAGGGTCCTAATCTACGTAGTGAACTAGTGATTGACATCTTATACGACAAAGTTATCGCAAGAACCTGCTGAAATTACCCAGGATTTCGCGAGCGGGGAAATGCGCGGTTGTCTTTCGCGGGGTGTTGGTGTCAGAGACCTCGCTTCTTGGGAAGGAATGAGGAGTCGCCATGCGGTTTTTGTATTTTGAGCCCAAATGTTGAGAAACGGCTTTAGTGAAAATGGTGTCGTTTTTATTGGTAGCAAAAACTTAGGAAAAAGCTTTGAGAACAGGGGATCATTTTTATTGGTAGCAAAAACGAGTAAAAAGCTTTTTGAGTACCAGAGATTGTTAGGTTCGGAGGTCACGTTACGTTTCGGGAAGAGTATTACGAGATCACCCAAAATGCCTCGTATGACGAGTCTTTCTACCTTTCTCGAAAACGTGTGCGTGTGTGTGTGTGTTTGCATTTTTGAAATGGGGGCTTGAATGACAAGCTTAATCTTAGTTTGAATGTCAAACGTTGATTAGGTGATTTGTTTGAAAAGGCGAGCATTTGAATGACAAACGTCGGTTTTGAGACGAAAAGCTTGTTGAGGATTCTTGACTAATTTCAGCAACTTATAAGATCATAACCGGTTGACTGTCCTAACAGGTTGAGGAGTTTGTCGGCTAAGGAGCATGAACGGTTGAGTGAGTCAATCGGTTGAGGTTTTGACAGATTTGAACAAGTAACCAATATCACTTTGGAAAATCTTCTAGGTCTTCACTCTTTGAGAAAATACAACAATAAAAACACTGGCACTAGCACTAGCACTAGCACTAGCACTAGCACTAAGGTATCCTAAGGTACATAGAAAAATCTAATTTATCTAGTTAAAATTAGGGGTTCTCAATAATGATTATAATGATTGGGATTAAGAAATTCTTTAAGCTATACATATATTTGACTAACAATCTAGTTTCTTAAGTCCCATCATTCGAGGTATACATCTTTTCTTAACGTTGTAAAAGAATGATCTAGAGTTTATCTTTTAATTTTGTCATTCCCTAAGTCAAGTGACAACTTGATGTAACCTATAGAATGCTTACAAAGTAAAGACATAAATTAAAGAAAATAGAATGAATGAGACAACCTGCAAATTTAAAGAGTTAGTAGCAGTGAACTCATTCAAAAATATAAAGGAAATCAAGAAAGCAAATATTGAACATTGAAATGAACAAGTTGAGGGATAGAAATTCTCATTGATTTATAAAAGCTGAAACCGGTTGGAAAGTAAAGAGATATATCTCATCAGTTACATTCTATATCTCTGGAGCAGGATCAGTTGAGGGGTCATTGTCCTTTGATGAAGTTGTAGCCGATGCAACCGGTTCAGACTGGGATCTTTTAGCTTTCTTGGCTTCCTTCTCTTTCATTTATTCTCTCTTCCTCTTTTTCCTTTATGACTTTCCAGACTGACTGCCAACAACCATCTTTAGCAAAATTTCATTCTGAGCTTTAACCTTGACCAGCTCAATATTTGAGTCTTTGAGTTGAGTGGACAGGTCACGAATTTTTAAATTTGCTCTTTTCAGCTCATCAGTTGCTTCAGTAAGGTTGGATTGAACGGCTAAGGCTTGGTCACATAACTCCTTGTTGGTATGGGTAGAGTTTGTCAGTTCTTTGACAAGGTTAGTTATGGTGGCATCTTTTTCATTCAACTTTGCCACAAAATTTGCTATAGCCATTGCAAAGCCAGTCTCAACTCTTGACAATCTTCTTTCTTCCTCCTCCTGATTGGACTTAGCAAGCCCATCTATCAGTGCGCCATGTAATTCTATCAAATCTTGCACAACCGTTGGCCTTTGTAGATCAGCATCTTCTAATGGCTCAGCAACCGGTTGGAGGGGAAACTGCATGATAGCATCGATCGAAGGGGCATCGGTTAGAGGGATGTCGGTTGAGGGAGAGAGATCGGTTGGAGAAGGTTGACCAGTTGGGCGAATATCCATATCATCAGAAGAGGAAATAGCTAAAATGGGAGCAATAATACCATTGTTCTCAAGGCTCAAACACATAGCACATGCAATCTCATTTGCATTTTCAAATGCCATCACCATCATACCAGCAGCAAAAGAGGCAAAAGGTATGGCCTGCTGCCTTAACCTTATCAAAGGAATCATCATCAAAAGATTTAGAAGCTAGAAGACATGCCTGATATGACTTTGGGGCTTTACACTTCCATCTTCTTTTCTCAAAAATAATCGGGGCACTTGGGGCATTAATCCCACCATCTTTGTCACTTCAAAAGACCAGTTGAAGATCTTTAATTCCAACACCCTAGTCATATAACGATTCAGAGCCAAGTAGCAGATGTAGATGTTGTCGGTTGAGAGAGAAGATTCAACCGATCTAGGTAGCCGTTGAACCACTTGACCGACAATCTTTATTGAGCATGACCGTTGCTACAGTAGAGGTGAATAAGATGGTTGTTGCTTGGTTGGGAAATCTAGGATCAGTTGTTGCTCAGCTTTGCTTGGTATAACCTTGGCATTTCTGGGAGAATCAGCTCTCTTCTTCAGCCTTAAAATTTTGGGAGCTTGAAATTTGAGGCTAGTCTCACCTGGTCCATCGGTTTTGGTTTGATGGGGAGGAGTATCGGCTGGGGATCACCAAATTTTATTGTTTCAACTACATCCAAAAACACTTGCATTATATCTTGCCTCCTTTGTCGTTGAAGCTCATCGGCTATAGATGGAGGCATAGGAATAGGTTGAATACTGCTATGACTGATGACTTTCTCATGCACATTAAAAAGAAACATCCCGTTTGACAACCAGGGAATAGATGATCTAGATGTATAATAATTCATAGTGGACATGAGATCCTTATGGTCTATAAAGAAGTCAAACGTGGAAGGAGGATGGGCATCATTAAAAGGATTATATTCAAAAGGCTCAGGTCCCTTGAATTCTATTTCATCATCCTCCTCAAAGAAATCTGAAGAATTGGGATCCTCCTCTTCATAAACTGGAGCAATCTCATCCTCAACTGATTTACCCTTTATCTGGGCACTTGCCTGACCTACTAAGAGAGATGCTTGAATGGCAACCTGAGTAGCCAACTCATCAGCAGATAATTGTTGTTGTTCCAATTCAGATTCAAATAGGCTAGCTGCCATAGCCTTCTGCAGCTCAATCTCATCAGCAGCATCAGTAGAAACAGGCTTCTCCTCCTCAACCGGTTCAGTAGATCCATCAGTTGAGGGAATCTTAACCAGTTGATAACCGGTGAGGCATCAATCACATATTTTTCATCTCCTCCTAAGGCTGTAACCGGTGAAGTATCAGTTATGCCTCCTTGTAAGTACCCAAATCTGGCTCATGCCTTCCGGTTAAGTTTCCTGGCAATTCCCCGGACTTTCCTAAAGTTCAGGGGCAATTTGGGAACTTTTCCAAACCTTCCGAGGGGCAAAGGACTTGCTAGGAATTAAAATTCCACGTAGTCCCTCGCTGGAAAAGACCTTCTAGAAGGCCACCTTGCATGGTTCTAAAAATAGGCTGAGTCACTAATGGATAGACCGCACGACTTCATTAGCTGAGGGTTACAGCCGCACGGCTTCATTAGCCATCACCAGACTACCTATAAATAGAGGCCTCCTCTATTTATTTTGATACAATTTTAGCAATGTTACTCTGCCACAATACAGTCACGAAATTCCAGAAAGTTGAGAGCTCCCAAAATCACCTCCCTCCTCTTCAAAACCCCTCCAAAGTTGGTCCTTCCTTAGGCAATCTTCAAGGGAGATAGAGGGACACCACTATTGGTAACCTCTCCTCCCCTTCTCTTTAAAATATACTTGTCATACTTGTTATATTTCTCTTTGCTTTCTATATTGTCATTTACTTGCTTTGTATTTGATATATTGCCATTAAAAATCAAATCTTTAGTTATGTAGATCATAATACCCCCGTTCACCTATCACATGGGATCCATAGAAGATCCATCCCAAGGATGAATAATAAGACCTCAAATGGCTTGTTTTAGGGTGGATCTCTCACATGGTGATGTGAAAATAGCATCTTTTGCATATAAAAATGTCATCTTTTTCATTAAAAATGTCATCTTTACTCATGAATGTCATCCCCTTTCCCATAGACCTTGATTCCAAGGATTGTCCACCTAAAAGGTTCATAAAGGACATAGGAAAGCCATAAAGGTCCTCCCTTTACATTCCTAGTCTTAGCTTGCATCATGTTCATTACATATGTTAGTGTAAAAATGTCATATTTACTTTAAAATGCATTTCCCATGTCCCTCATGGTTGGATCACTCTCCAAGGATTGCCTAGTGACCTTCTTAAGGCACAAAAAAGGCATAGGAAGAGTATAAAGATCCAATCTTTATACCCCTCCCCTAGTCCCCTTTGGTACTTGAGGCATCTCTTGGAGTGTAATGGTGTAAAGGTCCTATCTTTACATCATTTCCTCCTCATAAAGATGCCATAGCTGGATTTTCCTTTAGAAAAGGATGAACTTGAGCCCCTACATCTCCGATAATCACTTGAGACGAGCATAAATGTCCCAACAAAGCTCAAATCGTCTCAAGATGTAGGTTTGATGGGCAAAGGTCCTTCCTTTCTAAAGAGTCTCATCCTTGGACTATAAAAAAGGTGTCCCTATCTTGATCACATGTGACCCAAGGTCTCATAATGATGATCATAAGTCCAAGATGAGAATGGGATCAAAGTCCCGAACATATCAAAATCCAAGGAATCCCGAGCGATAACCAACTCATGGTTTATACGTCCTGAAGATTACTTGGCACATTCCCCCCCCCCTTTTTATCAAAACACATCCCACACACGAAAGCACAAAAAGGCAAACATGAAAATCGGATCTTGGAAGACTTACTTTGGCAAGGCTCCTTGGGTGAACGTCGATCCGTTCTTTCCAAGGGGTAACTTAACCTCCGGACACAAATCCTTTTTTTCAAAGTTTTGAGGAAATCAAAATGGCGTGGCGACTCCATTTTTCAATTTAAACCGAATGTCTTCAAACCGATGTGAGGCGGTGACCCCTTACACGAGAAAGTGGTTCCAACCGTAAAAAATATAAAAAATGGAAAAGCCGCAATCTTGGGCACCACACATTCACACTCCTCCTAAGCTCCTAACCGGTGCCTTCGGTTGAGGAGTAACAAACACATGTCTTGACCGATCATCACCACCAGAACTTGAACTTGAGCTAGATTGCTCACTTTCAGCACTAATATCAGCATCATCGAAATCTTCATCAGCTTCACCACTACCATCTTTAAACAACTCTTCAATCTCCTCATCAGTTGTGGAGGTCCACTTGTTTTTATTGGAGTGAGAAGAGGAGAAGAATTCACCCAAATTCATGTTCCCCATTACCTGAAACTCACAATCAACTTCCATCATATTCTCTATCAAGTCCATAACATTTCTGATAAGCTGGTTTCTTCTTAGACTGAGAGAGATAGGTTCTGAATCAAATAGAGGAAGAAGATCGTTAGGAAGTTCATATCTGCCCAACTGGTAGGGGTCAGATTCCTTCAAGGTGTCTTGGACTCCATATAGCATGGCAAAGTCAGTCCACACCGCATAAACCATCATGTCTTGACGCAACCGATCTTGAGCCAGATATATTGCATTCCACAGATTGGGAAGCATGTCAAAGTATCGGTTGTAGAGCTTCAACAAGTCCTGCTTGAATAGGGAGATATTGTACTCACTCAACTGGCAATATTTATTGAAATAGATGCCCTTGTCTTCATGAGTATTTTCAAAATCAACATATTTATAAATGTCACCAGCAGGAATAGAGGCTCTATTTAACTCATGAAACTGGAGTAGATTCCTGAGGAATAGGGGAAGATGGTCAATAGGATAAACCCATTTGGGAGAAGAAACAAGCTTGTCATTGACTGCCCAAGGGTTATTACAGAATATATGGAAGGCAGGGTTTCTGATCGGTTGGCAATTCCTGACCGATGGGTCAGAGGTATGGCCGGTTATAGGTACCTCACCGGTCAAGAATTTGTGTGAAAAAAAACTGTTTTGGAATGAAGGGGACAAAGGATGTATGATCAATTTCAATCATTTTCCTTCTCTCGGCATTTTCTTTGGCTAGCTGAGAGGAGAATTTCTGTATGGGTTTGGATTTTGGTAAGGAGGACGAGGTGGAAGGAGTTGGGAATTTTTGGACTTGGGGTGGAGGAGGTAGCTTTCTAACGGTTTTTGTTTGATTGGTGGAGAGGTTGAAGGGGCAGTCAGTTGAGCAGAGGCAATCAGTTGAAAAGAGGTTGGGGCCGGTTTAGGTTTGCTGACCACTTCATCGGTTGCCTTCCTCTTAACCGATAGAGTGGTAGCCGATTGAGAGGACTCAGACATATCGGTTTTCTTCACCTTAGGTTTATAGGCCTTCTTCTTCTTCTCAACTGGTTGAGTGCCGGTTGAGGCATTATCACCGGTTAGGGTTTTGGCTTCTCTTTCAATCCTTGCCTAGTCAGACTTATCAAATGTTTTAACCCATAACTGAGGGTAACTTGGTTGTCCAGCTGAGGCAGCTAGAATAGCTGGGATTCATCTCAAAACTCTATTGATCAACAAATAATGGCATGGTCTTGCCTTATTGGCTCTAGCAAGAGGCTTCGCCTTCTGAAACTTCTTGAAGGCAATAACTATGACGTTGAAAATAAATCTGCACCAGTTAAAGTCCTTCAGAAGAAGAATAGCAACCATTGCTTCCCACTAAATCATTGTGATGCAGTGATGTGATCCAGATTGGCAAATAATACATCGGTCCACTATCTCAGCCAAGGCATAGTTTAGAGGATCAAGATCTGTCGTTTCCTTCACCAGTTACAAAGGGCTCATCTCCCAATTTGAGACCAAGCCAACTCTATATTCTTCATTACAACTGCAGAGGGATCGGTTGAGGCTAGGGTTAGGAAGGCTTCAGCTATGGAGGCTGGGGAGAAGGTAATAGGAACACCAGCCACGGTAGAAACAATAGAAGGAACTTCTCATGCCTTGACATTCTCATCCAATGACCCATTGTCAAACAGTTCATTCACGAGCTCATAGTAGATGTCCTCTGAACCCTCAGGCAATAAGAACGGAAGAACACTAGCTCCAGAAAGAATGGCCTTGAGCAGCTTTCCTTGCTAAGAATCGAAGGAGGACAGAATGTAACCTCCATATATGTCTTTCTTTGGGGTAGGTTTAGGAGTCATCTGTAAACATCAAACATCAAAACACAAACATTTTAAGTTAGAATTAATAGTCATACAAAAAATATTCTTGACTTAGAAAAATTTCTAAATGTTCTTAGTGTTACCAGAAAAGGTTGAAGAGTGATGAAGAGAAGTATGAAGATCAGATGAACTTTGAATGAAGTTGATGATCCTTAACTGGTTGAAAGAGAGATTTGCAGAGAGTTTGAGAGTTTTAGAAACTTCAAAATTTTACTTTTGATTTCCTTTTATAGGGAGAGAGAAAAGGAAGGAGATGAAGGGGTTTTTATGGGGAAGAGAAAAATTAGTTTAAATATTTTAACTAATTGCATAAAAATAGGAATAAGGAAACACAATTTTAAATATTTTAAATATGGAAGCTTAAAATTAGGAATGTGTGTGCAACAGTTTAAATTTTAAACATAATAATGAACAAATAGATAACCTTTTGGATAAATAGGAATGATACAGAGATTACCTTTTTGATCAAAATTAAAAATTTTGATCAACCCATGAAAGAAATGTTGGTATATAGCTGTGTCAGACAGCGGCTGAAAAGACTTGAAAGGACAACAGAGGTGTCAGATGCGCTGATTAAAATGGATTGGTCCGGCCGCAGTTCGTCGTCGGTTGAGTAGTTTGTTGACCCATTAAACTTAGTGACCGGTTGAGATCAACCGCATGAAGGCTTGACCGATTACATCTTGTAACCGGTTGAGATTACGATCGGTCAAGGGGATGTGACCGATTGAGAACTTGTTCCCGTCGGTTAAGGTTAATGAGCAATGGTAGATTGAGAGTAAAATGGGGAAATCACCTTTTTGATCAGTTGAGCTTACACAAGTAGCAAAGTTAGCACAATTTATCCACGTATATCAATCATGCCTAGTTCACCTCTATGGATTTCAAACCATTTAGTGTCTAAGGGTTTTGTCAAAATATCAGCTAACGGATAATCAGTATGAACTTTTAAAAGAATAACATTACCCTTTTCAACATGATCCTTAAGGAAGTGGTATTTGATGTCTATGTGCTTTGTCTTGGAATGTATCACAGGATTGTTGGAGACTGAAATAGTTGAGGAGTTGTCACAGTAGATAGGACAAACTTCTGTTGGAATTTCATAGTCCACCAGTTGTTGCTTCATCCACAAAATTTGTGAGCAGCAACTTCCAGCAGCTATGTACTCAGCCTGGGTTGTAGAAGTGGAAATTAAAGCTTGCTTCTTACAGGACCAGGAAACTAATCGGTGACCTAGAAATTGATAAGTCCCACTAGTACTTTTCCTTGTGACTCTACAAGCTGCAAAATCAGCATCTGAATAGCCAATTAGTGTAAAAGATGAATCTCTATGATACCATAAACATAAGTGAACGGTTTCCACAAGATATCTTATGATTCTTTTAACAGGTTGAAGGTGAGATTCTCTAGGATCGGCTTGAAACCTAGTACACACACATATGACAAACATGATATCTGGTCTACTAGCAGTCAAGTAAAGTAGAGATCCTATCATACTTCAGTACAGTGTCATATCTACTTTCTTACCACACTCATCTTTATCAAGATGTACATTAGTAGCCATAGGAGTGCTTTGAGGATGAGCAGAGTCAAGGCCAAATTTCTTGATTAGATCATTTGTATACTTAGCTTGTTTGATGAAGATTCCTTCTTGAGTTTGTTTAACTTGAAGTCCAAGGAAGAAAGGTAGTTCTCCCATCATGTTCATCTCGAACTTGCTTTGCATAAGTTTCTGAAATCTCTTGCATAAGTTTTGGTTAGTAGAGCCAAATATAATATCATCTACATATATTTGAACTAACAATAAATGACCATTATGCTTTGCAATAAATAAGGTTATATCAATTTTACCTCTTTCGAACTTCTCACTAAGTAGGAATTTGGAGAGAGTTTCATACCATGCTCTTGGTGCTTGCTTGAGGCCATACAATGCTTTGTTTAACCTATAGACATGATTAGGCTTCTTGGAGTCTTCAAACCCGGGAGATTGATCAACATATACTATCTCTTGAAGTTCTCCATTTAGGAAGGCACTCTTCACATCCATTTGGTATAGCTTGAACTCTTTGAAGGCAGCATAGGCAAGGAACAACCTAATGGCTTCTAATCTAGCAACAGGGGCAAAAGTCTCATCATAATCAATTCCTTCTTCTTGTTTGTATCCTTTTGCTACAACTCTTGATTTATTCCTTGTTATTTTTCCAGACTCATCCAATTTATTTCTAAAAATCCATTTTGTTCCTATCACTACTGATCATTGGGATGAGGCACTAATTCCCATACTTCGCATCTGTCCAACTGATTGAGTTCTTCTTGCATAGCTTCTACCCAGCTGGAATCATTGAGTGCTTCTTCTATCTTCTTTGGTTCTATATTTGAGACCAATGCAGAGGAGAATAAACTATGTTGTTCTTCCATACTCCTCCTTTGGCCTCTAGTCATTCTTGGACCAAAAATATCACCAATCATATTTTCTATTGGGTGTCCTCTAGCTGGTCTCACTTCCCTTGGAAGGTCTTTCTTGACCAATTTTTGTCTTAAGATTTCTAGTGGAGGAGAGGAATCGGTTAATGGAGGTGTGACCGGTTGAGGTAAGAACCGGTTAGGAACTGGTGAGTTTGACAGATGATCAGGTTGAGGTGAAGGAAATGGTATATGAATAGTAGAAATTGGTTCAAGTTCAGGTGGTGTAATAGGAATATTTGTAGAGGGCCTAGTTGGTAAAGAATCGGTTAAGGGATTTTGGAGGTTGGGTTCTCTTCTAACCGATTGAGGGAAGAATGATTCATCAACTAGGGCTCTATCGGTTACACTACTTAGAAAGCTTGAATTTTGAGCTGGAGGTTGATTTGCATTGGTATTGGTTTTTTATTAGAGTTAGAGTTGCTGGATTCACCTGTCTCAAAAACACCAGAATCATTAGTACTATTTGGAGCCTTGTCAGACTCTAGCAAATCAAATTCATCAAATGTAACATGAATAGATTCAATAATTTTCAATAGACGTTTATTGAATATTCTAAAAGCCTTACTGTGATTGGCATAACCAACAAAGATACCTTCATCAGCTTTCTCATCAAATTACCTCGATATTCTTTAGTGTTGTAAAGAACATAACATTTGCAATCAAATATTTTTAAGAAACCGATGTTGGGAATTCTGCCACACCAAAGCTCATAAGGAGTCTTGTTGTGAAACTTTTTGACCAATGATCGATTCTGAGTGAAGCATGCTATGTTGATAGATTCAGCCCAAAAGTAATTGGGTAGCTTTGCTTCAGATTCATCGTTTCGCCAACCTCGATCAAGGTTCTGTTCTTCCTCTCAACAACACCATTTTCTTATAGTGTTCGAGCAGCTGAGAAATTGTGATCTATTCTGTGATCATCACAGTACTGAGCAATGCCATTGTTCTTGAATTCTGTTCCATTTTCTATTGTCATACTGATGATGTCACTTTCCTATCAGGTTTGAATTAGATGAAAAAGCTTGGTGGCAACTCCATAAGTGTCATCTTTGGAGCTGAAAGTTTCCACCCAGGTATAACTTGAATAGTCATCTACAACAACCAAGGCATATCTGCTTCCCCCTAAACTGGCAGTTGTTATGGGGCCAAACAGATCCATATGTAGCAGTTGGAGGCACTTAGATGTGGACATGCAGGGCTTACTTTGGAATGATGTTTTATGTTGCTTTTCTAGCTGGCATGCTCTGCATTTCCTTCCATGATCAGCAGTTACTTGAGGTAAGCCGGTTACCAAATTTCCATTGGCTAGCTTGGATAGATATTTGAAGTTCAAGTGACTGAGACTCTTGTGTCATAGCCATGAATTCTCACTGATGTTCTTTGCTACAAAACAAACATTAGTAACACTAAAAATAGCATTTGAATTTATAGCATATATGTTACCTTTTCTTTGTCCAGTGAAAAGAGTTTCTCCGATAGAATTGTTTTTCACATAACAGTTGGAAGAAGTAAATACACAATGCATACCTTTATCAAAAAATAATGATATGGAGAGAAAGTTATGTTTAAGACCATCCACCAAAGATACCTTTTGGACAGTAATTGTACCTCTTATGATGGATCCACGACCTACAATTTTACCCTTTGCTTTATCACCAAAGACAACTGAAGGACCTGATGCTTCTTCAATATCTATAAGGAGATCTGCTGGCCAGTCATATGCCTTGAGCATCCATTGTCCAAGATCCAAATGTCCTTACTTTCATCGGTTGAGGCCATAAAACATACCTGAAATAAAACATTAAGCTTATGGTCCTCCTTATTCTTTTGGGTCAAAGAGTTAGTTCCTCTTTGCATGCCATACCTGGCCACCACTTGAGCTTTGAGGCTCAGTGGGTCCAGATAGGTGCTTCAAGAGGCATTCATAAGCCTTGTGAACATCTTGATTGTAATAAGCTGTGAGGAGACAGGTGAGCTGATATTCAATTTGATCACTGCTTCAGAAGATTTAGAAGTTTGAGTATGAACAAATGCTTTTAGAACAAAGGAGTTGGTATTTCCTTTGCTGCTATGTTGCATATGCTTGGACATGCCTTTAACTGGTGAAGCACCCTTACCGGTTAGGACGGTTTTATTGGTGGCATTGGCCTGACCAGTTATTGTCTCTTGACCGGTTATAGGTGCTTTATCGTTTGAGGTTTCCAAGTTTACAGCATGACCAGCAATGTGGATACCATCTTTGTTGTCACCATCATCAAGTGAGATATAGGGTCCCAGCTTGGGATCAGCTACCTTAGTCCATTTGGATTTGTTCTTATCAACTTTCTTGACCTTGATATGTTCCTTCACTTTTGGGTAAGTAAGTGGAACAGCACAAAAAGTACGAGTAGTACTTTTCTTTAGCAGATCAGATGTACTATCATCAAACTTATCCATCAAGTTCTCAGTGACAGACTTTATAAATGGCTTATCTTTGCTGTCATTTTTGCTGGAGTTAAATCCTACACCAGATTGGTCATTATAAGACATTTGGTCTTGTAGGATTGTCCCAACAGCAGCCTTTGATTTAGAGTAAAAATCAATTGTCTTATTTTTTTTTTTTTTTTCTTTTTAAAAGAAGGGGATCAACACATTTCACCGCTCCCCCCATGATGCACTTCACAGAGGCGCCTAGCTATGCTAGGGAGGGCAATGTCATTCCCTCTAACCACTGGTGGGGGAATCGAACCCATGACCTCCAGGTTGGAAGCCATGAACTCTAACCATCAGGCTAAGACCCCGCGTGCAATCAATTGTCTTATTAAGATAATTGTTCCTTGAAACTAAATCAGCAATTTGACTAAGACATGTTTAGTCTATCCTTGAGATCTTGATTTTCATTTCTCAACTGGTCTGACTCAAGTTTGTTTTCTTTCAAAACTTTTATCTCTATTTTAAGAGAGTCATTTTCTGTTGAGATTCTTTTGAAATCAGCAGCTATAACTCTATGAACATCATTTCATTTTTCAAAGTCAAAAAAGAGTTCATTCATCACCTCTGTCATATCATACTTTGAAAGGTTAGGTATTGGGTCAATAGTAGGCTGAAAGGTTGAGGATGATGGTTCAAAGTTGGGATCTAAGTTAGGTAAGGAGGATGTCGGTTGAGAGCTAATGTCGGCTAAGGATTTTTGGAATTGAATCGGTCGAGGTTTAAACACAGGCTGAGTTTTGAATGTCAACAGTTGGGCCTGAGTTTTATAGGTCGGTTGCATTAGTTGAATCAAAGGTTTGAGAGTTGGAGGGGTTTTTCTTTGACCATAGAGAGCTCCACCTATACTCTGGATTTTGAAGTTGTACGGATTTTCAGCCCTAGGTATAGGTTCGTCATAGTATGATAAGGGAGATCTCATAGGTGTGGTAGTGTCATTGTAAGTGCTTGACTGGTCAATGGAGTTTCTATAGATTGGTGACTGTAGCGATTGCGGAATTTCTTCCTCTTTTTATTTTATTTGTTTGAGTCGCCACCAATATTATGAGGAAAATATAGAAAAACCATTGTTAAAGAGATTTGGGTTTGGAGCTTAAGTGATAGATTTGGAAGGTCAGGGAGCACCGCATCCACCCAATCCGAAGATCGTTCTTGCTTAAGGGGGTTTTACAATAATAACTCTTTTTAAAAGAGACGAATAAAAAACATCCATTTAATTAGATTAAACAAAATGTGGGATCAATTGCTTCGAGACCATCTCCATGATTTGAAGAGGCTCTAGGTCGATCCTAGATTCGATATGCTTATACCACTCTCACAATCAATTAGAATAAACAAAAATAAAGGAAGATTACCTTTAGGTTGAAAAAGGATTTGGACAGAATTTCGCCTTGATTCTAGGCTCAAACTTTGATGTTCGTCGATCAACAAGGTTGATGACCAAATTTGGATATTGTTTATGAGTGATTTACAGGAATCTTTCAAGGAGAAAAACCGGTAAATTATCGGTCGTACCATCCTCTGAAATACTGAAAGTCATCTAGTATTTATAGGGTTTGATTTGCTTGGTCACCAAGATTAGGAGACTCAAGGGACTTAGGATATCTCCCAAGGAAGGATCCAGAACTCTAAGATCAGTAGAGACCCGGATTAGATAAGCGTTATCAAGAAAAGAGGTTGAAATCGACAAGGGAAGTGATTCTCCTCTCCTGCAGAGGGTTAGTCTCACGCGAGACACACCATGTCCCACGTGGGAAAAAGCTTCACAAAGGACATATTTGTCCTCCCCTTGTTATCTTGTATGCAGTTTAGTCCAAACTAACGCCTGTTAGTCAAAACTTAACAAAACATGACGAAATGGTGGATTTCTACTCTAAAATCGAAGGCGAGACTTAGAGTGGTTTAACTCTGCCACGATAGGTTCAAAATGGGGTGTCTAAAGAGCCCCTCGGTGACAAGTCTTATGGAAGAAGTCATGTCGTCGATAGAAAAGACATCATTCTGAACATCGGGATGGTCGGGCCGCACGGCTGCCTACGTATCCTTATCGAAGAATCATACCAAAACGTAGTTCAACTCCAAAACACAAAAAGGCTACTTCAGGTATTTTGAAAATCATTTTGACAATCGAAGAGATTTTTTGAAAAGGTAAACTCATACTGAGGAATCAAATCATGACCTATTCTAAATATACTTGCTTGTCTGAAGATTCGCCTGTTTTGGCTCCGAACCTGTGGGGAAAGATGTTAGAAAATAAAGGTTTACATGTCTGGTCCTTCGCATCATGTTGGTTTCGTGACGATTTGCCTGTCAGGGCGCCGAATCGGGCTTTTGATGACGATTTACCTGTCGAGGCGCTGAACCAGGCTTTTGATGACGATTAGGGCATTGAATCGGGCTTTTTGATGACGATTCACCTGTTGGGGCATTGAATCGGACTTTTTATGACGATTCACCTGTCGGTCTGTTGAATCGGGCTTTTTATGATGATTCACCTGTCGGGGTGTTGAATCGGGCTTTTTGATGACGATTCACCTATCGGGGCATTGAATCGGGCTTTTTGATGACGATTCACCTGTCGGGGCGTTGAATCGGGCTTTTTACGATGATTCACCTGACGGGGCATTGAATCGGGATTTTTATGACGATTCACCAGTCGGGGCGTTGAATCAGGCTTTTTGATGGAGTGGTTTACTGTCTTCGATCAACCAAGAGACAATTCGCCTATTTGGGTTCCGAATTATGCGGGATGAATTGATCTTTGGATCAATCATTTTGGGTGACATGACGTTGTATCGGACGATCATGCGTATGCCACATTTGGCTCGTTCCGTGGCTTGCGGTACTAATTTTTCCACGTTTCCTTGCTAGGGCTTCACTTTCAAGGGTAAATGTGTCAAAATTTTGAATTTTGACGTTGCGTAGACGCTTATTGCCAAGGGAAATTTTGGTCTCTATCCAGCAGGGTTCTCTAGCATGGGACAACTTGTATCGCGCGGGACAAGGTCTATCGAGGCTTAAAATTAGCAGCAGCTTGTTTATTTCAAACACTTCCATTTTCAAACTTTCTCTCAAGTTCGAGCCTAGGGCATTTTTTTCTCTGAAATTTCTTCAATCCTTTATTTATTTCTCTTCCTCAATCAACTTTAATCTTTCCTCAATTCTATAATCAATGGCTCAAGAACAGAGAAACACAACATTGGATAGTTATTTGTTGCGAAAAGACTATCCTCGTGACGACCTCACTTTCGATTGCCATAGGCATATCTCATATGCCATTCACCAGGGCTAAGTACGAATCTCTTTCTCAAATTCAATCCATGACTGTATTGCATCCATTCCATGTTTAAATCTATTGATTCATCAAAATTTGGCAATTTCATTCCTTTGTCAAGAACTAGGTTCAATGTCGATGCATGCTCTATTTCTCATGCTTTTGTTGAATGTTGATGTTGCATTTGTGCATATATGAATGCCCTACAAGATTTAGATTGTAGGAGGTATTGATTTGGGTAGCCAAACACAATTTTAAGCATGATTCTCTAGTATGCACGCCAAATGTTCGATGAAATGCCCCAATGAAAAATTTCTTCTATTTTCTTGGAAATTTTTGCCATGGATGATCTCTGACAATGTTTCTTTGTCCTCCCTTGTTTTGCGGTCGTATAAGCCAACCAAAAACTGTCGCGGTAGAGCAAATTTTGCCAAAACTTTATGGGACAAAGTCAAAGCCTTGGACGGGGTCCAAGCCAGGGTGGAGCAGACGAGGCTTCACACTTTTGTGGATAATATTCGCGGGATGAGGTGGACTCCTCAAATTCTCCAAACTATAAGGGAGATATGGTGGGATACTACCCACACAGTTCATTTGCACTTCGGGGAAGCGACTATGACCCCGACTGACTTTCTGGCCATTACCGGGTTGGAATGTGTCGGTGCTCCTCTTCCGCCGATTGGAGGTTATAAGCCGGTGATCCCAGTCGAGTGGAGGCAGCTTATTGGCTTTGTCCCTAGCAAGGTCAAGGGATATGCTATTGAGCTCGCGCCTCTTCGTGGCCAGATCGAGGCCTATGCTGATAGAGCCAATGCGGTCACGGACCGAGTTGTGAGGGGTGCTCTCTGGTACATCCTGTCAGAAACCATTTTTGCCAACCACTCCTCTACTGCTCATATTGCCCTCTTGGGGATCCTGGAGGATCTCGACTTGGTGAGCACGTACGATTGGGGCTCAGCTGGTCTGGCTTTCTGCTACCATTCCATGGATGAGGCATGTAGGCACACCAAGGATACCATGCAGGGATATTCTTACGCTTGGGAGGTACATTTTCTGACTTTGTCTTGTTGTTTAACTGCACATTTCATATGCGCTTTTGTATTGAACCCTGCTCTGTTTTCTTATACAGATATGGGGATATGCTATCTTTTCATTGCATAAGTTTGAGCTGAGTGAGCATGGGGCTCAGTTTCCAGATATCAGGAGATGGAGCCATTCCAACTGGATCGTGGATGGGGAGGAGGGGGAAAATTGGACCCTTACTATTGAGGAGGCGTGGGCCTTGCTGAACAGCTTCAGTTTTGAGCAGCAGGGCTTATATCCGTGGACCCTGTTGGAGAATGAGGTGCATGGTGCATGGGCCATCACTGACACAAAGAGGATCTTGGTATCACTTGAGGGAGATATAATGTATTTGGGTGAGAGATTCTTCCCTCATCATGACCGGGGTTCACTAGTTAGGAGAGTGCCAGAGGATCCGCCCAGGGAGATGCACCCTACTTTTCCTGTTCCTACCGCGACATATGCCAACTATGTGAATGGATATGAGGCAGAGGATTGTGTGGTCTCAGGGGCTTCATATGAGGAATTCCTACCTCGTCTGATGGGTCCCCTTGTGGTGGGTGGTAGGCAGCCACGTGCGCATGCTTCTGCTTCTGCTTCCGGCTCTGGCTCGTCAGCCCCAGACTCTTCTTCCCAGTATGTGGGTCATGTGGCCTATGTGCAGGATTATGGTCCTCTGAGCTATTCGTATATGAAGGGAGGCATGCAGATGATGGGCTCCATCCCGATCACTGATCAGATCCCTGAGGGTTATCGCCTTCCTCCCAATGTCTCTTCGGTAAGACTGATTTTTTTCTGCTTAAACTGTTTCTTGTATCGTCCATATATGTGTATATGTTCGATTCTTTCTGAGTATTTTCTTTTGTTTAACAGATCACCATGTTTGCGGTGGATTACAATCGTGGGGCGAGCAGGATGGCCAGCTTGATGGCCTTGGTGTCGGACCTCTCTGAGAAGTTGTTCCATAAGGCAGCTTCGGCGGCGTCAACAATTGCCTCTACAGTGACCCCTACTTGGGGAGTCAAGAGATCGAGGAGGGACGGTAGCCCTAGTGATGGTGAGGATGGTAGTGCTGGCAGCTCAGGAGATATGATAGCATAGGTCTCCCCTACTCCCCCATTTATTTGAGATTCTTGCGAAACTTGTACATATTGGACGGGTTGGCCCAAACATCTTTTTCTTTCTTTCGGTACCTGTTAGCACATAGATTGCACAACAACGAGTATTTTCTTTATTCACTAATCTATTCCTAATTAGTTTTAGCTTTCTCGACTTCCGTGGTGATATCCACGAGGAATGGAATGGCTAATTCTGGTCAAGCTTTGGGTATATATACTGTGTATGAGGGATGTATTTGCAGGTTTCGAGACTTGCTTCGGCAAGTCGGGGCTAGATTGATTATTTGTGCAGGAAATTTGTAGATTTTACAGAAGGGTTGTCCCACGCGCGACAAGGTGTCTTGTGCGATACACGCTTCCCAGGCAAGAGTTCTTCTCCTTTTCGAAACAGGATTCTGTCAAATTTTCCTTTATAAACACATGTAGTCCTTCCAAATACAACAGTCAAGCCTCCAAAAGCTCTAGAGTTATTTTGTCAGGACCAAATTCTAATTTTTTTCTTCAACCCTTTGATCCATGGCTTCCAAGGAAATTGATCCAACATCCATGATTGTCGATGAATTTTCTTTGCCTCTCGATGCAATCCAAGCTTTCAAGCAAGCCTCAAGGAGTTTTTGTGAGGTCTTTTCAGAATCGGGCTCGCAATAGGTTTATTGAAGAATTTGGATTCAGAATCCTCTTTACTTTGAAGAACCTCCAACCGGATTGTAATCTTCTGCAGGGAGCTGCTAGGTTTTAGGAATTCCCCTTGATATTTGTTATGAGTTGGTTCACCGCAGGTGGGTAGATTGTTCTTCTTTTCTCGAACGCTTTGGTGGAGATTTGGACGATGAGGCTTTCCATGTTTACAAACGGAACTTCTTGTCCCTTTCTCTTTTTGTAGATGTATTGTTCACATGTAGGGGTGGCTTGGTTGACTCCCAAATGGTGGAGATTGAATTGCAAGCTAGGAAACGTTCTAGGAGCATCCTTCCTTTAGTATTGGGCGAGACCCTTCATTGTCTTGATGAGCTGTATAGGATGTGTTCCATGACTCAAGGGAGTCCACTTTTATTGATTATTTGGCTGAGAGAACATCTCAAGTTAGTAGCTCCTCCGTTGGAGTATTCCCCTTTTATGTATCATATGAGAAAGCTTTTGATCAAGGATATTTCGAAAGATGAGTGGGCTTAATTGATTGCAAAGGCCACTACCACAGATATTATTTGGTGTCAACCGTTTTGGAGATTGAACAAGTATGTCGCCAATACCAGGGGTTTTGACAGGGTTGTGCTTCCGGGTTTGCGAGATTCCTTTTTCTATTTTCCCAAGCGGGTGCTCCGTCAATTCGGTCAACAACAGGATACTTTTATTTCTGAAGAAGTCTCTCGGGAAGTATCCTATATTGGTCCAGATTTTACAAGGGTGCTAGCTCAACCTTGGAGTGAAGGGACCAGTCGAGATCGTTGGACGAACCTTCGAAGCTTCGATGCAAGTGTCTTCTTATCGGATAAGTACTTGGATTGGTTCTTCTATAGTGGTCACCAAATCGCGGAAAAGATTGATGAGATACGGCGTCCATTGTTAGGAGATTAATTTGTGGAGAGCAGCGTTTTAAGAAGGAGTGAGGCTCAATCGGATCCTGCTAATGTAAGAACTGATCCAACCCAAGATTTCCTTGATAGGGATTGGTATGAAAGAAGAGGTAACAGTCTCCCTGAAAAGTTGCAAACTTTGGATAGGCCCAATTTCTTCAAGAGGCTTGCAAAATCTGTTTTCACTCGCCTTGATGGATGTTCTTCCTTGAAGGATCCGAATCGCAAAAGAGATCGAGATGATGGTGGTGATCATGTCCACCGGCCTACAAAGTCAATGAAAGACTAGATCCTAGATAGTACCAAGAAATTGCATTGATAGATCAAATAGTTTAGTTATTAGTATTTTTTTTCAAGATTCTTAGCTTAGCAAATTTGTCGTTGTCGTTAGAATTTTCCTTTTGTTTATCAACAAATGCATTCAATTAATACAAGGACAAGATTTGATTATATTATTTGGTTAGACCGAACCCGAAGGCTGCCTATGTTCCTCTTTTACAATAATTAAATAAGAGGCTCAGGTCGACGTAGTTCATTTTTGAGAGAAAATTGGACTAAAATTCGTTTACTGACAGAGGGCTAGTCTCGCGCGAGACAAGGCCTCTCTATTTTTTTTAATGCACACCCTAGTTTTTGCATAGACCACCTTTTCAGGTTTTCAATCTAGCGGGCTTCTTTTCTTGTGCGAGCTCTAATTTTTGCCTAGGCCATCCCTTTTGGGATTTTCAACCTAGCGAGTGATTTTTTTCAATAGGCCAAGTCAAGCGAAGAACTTCTTGAGCTTGTCCATGTTGACCGGTTTTGGTAGTTGATCTCCTTCTAAATCCACCAGCTGAAGGGATCCCCCAGAGAATATGTTCTTTACGATGTAGGGTCCTATCCATCTTGGTCCCCACTTGCCGAGAGGGTTAAAAGGTCCAGGGCGGTGTTCGCGGAGAACTAGGTCGCCTACTCTTATATTCCTCATTTTGACCTTTTTATTGAAAAATCTTGTCATTCTTCTTTGGTAGGCTTGAGTGTGCTCGGCTGCTCTCAGTCTCCTTTCATCTAGCAGGGCTAGTTCTTCATATCTGTTTTCCAACCAGTCGACTTCGTTCACTTGGTTTTCTAGGAGAACCCTAAGTGAAGGTATTTCCAGCTCTATAGGTAGAACGGCTTCCATTCTGTATGTGAGGGCGTATGGAGTTTCGCCGGTGGCTGTTCGGACCGAGGTGCGATATCCCCAAAGTGTGAAGGGTAGTTTGTCGGGCCAATCCTTTCTAGTGAGTACCATTATCTGATGATGGTTTCGATCGTTTTGTTTGCAGCTTCAACTGCTCCATTCATTTGAGGCCTGTAGGGAGATGACTTGTGCCTTACGATTTTATAGTCTGTCAAGAGACGGTCGGTTTCTTTCTCAAAGTGGGAGCCGTTATCAGATATCATCTCTTGCGGCACCCAATATCGGCAAATGATGTTGTAAGGATATAGTAAGGAAGGCGGTGCATGCTGAAGGTTAGCATGTATCTGGCATTTATGGCATTTCTTGACCATATTGGTGCAGTCTACTTCCATGGCTAACCAAAAGTATCCTTGTCTGATGATCTTCTTGGCGAGCATGTTTCCGCTCATGTGGGTTCCGCACACTCCTTGATGAATATGGTCCATTATCTCTCGGACCTCTTCTTCGGTGGATCAGAGGAGGTTCCTTTTAGAGTACTTTTTGAACAAGCGATCAGTAATGATGACATAATTAGCTGCTAATCTTTTAAGGGCAACCTGAGTTTTCTTATCGGCCTGAGGCGGGAAGGTTCCATCCAGGAAGAAATGCCAAATGTCATAGTACCAAGGCTTTTTATCGGAATCCTCAATGGTGGCGCATTTGGATAACCATTCATCCTTGTAGTCATGGAGGTCTATGACGGCGCAGTAGGCAGGAGTTGCTCGCCGAGTTACTTTGAAGGGTTTTACTGCTTTTCCTGTAGGAATTTCAACCAAGGAAGCAAGCGTAGCCAAAGTATCTGTAAAGCGGTTTTTATCTCTGAGGAGGTAGTGGAACGAGACATCTTGGAATTGTTGTACCAACTCTTGGAGGTATGCATTGTATCTTTGAAGGGTCGGATCTTGGATCTTCCACTTCTTCAATGTCTGATTGATGATCAATTGAGAATCTCCATATACCTCAAGTTCAATTACATTGCGTTCTAGGGCTGCTTCGAGTCCCGCTATACAAGCTTCATATACAGAAGTGTTATTAGTGGCATTAAAGTCGAGGCGTATCGCTAGTGGAGTATAGATGTCATCGGGATCTACGAATAACATTCCGATGCCATAACCTTTCTTATTGGCTGCGCCATCGAAAAATAATTGCCACTTATTTTCGTCCTCTATACTTATGATATCTTCATTAGGGAATCGCGGGTCTTCCCCCTTCACTTCGTCACAAGGAAATTCGGCTAACTGATCTGCGAATACACTCCCCCTGATGGATTTCTGAGTGACGTAAGTGATATCATATCCCGTGAGCATGAAATACCATTTGGCCAAGCGCGAAGACAGGTCGGATTTGTTAAGGATGTACTTCAGAGGATCCATACGTGAGATGAGACGAACTGGAAAGGCTTCCATATAGTGTTTTAACCTCTGTGTTACCCAGACGAGCGCAGCACAAGACTTATCGAGTGGAGAGTAGTTGTCTTCACTGCCCTGGAATCTACGGATGGCAAAGTAAATTGCATTCTCTGTGTGGGAATCAGGCTGTTCTTGAGCAAGCATAGCCCCTAGTGCATTGTCAGTAACCGTGAGGTAAAGTTTCAAGAGTTTCTCCTTGTGTGGCGGAACCAGGATGGGTGGGGAAGTTAAGTAGTGCTTTACTTCCTCGAATGCTTCTTGACATTCCTCTGTCCATTCTTGTGGTACATTTTTCTTAAGTAGCTTGAACATAGGATCGCACATTGTAGTCAGTTGATTAATGAATCGACTGATGTATTGGAGTCTGCCCATGAATCCTTTCACCTCTTTCTGTGTTCTCGACGGTGGCATGTCTATGATAGCCTTTATCTTGGCAAGGTCTACTTCTATTCCACGTTCGGTGACCATGTATCCCAAGACTTTTCCTTTGACCACCCCAAATGAGCATTTTATGGGGTTGAGCCTCATCTTGTGTTGCCTCAGTCTATTGAAGAATTTTCTGAGATCTATGAAGTGCTGACCATCTGTCCCTCTAGAGTGGATAATCATGTCATTCACGTATACCTCTATTTCCTTGTGGATCATATCATGGAACAGTGTTGTGACTGCCCTCTGATAAGTAGCCCCTGCATTCTTTAGACCAAACGGCATGACCGTATAATAAAACATTCCCCAAGGTGTGGTGAATGTTGTTTTATGTTAGTCTTCTTCTGCCATGAGAATTTGGTTGTATCCTGCGAAACCATCCACGAATGAGCGGACTTCATAAGTTGCGGTAGCATCGACCAACATGTCTATGTTTGGCAATGGGAAGTCATCTTTAGGGGATGCCTTGTTCAGGTCTCTGAAGTCAACATAAACTCGTATCTTCCCATTTTCTTTGCCACCTGCACTGTATTGGCTAGCCATTCCGGGCATTCGATTACCTTGATAAATCCTACATTCAGGAGTTTCATTATCTCTTCCTTCACCTGCATCGACCATTCGGGCTTAATCTTGCGCAGTTTCTATTTGACTGGTTTGGTGTTAGGTAGCAACGATATTTTGTGTTCCACTATCGATTGATTTAACCCTAGCATATCTTTGTAGGACCAAGCGAAGACGTCGACATATTCTTTGAGGAGTTGTATTAGGATTTCTCTGTTTTCCCCCTTAAAGAAGCTACCGATCTTGGTTTCTCTGGGGTCTTCTATCGTCCCAAGGTTAACCGTTTGAATTTTCTCATTGTCAAAAGGGCCATTCTTTCCACAACGACCTACTTGCTTTGCTAATTCTTTCAAGATTTGTTCATTTTCTTAATCTATCTCATCATATGATTCATTATTAACTAGTTCGTTATATTTATTATTATTAGTTAATTCATCATTCACGATGTTAGCAATCTCAGGGTACTCGGAAAGATCAAAGTTTTCATTAAGGAAAAAGGGGAATACATGGTCTGCCACCGCCTCAATTTCCTCTTGAGTAAGTTCATCAGAGGCGGAGCCTGACTCTAAAGTGAAAGTTACAGGGCCTATCTTCCTACGGGGATGGGGAGTACAGCCAAGCTCTTTGATCATGAAGTCTTCATTAACAACTGGTCCCCTGGTGATGTGCCAGTTTAGAATTGGCTCATCACATTTCTGGATTAAATTCGTGTAATCAATAGTTGGAGCGTCCCCCTTAGATATTGCATGGATCTAGTTGTTTTCTAGTCGGCACAGATTCTCGAATTGTCGCAGCATGTCTTCTCCCAACACAAAGTCCCATTCGTTGGTCACTTCAGCTTTCGTACCCCACAAATCTTTAAGGATTAGTGGGATGGGTTATGTTTCATCTAAAGAAGCGTCGCAGTCGTTGAAAATTTTGAATCCTGGATGGCGCTTTCCTTCATCGTCAGTCCATGGTTCAAGAAAGATGAAGTATGGGATGTCTTCCCTTTCTTGAACGAAATAGCCATTGAGCGTCTTCTGGCATGGTTCGAGGTTGTGGCCCTTGGTCCTTGATTTATGGTGACCTCTGTATGCAGTTCCTTCCCACTTGATTTGAGAAAGGGTACACTATTCTTCTTCACTTTCATCATGAATGGTAAGGATATATCCTGGGCCATGTTTCGTGTGCAGTGGGGGAACATGCGGTGGCTCTGTTGCCCCTTGCAAGTATTTTCTAAGTCCCAAACCAGGAAAGTATCCATTTGCTTGCATCATTCTTAAAACAAGAAGGTTTCCAGAAAACCAAAGTGCTTTGGAGTAGTCATTTTTGTTGCAAGTCTAGATGACGTTTATGGTGCTATCCTTCTCAATTTCGAAACCACTGAACAAGTAGTCGGAAGTGCTATGCTGTAGACAAGAAGAGATACTGACTAAACTATTATTATGAAAACTGATACTCTTGTCCACAAAATGAGAATCTTAGACAAGTAGTATCTAAATTGGGACTAAAATACTATTTGTCTTTCTTGAAGTAAGTAAGCTGACTGAAAAGGAAAAAACTCTCATTGTTCTAACTCTTCCAAACTATGTCTCCGCTAGTGGCAACTCTGATGGTGCCGTTGTCAATCAAATCCTGGACTACATTCTTCAAATTTGAGCAATCATCGGTGTGGTGGCCATGGCATTGATGATAATAGCAATAAAGGTGTGGAGCTCATCCTTCCCTCTTAGGTTGGTAACCCTCCATTGGGCCTAGCCTCCCATCTTTGTGGAGGCTTCTAAAAAGCTTACCAAGCGAGATCCTTCCGATGTCGGTGTAGGTCCTTCCTCTTCTTTGCTTAGTCAATTGAGCATAGAGGTCTCGAATGCGGTTCTTATAGTATTTCACATAGGTGTTGTGGTGAGAGCGGCAGTCTTCTTTCATATATTCCTTAAGATCATGGTAGAGAGTACTGAGGCAGTACTTAACTCTTTCGTCAACATCATCCTCTATATGAGCTTCAAGTGCATTACATTTCTGAGTCATAGCCTTGAGTTCACCTTTGACTTTTTCGAGTTCCTCGATTAGCATTTTTGTTTTGTCGACTTGGATGGATCCTTCCAAGTCATACCATGCATCATTATTTTCAATTTATTGCAGGGCATTGGCAAGCTGGGTCTTGATGTCACTTAACTCCTTTTGAATGGAGGGTTATTCATTGTCGACGTCATCAACAGCTTCCATCTTTCTGAAATCCTTAGCAATCCTGGTGGCAGGTACTTCGAAGGCTTATTTCCATCCTTCCACGTGTTCCATCTCAGCAATGAGTGACTTGGTCATGTCTAGCAGATTTGGTTTTTCAAGATCCCTTTTGGTGACGTAGTAGGCGTGGTACTCTTCTACGGACATTGTGTTGGGAGAGTCTTGAGGTTGATGTAGCTTCGGAAAACTGACATAGAAGTATAGAACTCGTGTCAAGATCAAATCTAGGCCCAATGGATCGGAAGAAGGCTTAAAGGTTTCAGGCTCAGCACAGCAAACAATAGCTTTGTCCAGCGCGGAACAGGTCGTCTCGCGCGAAACAATCACATTGGAAGCCGATTTTTATTTGCCCTAAATTTTGGTCGGAACGGATAATTCGTTTTGAGGGATTTCTAAGGTCTTTATCCAAACCTAATGACTAAGTAATCAAACTGTTATTTGTAAAATAAAGCCATGTAAAATTGACCTGAAGGATTTTTCTTTTAAAGGGACCACGCTCTTTGAAGGGACAATTCCGAAAGGGTCATTCCGAAGGGACTTTTCTTTTCCGAAGGGACTTTTCCGAATTCTTCTTTATGGCCAATTTTATATTAGCTTTATTTTGGTCAAAGACATAGAAAGATCACCGAGTCAAAAACTGACCGGTCACGGAGTGTTCTTAGAGAAATAATCTACATGATGCATGAGGCTATGCAGGGCTTAAGGCTAGACTCCTCGCGATAAGACAATCTAGATGGATTGAAGACGCGAGGTGGGATGATCCAACTTCAGAGAGACCAGCGATTAGGTGATTACCGTCATCCGTCCTTAGTGTGGGTCCCGGGTTTATCAAGGTATGTAGTGCAATGACAATTATAATCATGAGTGCGCGTGTGTGAGAGTCAATTCTAGGTGATAGAGTAAAATAGAGAGTTTTTTTTTTTTGAAAACTAAAAGAAAAACAGATAATGGCCGCACCAAGTGGTTGCCTACGTTTCTCCCAATTTAGGAAGACTCAGGCCGTCGTAGTTCCACCTAAAGGAGAGAGAGAGAGAGAGAGAGAGAGAGAGAGAGAGAGAGAGAGAGAGAACAAATAAATTAATTTAATTTTACAACTCCCGAATCCTCCAAGGACCGGTCTTTAAATCAAAAAGCCAATCTCACGGAATTTAAACAAGAATCATTTAAATAAATCACAATTTCGAGTCCAACATCTTAAGGGAGGCCTTGAGATAAAAGAACTCTACAAATACTATAATCTGGGATCCCCTTGCATGTTCGAATCTTATCTCGGATCTCAAAACGAACAAGGAAAACCAGAAAAAAAACAATTTACAGAGGCTTTGTCTCGCACCGGACAAAGGGTTGTCTCATGCGGGACTAGCCTGAAATTGAATAAGAAAACGATTTTTTTTTAAAATCCCCCTTAATTGACGCAAGTCTAAGCCACTTTAATTTTAAACAATCCCCAGCGGAGTCGCCAAACTATAGCGACTGCGGAATTTCCTCCTCTTTTTATTTTATTTGTTTGAGTCGCCACCTACAAGGCTGTAAACGAGTCGAGTTCGAACGAGTTTTCTATGTTCAAACTCGAACTCGTTTAAAATTATCGAGTTCGTGTTTTTCTCGAGTTCGAGAAAAATTTGTGGTTCGAACTCGATCTCGATAAAGTTCAAGTTGTTTGCGAGCTACTCGCGAGCTTCTCGATTCGATCTCGATTTCGAGCTTAAACGATTTGAGTTTGAGTCTTAAGCTTTTTTGGAAACTATTTTTCGGGCTTAATGAGGCCGTGGCCGAGGCCAAGTCCATGGCAATAGCCGGCCAAGGCCGAAATACGATAGCCCCTACCCAGCTCCAGCATATATAACCTAGGCGCCACATTCAAGTTTGGTTTCTTTTCGATGTGGGATATTTGCTTGGTGGGCACGAGCCGCACGGCCAAGGCAAGGACCGGCCAAGGCCGAGCCAAGGCAAAGCCGCAGCCAAGGCCAGCCCAGGTGCCTCATTTACTAAGCCTTTCTTTTCGATGTGGGATATACATGCAAGGCCCAAGGACAAGGCCAAGGCCGAGCCAAGGCAAGGCCAAGGCCAAGGCAAATGCTATTTTTTATTTTTTTTTTTGAAAAATAAATATTTCATAAATTTATATATATTTTTTTGGATATATATATAAATTTATGAAATATATTTAAATTTTGTCTAATTTTTATTATTAATAATAATATAATAATAAATTTTAAATTTTTATTAAGATCATTATTTTTAAATTTTTATTAAGATCTTTATTTTTTTATTTAAATTATTGATCAAAATTATATCTAATTTAAAATTTATATACCCTCCTTTCCAAAATAAATATTTTGTTACTAATTTAAAATTATTATACTCTCCTTTCCAAAATAAATATTAAGATAATTTTGTTAAAATATCATATATACACTAAACTCTAAACCCTAAATCTACATTTAAGATTTAGGATTTAGGGTATAGGATATATATATGACATTTTAGTAAATGATTTAACTCATATACCACATATCCTAAACCCTAAATCATATATTTCATACCCTAAATGCTAAATCATAAACTAAAATGTCATATATATGCTATACCCTAAACCCTAAACCCTAATTGTAAATCATATACTCCAACCCCTAAACCCTAATCTATACTTTAACAGTTTAACCCATATACCACATATCCTAAACTATTAAAGTATAGAGTAGGGTTTAGGGGTTGGAGTATATGATCTACAATTAGGGTTTAGGGTTTAGGGTATAGCATATATATGACATTTTAGTATATGATTTAGCATTTAGGTTATGAAATATATGATTTAGGATTTAGGATTTAGGATATGTGGTATATGGGTTAAACTGTTAAAGTATAGATTAGGATTTAGGGGTTGGAGTATATGACCTACAATTAGGGTTTAGGGTTTAGGGTTTAGGGTATAGCATACTTATACCCTAACCCCTAAACCCTAAACTCTAACCCTAAATCCTAAACCCTAAACTCTAACCCTAAACCCTAAACCCTAAACTCTAACCCTAAACCCTAAACTCTAAAACCTAAATCTCAAATCTCATATACTTATACCCCAACCCCTAATTGTGGATCATATACTCCATAGTCCATACCCTAAACCCTAAACTCTAACCCTAAACCCTAAACTCTAAACCCTAAATCTTAAATGTAGATTTAGGGTTTAGGGTATAGTGCATATATGACCCTAAATCTACATTTAAGATTTAGGATTTAGAGTTTAGAGTTTAGGATTTATTGTTAGAGTTTAGGGTTTAGGGTGTGGAGTATATGATCTACAATTAAGGTTTAGGGTTAGAGTTTAGGGCTTAGGGGTATAAGTATATGATTTAGGGGTTATAGGGGTTGGGGTAGTAACGGTAGTAGCAGTGGTGATAATGGTAGTAATGGTGGTAGTAGTAGTGGTGGTAGTGTGGTACGTAGTAGTGGTAGTAGTAGCAGTAGTGGTAGTAGTGGTGGGGGTAGTGATAGTGGTGGTGGTAGTAGGGGTAGTAGTGGTAGTGATAGTAGTGGTAGTAGTGAATTAGTGATGGTAGTAGTAGTGGTGGTGGTGTTGGTGGTGGTGATGGTGGTAGTGGTGGTAGTAGTGGTGGTAGTGGTGGTAGTAGTGGCGGAATAATTATGTCGGTGTTAATTTGATTTTTTTAAATTTGTTTAGCTCTATTTTTATTTTATTTTAATTCTGATTTATTTATTTTTCAAAAATAATATTTATTGACTTATATTTTTTTTAGAGTAATTTGTTATATTTTATTTAAAAATATATATATAAATTTATTATTATTATTATTATTATTATTATTATTATTATTATTATATATATATATATATATATATATATATACTATACCCTAAATAAAAAATAATGATCTTAATTCTTAATAAAAATTTAAAAATTATTATTAGACAAAATTTAAATATATTTCATAAATTTATATATATATCGAAAAAATATATATAGAAATTTATGAAATATTTATTTTTCAAAAAAAATAAAATTAGCATTTAGCCTTGGCTCGGCCTTGGCCTTGGCTGTGGCCTTGCATGCATTTATCCCACATCGAAAAGAAAGTCTTAGAAAATGAGGCGCCTGGGCTGGCCTTGGCCTTGCCTTGCCTTGGCTCGGTCTTGGCCTTGGCCTTGGCCGACCGCCTTGGCTGTCTCCCTTGCTTGGACATTAATCCCACATTGAAATGAAAACAAACAATTAAAAGAAAGTCTAAGTATATATATATGTGTTAATGACTTAATGTGTATTAATACCCCTTGCTTGGATAAATTTATATGTGATATACATAAATGTGTATATGAAAATAAATAATGAAAAATTCGAGCTTTTAACAAGTTTATCGAGTCGAGCTTGAGTTGAGTCGAGTTCGAAACGAGCTTTCTCGAGCTCACGAGTTGAGCCTGCTCGACTCGAAAATTTTACGAGTTAAAATTCTTGTTCGAGCTCGAGCTCGAGTTTCAATTCGAGCTCATTCGAGTCGAGCTCGATCTGCTCGGTTCGTATAACAGCCCTAGCCACCTATATTATGAGGAAAATATAGAAAAACCATTTTTAAAGAGATTTGGGTTCGGGGCTCAAGTGATGGATTTGGAAGGTCGGGGAGCACCGCATCCACTCAATCCGAAGATCGGTCTTGCTTAAGTGGGTTTTTCAAATAATAACTCTTTTTAAAATAAACGAATAAAAAACATTCATTTAATTAGATCAAACGGAATGTGGGATCGATTGCTTTGAGACCATCTCCATGATTTGAAGAGGCTCTAGGCCGATCCTAGATTCGATATGCTTATACCACTCTAACAATCAATTAGAATAAACAAGAATAAAGGAAGATTACCTTTAGGTTGAAAAAGGATTTGGACAGAGTTTCGCCTTGATTCTAGGCTAGAACTTTGACGTTTGTCGATCAAAAAGGTTGATGAACGAATTTGGATATTGTTTATGAGTGATTTACAGGAATCTTTCAAGGAGAGAAACCAGTAAATTGTCGATCGTACCGTCCTCTGAAATACTGAAAGTCATCTAGTATTTATAGGGTTTGATTTGCTTGGTCACCAAGATTAAGAGACTCAAGGGACTTAGGATATCTCCCAAGGAAGGATCCAGAACTTTAAGATCAGTAGAGACCCGGATTAGATAAGAGTTATCAAGAAAAGAGGTTGAAATCGACAAGGGAAGTGATTCTCCTCTCCTGCAGAGGAATAGTCTCGCGCGAGACACGCCATGTCCCGCACATTACAAGGCTTCACAAAGGACAGATTTGTCCTCCCCTTGTTATCTCGTATCCAGTTTAGTCAAAACTAATGCCCGTTAGTCAAACTTTAACGAAACATGACGAAATGGTGGATTTCTACTCTAAAATCGAAGGCAAGACTTAGAGTGGTATAATTCTGCCACGATAGGTTCAGAATGGAGTGTCTACAGTGACTCTAAAGGAGTGGGTCCAGCTTTATTTCCATCAAGAGCTACAAAACTAACATCAACATCTTCATCTCAGTCAGCATTTTCATCCTCTGAATCAGTTTCAAACCAAACAAGCATAGCCTTTTCTGTTCCTTCCTCGGCTACTAGGCTCTTAGATCTAGGATTTTTCCTAAAGGGTTTTTCCCTAAGAAATTCATACTTAGATTGAGGGCATTTAGAAGCGAAATGGTAGGGTTTCCTACAGCTGTAGCAAACAAACTCACATTGGGCATTTTTGCCATCGGTTGAGGTTTGCCCAGATCTTTGGAAATTTCCAGATCTTTGAAAAGATGAGGGTTTGGAGTGGAAGGTTTTGTTTTCATGTTGTTGTTGTTTGGACTTCTTAAAGTCTTTAAACTTTTTATAGTTTCTAGCAAAGGCAGCAAATTCATCTTCCTCATAAGGCTTGCTATAGTTGACATTGGTTTGGGTAGGTTGAGACTGAGAGGTTGAAGGGGAGTTATTGGCAGATAGATTGTTGAATAAGGAAGATCCTGAGAAGATCTCAGATTGAGCTGGCAGAAAGAGGTTTATTTTTTTTTGAACTCCATATAGAAATAAAGTTGAAACAATATTCTGAATGTGAGTCTTATCCAAGTCTCTGCATTCTTTTAGAATAGCTACCTTAACGTGCCATAAGTCTCCAAGAGAATCAAGAAAACGCATGTTAAGATCTTTCATGGTATATATTCTACCTAAAGATGCACAAGTGTTGTTTACCTCGCAAAATCGATCATACGTTTCTCTGAGGGACTCACTAGGGTTCTTCTTGAAGGACTCAAACTCAGCTACACTTTTGTACAGTCGGTTGTCCTTTGCCACTTAATCTCCTTCAAAGTATCTGAGGATACTTTGCCACACTTGCTGAGCAGTCTCATAATTTTGTACTTGTTTGTACAGCCTATCATCTAGACCAGAGGTCAGAATGTGCATAGCCTTTTTGTCGAGGGCTACACATATCTTATCCTCTTCGGTCCATTCTTCACGGGTCTTAGGAACAATAGTTTCATAAACTTCAAATTCTTGTTTCGATGATCTATCGGCATAATCCAAGAGAGGAGTTTTGGGTGCTCTTGGCAAAGTGTTGACTTTGATAGGAATGTGTAGACACCCCATTCTGAACACATCGGATCATACTTATACCACTCTAAGTCTCGCTTTGAGTCAAGAAGTAGAAATCCACCATTTCGTCATGTTTCGTTAAGTTTTGACTAACTACCGTTAGTTTGGGACTAAACTGCATACGAGATAACGAGGAAAGGACAAAACTGTCCACAGGAGCAATATCTCGCCGCGAGATGGCGTGTCTCGCGCGAGATATCCCCCCTCTGCAGATTGCAGACTACAGTTCCCTCGTCGATTTCAACCTCTTTTCGAGATAAAACTTTATCTCTTCGGCCAACCAATGGGAGAGGAGGTCTAGAACCATCTGATAGGGTTTTAACTCTCCACTTCTTCATATCCAACCTCTATAAATACTTGGTAACTTCCAAGGTTCAATCGATCGATCGGAGGTCGGAAGTCGAAAATCCCAAACCTCGAATTTACACAACACACACATTTTGTCGTTTTCTTTCCCTGAAGGAATCCCTCAAAATCACCCTAAAACTCACCTCATAGTTTGTTTGTCAACCTTGTTGATAAACAAGCATCAAGCTCCAAGTCAAGGACCGAGGCGAAGCTCTGTCCGTGTGAAGGGTCGACTCTAAACTTGAGTCGAAACTCTGTCCAAATCACCTCACGCAAGGTAACTCCTAAACTTCCTTCTAATTGATTGTTAGAGTGGTATAAGTCCATAGAATCTAGGATCGGCCTAGAGCCTCTCCAAATCATGGAGACGGTCTCGAAGCAATCGATTCTACATTCCGTTTGACCTCGTCAAATGGACCTTTATTTATAGTATTTGGATTCATTTTTTACTTTTTCTTTTGAAAAACCTCTCTTTTCTTTAGCAAGACCGATCTCCGGATTGGGTGAAATGGATGCCTTCTAAACCTACCCATTTCATAACCTAAGCCCCGAACTCAAATCTCTTTCAAATGGTTTTTCTATGTTTCCAATCAAATAATATAGGTGGCGACTCATAAAAAATAAAAGGAATCAGAATTTCTTTCTCGCAACGCTACAGTGGCGACTCCGCTGGGGACTGAAAATTAAGAGGCTTAAACTTGCGTCAAAATTAAAAGAGAGGTTTTTCAAAAAAAAAATTTGTAAATTCGAATTTTCTGCTCTCAGATGAAGCATATCTCGCGGCGAGATATCATATCTCGCGCGAGATATGGCTTCGGCAATCTGGTTGTTTTCTGGTTTCTCCTGTTCATCCCGTGGTCCAAGACGAGGGTCGAACATGCAAGGGGGATCCCAGAATTCATTATCTGCAGAGTTCCTGCATCTTAAGGCCTCCCTTAAGATGTAGAACTCGAACCTTTATTTTCCTTAAATAATTGATTATTATTTATGAACTGCGTGTGATTGGGTTTTATTTAATTAAAGTCCGGTCCATTGGGGATTCGGGAGTTGTAAATTAAATTATTTATCTCTCTTTATCTCTCTTTATGTGGAACTACGACGGCCTGAGTCTTCCTAGATTGGGAGAAACGTAGGCAACCACTTGGTGCGGCCACTATCTGTTTTCCTTTTGATTTTTCAAAAAAAATAAAACTTTCTATTTTACTCTATCACATAGATTGACTATCACACACGCGCACATCATACTATAACTGTCATTGCACTGCATACCCTCTATAAACCCGGGACCCACACTAAGGACGGATGACGGTAACCACCTATCCGCCGGTCTCTCCGAAGTTGGACAATCCCACTCCGCGTATTCAATCCACTTAGATTGTCATATCGCGGGGAGCCTAGCCTTCCAGACCTGCATCGCCACATTCTCATGTAGATTGACTTTTTAGGATCACTCCGTGACCGGTCGGTTTTTGACTCGGTGATCTTTTCTTGTTTTTTGACCAAAACAAAGCCATGCAAAATTGACAATGAAGAAGGATTCGGAAAAGTCCCTTCGGAAAAAGTCCCTTCGGAATGACCCTTTCGGATGTCCCTTCAAGAAAAATGTGCATATAATCCTTCAAAAAAAAAAAAAAATCTTACATGGCTTTGTTTTACAAAAATTGGATTGATTGCTTAGTCGTTAGGTTCTGATAAAGGCCTTAGAAACCCCTCAAAACGGACTTTCCGTTCCGACCAAAAATTAGGGCTAAATAAAAATCGACTTTCCGTGTGATTATCTCGCGCGGGATTACTTATCTCGCACGAGATAATGCTTCTGTCTGCTGAATTTGAGCCTGAGCCATTTAAGCCTCGCTTCCGACTCGTTGGGGCTAGATCCCGATATCTCGCATATCTTAAATGAGTTTTCGAAGCTACTCAACTCCAAGACTCCCAACACAATGTCCGACATCGACAACATTCCGGGAAATGAGACCTGTCCGAAAACAACCACAAACTTCGGAAGAAGCCAATGATCGCCTAGAAGTGCAACCTTCCCAAATCCACACTCTCGTGGAAGAAATGCAAGTGCTTAGGGCTGCACTAGCCAACAAAGAAAAGAAGAAGAAAAATGACTCTTCCTCAGGAGAAGAGGAGTCATACACTAAAAGGGCCAAGGGTCGCCGCAAAAGCAAAGGCAAGAAAAGAGGTACGAGTCTAGCTCATCATCTTCCTCATCCGACAATGAAAGCTACACATCCAAGAAAGAAAGCAAGGGGGAAAGCAAGAATGAACCCCTTACCATGGCCATGCTAGAAAAGAAACTTGAATCCCTTGATGTGAGTAAGGGAGCCTCGCTCTCTATTGATTACGATACCCTTCGTCAGTCCATGTCAAAGCTGCCTAGAAAGTACAAGACACCCGACATTGCAAAATTCAATGGCACCACCTGTCCCAAATCACATTTGGAGACCTACTCTTGGGCCATGCTACCTATGGGTGTTGATGACAATGCATTAGCCCAATGCTTTCCACAAACTCTCGATGGTGCTGCTAGAGATTGGTATATGACTCTCCCACTCTCTACAAGACTAGAGTGGCCACTCGCAAGTTGTACTTTCCAAAAGCAATACGAGGACAACTCCACTTATCGCACCACTAGAAGGGATCTTGAGCAAACCAAGCAGCTTCCAAACGAGTCCTTCACAGATTTTGTTAAAAGGTGGAGAACCAAGCTAACCGAAATTGTTGATAGGCCCAGCCTAGACGAACAAATTCACATCCTCATACAATGCCTTAGAGAGGAATATCAAGACAAGCTAGCCGGAAACTACTCTACTAGCTTCGCCGAACTTCACAAGTCGGGCATACGGTTAGATGACCTCATCAAACGAGAAAAGGAAGCCAAGAAAGAAAGTGGATTCCGTTACAACAAGAGCTCTTCTTCCTCCTCCAATCCCAAGGATGCATCTGTCAATGCCATTGTTTTCAATCATCCCGGAAATGGTAAGTACTCTGCGGTACCTCCACCACAAAAGAAGAAGAAAGATAGACATTATGACAAGCTTGAAGGAATCACCCAAGAAGAACTCTTCGAAGTGCTTGTCAAGAATGGGAAAATCAAACCAAGAGAGGGTGGACCTCCAAAGAAAGATCTTCCTGCCAAACATGCTCATCACCTCTTCTGCAAGTACCACAACTTCACCGGTCACGACACCAACTCTTGCTTCCACTTGAAAGACGTCATCCAAGATTTGTTTGACGATAAAGAGATAGGGTTACCAAATGTTGTTACTAATCCTTTGCCAAACAATGAGGTCAATTTAATAGAGATAGAAAGTAGCTTCGAGGACCCTACTCGTCTAGCCACAATTGTGGACGAGAGCCCTCTTGAATTTAATGAATCTTCTTTCTGTTATATGATGTCTTGGGAGGAAATCTTAGAACAAAAGGGAAAAGGGTCTAAAACAGTCAACCTACTCACACGATCCGGTCGTGTGATCATCAACAAAGACCCAAGGGATGAAAATCCTCCAAAACAAGCTAAAGCCTCATCGCCAAGTGAACCGGAGGACCCTCTCTTAACTCAATTGAAAAAGACACAAGCAAATATCTCGGTTTGGGATCTCATAGGAGCATCTCACAAGCACCGTGAGATGTTGAAAAAGGAATTAGCTCAAATGACCATTTCCTCAGAAGCAACACCCGAAGAGCTCACTCAAATGATTGGCCAAGTGCGGTTTGGCAACGTCATCACTTTCAGCGACTTGGACCTCCCATCCTATGGGAACAATCATCATGAGGCCCTTTACATGCTTTGCTAAGGTGAATGGGTACCGAATGCCACGCATTTTGGTGACAATGGTTACGCAATCAATGTCCTCCCGAAGAAAGCCTTATCATCATTAGGCCTCACCCACAAAGACCTCGAAGCCATCCGGGCATACTTGTAAGGGGGTACGATTGTCTTGCTAGAACCGCTCTGCAGGATCGGTTGTAATACACTGTAGAAATGGGGCAAGTCACTATGAGCATCGAATTTCAAGTCATCGACATCCGGCATCCTTCAACTTGCTTTGCTTGGTCGCCCTTGGCTACGACATAGGGGGTGTGCCCTCCTCCTTGCACCAATGCATCAAGTTCGAGACACAACAACACGATAGTCACCATACACGGAGAGATGGTCGGCTGCTAGTCCTATCCTCGAAGTACAACATAGCACTTCGATTTCTGTTCGGTGGTTTTGAGATCGAGAAAGAAAGCATTTGTGAATGTCATAGACACTTACAACGAAAACGACTACTCAAAGGCACTTAGGTTTTCCGGAAGCCTTCTGTCGGAGAATGATGCTAGCAAAAGGGTACTTTCCTGGATTGGGGCTTGGAAAGCACTTACAAGGAATAACGGAACCACCGCCTCACACAAAGCATGGACTAGGATACGACATCTCCATCCACGATGAAGATGACATAGAAGAGTGGGGCTTCACTCAAATCAAGTGGGAAGGAACCTCGTACAAAGGCTGCAATGACCCAAAGTCCAAGGATTGCAACCTCAAACCATATCGAAAGACACTCAATGGCTACTTTGTTCGAGAAGGGGAAAGTATTCCCTACTTTATCTTTTGAGAACCATGGGTGATGATAAAGGAAAGCGCCAACCGGGCTTTGAAATCTTCAGCGACTGCGATGCTTCTCCAGATGAAACAGAATCCGTCCCACTGATCCCTAATGATTTGTGGGGCACGAAGGCAGAAATGACAAGCGAATGGGACTTTGTGTTGGGAGAAGACATGCTGCGACAGTTCCAAGACTGTGCTAGGTTAGAAGACGGCCCGAGATTCATGCAATATCCAAGGGGACGCTCCAACTACCGACTACACAAGACTAATACGAAATGTGATGAGCCAATTCCTAAGCGGCACGTCAGGAGGACCCGATTGTTGATGAAGACTTCATGATCAAAGAGCTTGGTTGCACTCCCCACCCTCGCAGGAAGATAGACCCTACAACTTTTACATTAGAAGCGAGGCTCCACCTCCGATGAACTCACTCAAGAGGAAATCGAGGCGGTGGGCTGAACATGTATTCCCTTACTTCCTTAATGAAAACTTTGATCTTTCCGAGTACCACGAGATTGCTAACATCGTAAATGATGAATTAACTAATAATAATCAATATAACGAACACGTTAATAATGAATCATACGATGAGATAGATCAAGATAACGAACAAATCTTAAAAGAATTAGCTAAGCAGGTAGGTCGTTGTGGAAAGAATGGCCTGTTGACGACGAGGAAATGCAAACGGTTAATCTTGGGACGACGGAAGACCCCGAGAGAAACAAAGATCGGCGGCTTCTTGAGGGGAAGACAGAGAAACCTTGACCCGGCTCCTCGAGAATATGTCGACGTATTCGCTTGGTCCTACAAAGATATGCAGGTTGAATCGATCGGTTGTAGAACACAAGATACCACTGCTACCCAACGCCAAGCCGGTCAAGCGAAACTACGCGAGAATCAAGCCGGAATGGTCAATGCAAGTGAAAGAAGAAATCATGAAACTCTTGAATGTAGGGTTCATCAAAGTGATTGAATATCCGGAATGGTTAGCAAACACGGTGCAAGTAGCCAAGTCGAACGGGAAAATACGAGTGCTGTGTTGATTTCGGAGACTTGAACAAGGCATCCCCTAAAGATGACTTCCCGCTACCAAACATAGACATGTTGGTCGATGCCACGGCGGCATACGAGGTCCGCTCATTCGTCGACGGGTTCGCGGGGTATAACCAAATCCTCATGGCGAGAAGAGGACCGGCACAAAACGGCATTCACCACACCTTGGGGAACGTTACGCTACACGGTCATGCCGTTTGGCCTCAAACAGCAGGGGCTACCTATCGAGAAGCGATCCACGACACTATTCCACGACATGATCCATAAAGAAATAGAGGTGTATGTGGACGACATGATTATCCGCTCGAAGGGGACGAGATGGCCAACACTTGAGAGATCTCGAGAAAATTCTTCAATCGGCGAGACGGCACAAAATGAGACTCAACCCCGCCAAATGCTCATTCGGAGTAGTCAAAGGGAAAGTCTTGGGATACATGGTCACGAACGCGGCATAGAAGCGAGATCCCGCCAAGATAAAGGCCATTACGAGACATGCCTCCACCCGGGACACGAAAGAAGTAAAGGGATTCATGGGCGAGACTCCAATATATCGATCGATTCATTAATCAGCCCGGACTACAATGTGCGACCCCATCTTTAAGCTACTTAAGAAAAACGCACCTCAAGAGTGGACCGAAGAATGTCAAGAAGCATTCGAGGAAGTTAAGCACTACTTGACTTCCCACTATCTGGTTCCACCACACAAGGAGAAGCCCTTGAAGTTGTACCTCACAATCACGAGACAACGCATTAGGGGCTATGCTTGCTCAAGAACGGCCGGCTTCGCACACGAGAAAATGCCATCTACTTTGTCGGCCGCATGATTCCAAGGCGGTGAAATCAACTACTCTCCACTCGACAAGTCATGCGGTTGCTCTCGTGCAGGTATCACAAAGGCTAAAGCACTATATGGAAGCCTTTCCGATCCGTCTCATCGCAAAGATGGATCCTTTGAAATATATCCTAGACAAATCAAATTTGTCTTCGAGACTAGCCAAATGGTACTTCATGCTCGCGGGGTATGATATCACTTACGTCACTCGAAATCCGTCGGAGGGAGTGTATTCGCAGATCAGTTGGCCGAATTTCCTTGCGACGAAGTGAAGGGGAAGACCCGCGATTCACTGATGAGGACATCCTAAGCATAGAAGAAAATAAGTGGCAATTATTTTTCGATGGCGCGGCCAACAAGAGAGGGTTTGGCATCGGAATGTTATTGGTAGACCCTAACGACATCTACACTCCACTAGCGATACGTCTTGACTTTGACGCCACCAACAATACCGCGAGAATACGAGGCTTGCATAGCGGGGCTTGAGGCAGCCCTAGAACGCAACGTGGTGAACTCGAGGTATTCGGGGATTCCCAATTGATCATCAATCGGACATTGAAGAAGTGGAGGGTCCAAGATCCAACCCTTCAAAGATACGGTGCCCACCTCCAAGAATTGGCGCAACAATTTCAAGATGTCTCATTCCACTATCTCCCAGAGACAAAAATCGGTTTGCGGACGCATTAGCCACACTTGCTTCTTTGGTCGAAATCCCTAAAGGAAAAGCGGTTAAACCCTTCAAGATAACACGGCGTGCAACTCCTGCATCTGCGCCGTTATAGATCTTCACGGCTGCAAAAGACAAATGGTTATCCAAAGGTGCATTGTTGAAAACTCCGAAGGAAACCATGGTACCACGACATTTGGTATTTCATCCTAGATGGAACCATACCACTGAGACAGGACACGAAGACTCGAGATCGCCCTTAAGAGGTTGGGCGCCAATTACGTCATCAACGGCTTTGGCCGCTTATTCAAGAAACATTCCCAAGGAAACCTCCTTTGCGCCACCGAGGAAGAGGCCCAGGGAAATAATGGACCATGTTCATCAAGGCATATGTGGAACCCACATGAGCGGAAACATGCTCGCCAAAAAGATCATCGAACAAGGGTACTTTTGGGCGACCATGGAAGCTGTACCAAAATGGTCAAGAAGTGCCACAAGTGTCGAGATACACGCCAATCTTCGGCATGCACCGCCTTCCTTGCTTTGTACCCAATGACTTCACCTTGGCCGTTCTCTACATGGGGAATAGACGTGATTGGAAAGATCACACCCTTGAGAGCCAACGGACAACATTGTTTCGTCCTAGTAGCCATCGACTATTTCACTAAATGGGTCGAGGCCGCCTCCTACAAAGTTACGAATGCCGAGAAAGGTTGCGAGAATTCATCAAGCACAACATCATCTGCCGATATGGGGTTCCACAAGAGATGATATCCGATAATGGGTCACACTTCGAAAAGGAAACCGATCGCCTACTTGGCCAAGTACAAAATCACGAGACACAAGTCGTCTCCTTATAGGCCTCAAACAAACGGAGCGGTTGAAGCCGCGAACAAAACAATCGAGACTATCATCGGAAAAACGGCGAGTCATTTGGAAAAAGGCGCCCGACAAGCTACCATTCGCACTATGGGGGTACCGCACTTCGGTCCGAACGGCTACGGGAGAAACTCCACTACGCCCTCACATTCGGGATGGAGGGTCTGTCTTACCGATAGAATTGGAAATACCATCACTAAGGGTTCTCCTAGAAAACCAAGTGAATGAAGTCGACTGGCTAGAAAGCAGATACGAAGAGCTAGCCCTGTTGGACGAAAGAAGGTTGAAAGCAGCCGAACACACTCAAGCTTACCAAAGAAGAATGGCAAGAGCTTTCAACAAAAAGGTCAAGACAAGGAACATCGAGTAGGCGACACGGTGCTCCGTGAGCATCGTCCGGACCTTTCAACCCGTTAGGCAAGTGGGGACCAAGATGGATAGGACCCTACATTGTGAAGAAGATATTCTGCGGGGAGCCCTTCGGTGGTAGACTTAGACGGAGATCAACTACCGAAGCCGGTCAACATGGACAAGCTCAAGAAGTACTTCGCGTGACTTGGCCTCCTTAAAAGAAATCGCTCGCTAGGTTGAAAATCCCGGAAAGGACGACCTAGGCAAAAATTAGAGCTAGCACAAGAAAAGAAGCCCGCTAGATTGAAAACCCGAAGGGGCGGTCTAGGCAAAAGAAAGGGTGTGCATTAAAAAAAAAAAAAAAAAAAAAAAAAAAAAGAGAAGGGGGCCTTATCTCGCGCGAGATTACTCCACGGCCTGGAGCCATATTTTGTCCTTTTCTCAAAAATGAACTACGTTGGACCTGAGCCTCTTGTTTAATTGCTGTAAAAGAGGAACGTAGGCAGCCTTCGGGTTCGGTCTAATCAAATAAATAAATCAAAGTTGTCCCTTTTATTAATCGAATGCGTTTCATTAATGACAATAGGGAAATCCTAACCACAACGACTAATTTGCTAAGCTAACAAACTTGAAAAAAAAATAATAATAAAGCAGAAACAATTGATCTATCAAAGCAATCTCTTGGTACTCCTAAAGATCTAGCCTTTCATTAACTTGGTTGGCCGGCGGACATGGTCTCCACCGTCGTCGTGATCCTCCTTGCGCTTTGAGCCTCTCAGCGAGAACATCCCTCGAGACGATTAAAGACGATTCCGACAATCTCTTGAAGACATGAGGCCTATCCAAAGCTTGCGTCTTTCCGAGGCATTCCCTTGCCTCGCCTCTCGTACCAATCCCCATCAAGAAAATCCTGAGTTGGATCGGTTCGCACATTAGCGGGATCGGGCGAGCCTCGCTCCTTCGCAAGATCTTGCTAGCTACAAAAGAATCTCTTAGCGGTGAAAGCCGCAAATCATCAATCTTCAGCACTTAGGATGGCTAGGTATGGAGGAACCAATCCAAATATTTGTCGAGACGGGAAGATGCTTGCATTAAAAGTCCGAAGGTTCGACCAACGGTCCCGATTAGTTCCTTCACCCCATGCTTGAGCTAGCACTGCGCAAACTCTACACCAATATAAGACACTACACGAGAAGCTCCTTCGAAAAGATAAGTGTCCTGCTGGCGACCAAGCGACGGAGCACCGCTTGGGAAAGTAAAAGGAGGAATCTCGCAAACCCGGAAGAAACAACCTGTCAAAACCCTTGGTATTGGCAACATACTTGTTCAACCTCCAATAAGGTGGACACCGAGAGAATATCGGCGGTTTCGGTCTTCGCAATCAACTCGGCCCATTCATCCCATTGAAAGATCTTTGATCAACAACTTTCGCGTATGATATGTAAAAGGAGAATATTCCAACGGGGGACCTATCAACTTGAGATGCTCCCTAAGCCAAATAGTCAACGAAGGGGACTCCCTTGAGTCATGACGCCTTGATCCTATGCGGCTCATCAAGACCATGAAGGGTCTCACCCAAGATTAGCGGAATAATGTTCCTAGAACGTTTCCTAGCACAACAGAACAACTTCCACCGGTTGGGAATCGACCAAGCGCGTCCCTACACGTAAACAAAACATCTCAGAAAGAGAAAGAGCCGAGAAAGTTCCGCTTATGGACATGAAAAGCATCATCATCGGAATCACCGCTGAAGCGTCCGGAAAAGAAGAGCAATCAACCCACTTGCGGTGAACCAACCCATAGCAAGTATCAAGGGGATCCCTAACAATTCGTTCAAAGCCTCAGAATGATTCCTATGATACTTAGGAACGACAATCTTACCGATCAAAGGCATATCCAAGATAATGGCGAATTCCTCCACGGTAGGCACCATCTCATTCAAAGAAAAATTGAAAAGATGAATAGAGGGATCCCAAAATCGAGCGGCACCACTGCAATAACTTCCAATCCGGTTGGAGGTTCTTTAAAGTAAAAAGAATTCTAAATCCGAATTCTGCGATAAACTTATTGCGAGACCGGTTGCGAAACGACCTTACAAAATCCCTTGATGCTTGCTTGAAAGAGGCAATCACTTCAGAGGACAAAGAAAAATCATCGACAATCATGGACGTTGGGGCAATCTCCTTGGAAGCCATGGATCACAGGGTTGAAGAAGAAGACAAGAGTTTCACCCTAACAGGATATCTCTAGAGTTTGAAAGGCTAGAATGAGTTATCTGGCCGGACTACAGGGTGATTTTATAGGGAAAACTGTCAAAATCCTGTTCGAAAAAGGAAGAGATTTACTGCTGGGTAGCGTGTCTCGTGCGAGACACCTTATCTCGCGCGAGATATACCTACGGCAAAGCAACAGCAGTTCTACTCAAACAGCAATCTAGCCCCGACTTGACAAAGCAAGTCTCGAAAAACCTGCGTGTACAATTCATAACATGCAATAAAACACCATACTCAGGCTCAAAATTGCGGCCTATCGGCCATTCCCATTTCCGAAAAGCACATGGAAAGTCGAGAAAGTTAATTAAACTAATTAGACCTAGGATTAGGGGCTAAGAAAAAAAAACCATTGTTTTGTGCTACCTATGTGTTCCTAACAGGTACCAGAAAAGAATTATGCAGGCCCACACGGCCGATATGTGAATCATCAAATCATCGAGATAAAGAGAGAAAGGGAGGGGATCACGCCATCAAGTCGCTCGAGCCGCCGGCACCTCCGCCATCACCACCGGGGGGCTACCATCCCTCCTCGACCTCTTGGCTCCGCAAGTAGGGGTTATAAGCCGAGAGCCCATTTGTCGAGGCCGGCAGAAGAAGCCTTACGGAACGGCCTCTCGGACGGGTCGGAGCACAGAAGCCGTCAACCCGGCCATCTTGGTCGCTCCACGGTTGTAATCGGCCGCGGATATGGTGACGACAATCAAAGAAAAGAAGATGCTCGAGATGAAGTCGGACATATACACTTATATGGACGAATACGAGAAACGTACAAACGAAACATACAGAAGAGACATCGGCGGGAGGCGGTAACCCTCGGGAATCGATCGGGAGACGGGATGTGCCCCATCATCGGCATGCTCCCATCATATATGTGTAGCTCGAGAGGGCCGTAGTGCGGGGGCAAAAGGCGAGAGAACCGGTAGCACGAGAGGAAGTGCTAGGGTGAAGAACTGAAGCGAAGCGAGGCGGAGCCACGAGCATGTGATCGCCTATCCCCCGCGGGAGGGGACCCATCAACCGAGGCGAAACTCCGCATAAGAAGCCCGGGGATCACGCAAGCCGTCGCCGCATCACCCACCAAAGACTAGCATAATCATCCTCGGGAATAGAGTGGGTGGGATACATCGACCTCGGCGGATCCGCCGGCACCTTGTATGATAGTCTACCCAGGCCATGCGTGGGAAGACCCGCTCACCGAGATACATGGTATCTCCCTCCAAAGATACCGGCATCCTCTGCATCCCGGTGGCATCCCAAGCTCGATGCACCTCCGGCTCTAACGGGGTCCAAGGATATAGGCCCGGCCTCTCATACTCAAAGGTGTCAGCATAGCCGCGCCTCGCCACCGTCAAAGTCCAATCCTGGTCCTCCTCCTCATCAACGGTCCAATTCGGGTGGCTCCACCTCCTGATATCCGGAAACAAAGGGGCCCGGCTCTCCAACTCAAACCTATACAGCCCAAGGACGGTGTAGCCCCATATACGCACAAGAAAACGAACAGTTCGGTAAGGGAACACGAGATAGAGCATACGGACAGAAACAGAAACGAGAATCAAAGAGCATACCTCCCGGGCATAAGAATACCCCGACGAGTATCCTTGGTGTGCCTACACGCCTCATCCATGGCGTGGTAGCGAAGGCCAGTCCGGCGAGCCCCGGTCATAGCCGCTCACCTCATCCGAGATCAACCAACAAACGTAATAGAAAGACGGGCCGTAGAAGAGTGGTTCGCAAAAATAGTCTCGAAAGGATATACCGAGAGGGCACCCCTCACCGATCGATCCGTGGCGCATTTGGCTTCTCGGCATAATCATCAATCGGCCGGGAGGAGTCAACTCAGCAGCAAATCCCTTAACCTTGTTAGGGACGAAACCAATCAACTGCCTCCACGCCGCTGGACCCGTAGGCTTGAAATTCGGAAACTTCGGCAGGGGATCGCCAATAAACTCTAGTCCCGTGATGGCCAGAAAGTCAGTCGGAGTCATAGTTGCTTCCCCGAAGCGCAAATGGACCGTGTGGGTAGTGTCCCACCACCTCTCCCGAATAGCCTGGAGAACTTGGGGGGTCCGCCTAATTCCCCTAAGATTGTCAACAAAAGTCAACAAACCCGTTTGGGCCACCCTAGCTCGGACGCCGTCAAGATCCTTGATCTTGTCCCAAACCGCCTTAGCCATTTTCGGACTCCCCCGACAGTTCTTAATTGGCCTATATGACTGCAAAACAGAGGAAAAACAAAAAGGGCAACATTAGAAATCATTCCATGTCAAGAAATCAATGAAATAGAAGAAAATTTTTCATTGAGACATTTCATCGAACACTTGGCGTGCGTACAAGAAAAGCTTGCCCAAGGATGTCAATCATAATCCGAATCAACCTCTCCTACAATCCATGATGTGTAGGAGGCTCATACGCACACAACGCAACAACAATCATCCAAAGAAACGCACAAAATCAACGCATGCAAGAAGGAACCTAGTTCTAAGCATAGACAAAAAGAAAAGCCATTGATGGAATTTAAATTCAAGGGAAAGGGAGTTCAAACTCAATGCAATACAAGGATCAAAGAGTTGAGAAAGAAGCTCTTACCAAACCCTCCCGAACAGCGGTGGAGATGTGCGCGTGCCTATCGAAGGTGAGATCATCGCGGGGATAGTCCTTCCCTAGCAAATAGCTCCCCAAAATCGGGTTCCTTTGTTCTTGAGCCATTGATTATGGAGGGAGGAGGGATTGAGAATGGTTTAGGGGGAGAATCACCAATCAAATCCACAAGAAAATTGCAAAGAAAAGCGACCTTGGCTTGAGCTAGGGAGGGAATTTTGGAAAAGATGTTTTCAAAATAAGCAAGAGCTGCTGTTTATATGCCCCGACAGTAGATATCTCGCGTGGCATATCATATCTCGCCGCGAGATAAACCTTCTGGAAAAGGACAAAATTGTCCTCGACAATAAGCGTCTACGCAACGTCAAAGTTCAAAATTTTGACACATTTACCCTTGGAAATGATAAACTAGCAAGGAAACGTGGAAAAACCGGCACCGCAAGTCACAGAACGAGTCAAACGTGACATGCGCACGATCGCCCGATACGGCACCAGTCGCCCGAGAACCGAGTGATCCAAAGATCAACTCAATCCACATAATTCAGAGCCCAGAAAGGTGGATCGTCATCAAAGAAAAAGCCCGGTCCAACGCCCAGACAGGTGGATCGTCATCAGAAAAGCCCGGTCCAACGCCCAAACAGGTGGATCGTCAAACCAAAAGCCCGGTCCAACGCCTAAACAGGTGGATCGTCGAACTAAAAGCCCGATCCAATGCCCAAACAGGTGGATCGTCATCAGAAAAGCCCGATTCAACGCCCAAACAGGTGAATCATCATCCCCAACAACAAAAAGCCCGATTCGGAGCCCAAAAAGTCGAATCGTCACGAAACCAACAGGACTCAGAGGACCGGACAGGTAAGCCTTTGTGTTCTAACATAATTCCCGCAGGTTCGGAGCCCAGACAGGCGAATCTTCAGACAGGCAGGTATATTCTGAATTGGGTCTTGATTTGATTCCTCAGTATGAATTTACCTTTTCAAAAACAAAACCTTCGCAATTTCCAAATGATTTTCAAAATACCTAAAGCAACCTTTTCGTGTTTTGGAGTCGAACTACGTTTTGGTCTGATTCTCCGATAGAGATACGTAGGCAGCCGTGCGGCACGACCATCCCGATGTTCAGAATGATGTCTTTTCTATCGTCGACATGACTTCTTTCATAAGACTTGTCGCCGAGGGGCTTTGTAGACACCCCATTCTGAACACATCGGATCATACTTATACCACTCTAAGTCTCGCTTTGAGTCAAGAAGTAGAAATCCACCATTTCGTCATGTTTCGTTAAGTTTTGACTAACCACCGTTAGTTTGGGACTAAACTGCATACGAGATAACGAGGAAAGGACAAAACTGTCCACAGGAGCAATATCTCACCGCGAGATGGCGTGTCTCGTGCGAGATATCTCCCTCTGCAGATTGCAGACGACAGTTCCCTCGTCGATTTCAACCTCTTTCCGGGATAAAACTTTATCTCTCCGGCCAACCAATGGGAGAAGAGGTCTAGAACCATCTGATAGGGTTTTAACTCTCCACTTCTTCATATCCAACCTCTATAAATACTTGGTGACTTCCAAGGCTCAAGGGATCGGAGGTCGGAGGTCGAAAATCCCAAACCGCAAATTTACACAACACATACACATTTTGTCATTTTCTTTCCCTGAAAGAATCCCTCAAAATCACCCTAAAACTCACCTCATAGTTTGTTTGTCAACCTTGTTGATAATCAAGCATCAACCTCCAAATCAAGGACCAAGGCGAAGCTCTGTCCGTGTGAAGGGTCGACTCTAAACTTGAGTTGAAACTCTGCCCAAATCACCTCACGCAAGGTAATTCCTAATCTTCCTTCTAATTGATTGTTAGAGTGGTATAAGTCCATAGAATCTAGGATCGGCCTAGAGCCTCTCCAAATCATGGAGACGGTCTCGAAGCAATCGATTCTACATTCCGTTTGACCTCGTCAAATGGACCTTTATTTGTAGTATTTGGATTCGTTTTTTTTACTTCTTCTTTTGAAAAACCTCTCTTTTCTTTAGCAAGACCGATCTCCGGATTGGGTGAAATGGATGCCTTCTAAACCTACCCATTTCATAACCTAAGCCCCGAACTCAAATCTCTTTCAAATGGTTTTTCTATGTTTCCAATCAAATAATATAGGTGGCGACTCATAAAAATAGAAAAGAATCAGAATTTCTTTCTCACAACGCTACACCGGCGAACAACATTGGATAGCAGTCAAGAATATCCTCAAGTACTTGCGAAGAACTAAGGATGTATTCTTGGTCTTTGGAGGAATGGAAGAAGATCTTGTAGTTAAAGGCTACACAGATGCTAGCTTCCAAACCGACAAGGTTGATTTCAGATTGCAGTCTGGATTTTTGTTTATGCTTAATGGAGGCACTGTGAGTTGGAAAAGTTCCAAGCAAAGTACCATCGCTGATTCTACAACCTGAGTACATAGCAGCATCTGATGCAGCTAAGGAAGCCGTTTGGATCAAAAAGTTCATTAGTGATTTGGAAGTCGTTCCAAGCATCAGAGATCCTATTGAACTTTACTGTGACAACAATGGTGCCATTGCACAAGCAAAGGAACCAAGGTCACACCAGAGATCCAAACATATACTTCGATGTTTTCACATTATCCGAGAGATATGTGAAAGGGAAGACGTAAAGATATGCACAGTAGACACTGATGACAACGTGGAGGACCCATTAACTAAGGTCCTCCCACAAGCTAAGCATGATGGTCATGTTAGGTCCATGGGTATTCGTTACATGGGAGATTGGTTCTAGTACAAGTGGGAGACTGTTAGTGTTATGCCCTAGGCCTATGATTGATAGACTTATGTGTTGACATTATTTATTATTATATGAGATGTTTATCATTTGATTATTATATATGTTTTGTATATTTGTTTATAATAATCTCCGTCCCTAATTATTAAGAGAATAATTAGTATAATTGTCAATGGATAATCATACGATGATTATATGTATAGAGATGCACATTGAAATTATGGGTACTTGTTAGAGAACAAGTGACTGGACTCGACCCGCATGAGATTTATGTCATGGTCAAATGTCATAATTAAATCTCATAAGGTTACTTCATTTAATCCCTAGACCTGAGATTATCATGACCTTACATATGATGAAAGTCATGTTTGATTTTAGTCAAACGATATCTTAACACGATATTTATAAAGGCTAATTTTGGCATGATCGGATTCATGATGGAAAGGATGATAAGTCAAGATGGAATTTGTCCCTCGAAAGAGAGATGTTTTGCTTGGGCCCCTCGATGAGTGATAATGATGAAAGTGTATGGCCGTACCCCAATATGATTGGAATTATCATTATACTCAAGAATCGAGAAAGCATTGAACAAAGGCAAGTTGATGAGGACTATGACTTGTGTTCAATATAACATCGTGAGACAAAGGGAGAAATGGAAGTGTACCATTGGAAACGTGAACTCTTACGTTACATTATTTGGGTAGACATAATGGCTTGCTAGAGTCCGCTTATGTCTTATGAGGGTCGATATGATCGAACTCATTGCCAACATAATGTAATCCTATTGGGTCACACACAACTAGAATGGATTGGTTAAACCATGGGAAGAATGATTGAGAAAAACCTGAGGTGACTCATTGTATCGCGCGACAGAACAAGTCCACGTGACTCGTCTGGTCGTGTGACACAATAAGTCTACAAAGTTAATTTTGGACTCGTTTCCTAATTCGATTAGGAAACACATATTGATGCTAAAGTAGTATAAATATAACAGTCCGTCAGCCCTAAAAAGCTAGCCGAAATTCTCAAAAGAAATTCACAAACATATTCTCAATATTATTCCAAGGTTTTATAGGATCTAGCAATCTTCAAGAAATTGTTCTTGGATCCATTCGAAGGTGTGGATACCGAAAGAGGGTCTTCGCTCGTTCATCGATCAAGGCCTAGAGTTCAAGCAAGTTGAAGAACGAAGTTTGTGATTCGAAATCACATAATAAAATTGTTCGATAGCTCAAGAACGGAAAGCATTCAAGGTTGGTTATATCTATCTCATAGTTTTTCAAGTTAATTATATAGAACGGATCCTAGGGCTTATTGGGTTTTATGTTAATTGATGCTTAATTCTGCTGCGCATGGACTCGTAAAACCCAACACATAATTCGAACAATCTAAAACAGGAAGACGTTTTTGGTTTGGATTTGCAGGATCAAAAGCCATGACACCTAGACCAAGCACTTAGTATCGTCAAGTGAGCAGCTCTGATACCAATTGAAATTGTCACGGCCAGAATCACAAGTTATATCCAAGGTGATAACAGCACCAACGATAGCACTTGGGATAGCACACACACACTTCAAAAATAAAACAATTTTGTAAAAGAGTTTGCAGCGGAATAAAAACACCAAAATTGTTTTTTTCTCAAGTTATATAAATATAACTTGAGAGTGCCTCTTAGGCAAGACTTTATAATCACTATAAATGAATTTACAAAGCCGAAAATGTTCCCTATAGCTATAACAAGTTTGAGCTCTATGGAACAAGAGATAAAGAACGAAATCCTATCCTAGCCTTCACACAACTTGATACCAATGTAATCAAGTGCGAAATTACAAGGGAGGAAGGATTAAAAGAACCAAACAAAGAACTCTATCTCTAAGCTTTCGAAGGTGTGAATGTGTTGACGTAAATTGGCATGTCTTGGTATGTCTTCAAATGAAACCTTCCAAGCTTATTTATAGTCTTCAAATACTTGAAGGCTACTCAATTAACAGCCTTGGGGCTGTATTTGCACGTTGAGGAAGAGTAGGGAGAGTGGTTGAGATTGTTCCTCAATTCTAGCTCCCACTTCCTAAAATGTAGCAACCGAGTTGATTAATCCTCAAGTCAAGCTTCCATGCCTTGTACTCCCAAGCTTTATCAACCTTGTACTCTTCTATAACTCAGCAACAACTCCTTGACCAAGTCTCCACACGTTTTTAGTGTTGTTGCCAAAGTTACGGTTTTATGCATAAAATGCATAAATCATTTCCTTCCAAAATCCACACGTGTCTAGCTCTTTCTTTGATGCTATTGCACTCTGAAATATAAACATAAATCATAGACTATACAGATTATATTAGCACATTAGTCCATCAAATAATAAACAAGAAATATTCAACTATATAAATTCCAGTTCAGGAAATCATCTGCGATATCACCTGGAATTTGGGAAATCATCTACGATATCACCTGCAGTTTACACTTACACCAATCGTGGTGACATTGCCTTTCGATATGTGGGGAATTGACTTGAATGGGCCTTTTCCCAAGGCTAGAGGTGGGTGTCAGTATGTGTTGATTACTTCACCAAATGGACGGAGGCTAAGGCATTGGCGAGAATCGCGGAGGACAATGTTATCAAGTTTCTCCAGGAAAATGTATGGTGTAGATATGGGCTTCCAAGGGCAATCATTTCAGATCATGGGACTCAGTTTGAGAAGATTTTTTTTTGAAGAATGTGAGAGATTGAGTGTTAAACACCGAAAGTCGACAGTTTACAGGCCACAGTGCAATGGGCAGGCAGAGGCGGTAAACAAACATATAATTGCCGCATTAAGCAAGAACCTAGATGGAAGGGGTGGAGCATGGCTAGATGAATTGTCAACTGCTTTGTGGTATGTAAGAACAACTGTGAAGGGTTCAACTGGAGAAACAACGTTTGCACTCACTTATGGGTCAGAAGCAATGGTGCCGACAGAGATGGCCTTACCTACTTACAGAGTTACTTATTATGATGAAGTCAAAAATGAACAAAGTCGTTGCAATGATCTTGATCTGTGTGATGAGAAGAGAATGACTGTGAGAATGAGGATGATCAATTACAAGTAGAAAATGAAGGCGCAACATGATAAAAGGGCCAAAAAGAGGTTGTTCAGTATGGAAGATTGGGTTCTAAGGAGCATAGAGGCAACTGGGAAAAAGCCTAGATTCTCTAAGCTTGACGAAAAGTGGGAAGGTCCTTTCCAAGTCGCAAAGATTATCAGAGAAGGTACTTATCAGTCAAGAAAGAAAGATTGGGAAGAACTGAAGAATGCTTGGAGCGTGGATCACTTAAAGCGGTATTATCAGTAGAATGTCACTCATTTTCTATGTTTTGATTAGATATACTTTGTTCCTCTTGTTTTAGAATTAGTGAAATTTAAATGAAACTTGCTATTCTAGAATGATATAGTTTGATGTGAAGCGAGAAACAAGTATTAATGAAATCTCTTAACGTGATGATTTTACAAGGCTTGCCAATTTTAATTTTGTGTTAATTTTTTATTGCATGGAATGACAGATGTATGAATGGCGCGGACAAGACATGTATACTACGTATGAAATGACGGAGGGAGGTTGTCGCCCTAGTAGGCACCCCCAAATCTTGAAATGACGAAGGGAGGTTTCCGCCCTTGTAGGCACCCCCAAAGCTTGAAAATGATGAATGGAGGTTGCCACCCTAGAAGGTACCCCCAAAGATGAAATGAAGAAGGGAGGTTGCCTCCCTATTAGGCACCCCCAAAGCTTGAAATGACGAATGGAGATTGCCGCCCTAGTAGGCACCTCCAAAGCTTGAAAATGACGAAAGGAGGTTGCCGCCATAGTAGGCACCCCCAAATCCTGAAATGACGAAGGGAGTTTGCCGCCCTATTAGGCACCCCTAAAGCTTGAAATGACAAAGGGAGGTTACCGCCCTAGTAGGCACCCCCAAAGCTTGAAAATGAAGAAGGGAGGTTGCCTCCCTAGAAGTCACCCCTAAAGATGAAAATGACGAAGGGAGGTTGCCGCCCTAGAAGTCACCCCCAAAGCTTGAAAATGAAGGGAGGTTTCCACTCTAGAAGGCACCCCCAAAGATGAAAATGACGAAGGGAGGTCGCCGCCCTAGTAGGCACCCCCATAGCATGAAAGTAACAAAGGGAGGTTGCCGCCCTAGTAGGCACCCCCAGGATATGATGAAGGCTAAGGAAGTTTGTCGTCCTAGTAAGAACCCCCCAAAATATGATAAAGGCAAAGGGAGGTTGCCGCCCTATTAGGAACCCCCAAGATATGATGAAGGCTAAGGGAGGTTGTCGCCCTAGTAGGCACCCCCAAGATATGATGAAGGACAAGGGAGGTTGACGCCCTAGTAGGCACCCCCAAGACAAGAAGAAGACCAATGGAGGTTTCCGCCTAGTAGGTGTAAGTACCCCAATCCGGACCGCTCTCCATCCGAGCATGCGGGAAGGACACTGAGGGTCTACTTATCCGTAATCACAAAGTCACGTGACTTTCCAAGGATCAAATTGACCAAGAAAATTAGAGAAGGACCTTTTGTACAATAAAAACATCAAAAGGACCTCGCAGGAATGACAAAAGTCAAAAAATACTGACACTGCACTTTGGTCCACACGGACCACCTTGCAAAAGGAAGTGTCTACCGTGCGGACTTGCTTGTCATTTCCAGAGGCTATAAATATAACCCTCTTGCTCCTTCATTTAAGACATGAGAAACCAACACCAACACAAAAAAATAGCACAAGGCAAGAAAATCTGAGAAGAGTGAGCATTAGGGAACATTCTGCCTAATTGAGAGCATAATTCTCTCCTTCTTAATCACCCTAAGCAAATCACACACTTTCCCCACAAAATCAAACCCTAGGAAGATAGAAAAGAACCAATATTGGTGAGATCTCCTTCCAAAACCTAAATAATGTTTTAATCTTTCATTTCCAAGTCTTTTAATGTATTATGAATCATTGTTGTTAAATATACCATTTATAATGTAGTCTTTACTTGTTTTGTACATTGTAGACCCAAACCATCTAAATGATCCTATAAGATTTTCCATGCACAATGTGCTTAAGAATGGAGGTCTAATGGTGATAGTGGTTTGTTTATATTCCATGTATTGTCTTTCCATTATTTACTTTCAAATGTATTTACTTTCTAAGATCATCTTTTGATCCTTTTTTTCTTTTGAGTTACTATGATATAAGTAACCCTAATCACCAAGGATGAACTCATCACTCATGTCAAAGATGTGGTCCTAGGGATTATGGTTACAATGTTGATGTAACTTCATTTCTTTCACTTTCTTCTTAAAATGTGACAAAAGTTCAAGTTTAAACCTTCAAAAGATTTCTCATTTATTTACTTGAGGCAAACAATCTCCATTGTTGATTCTCAAGAAAAGCTTGAAACCACCATTGTTGTACTATCTTAAGGCTTGGAGATGACAACCCTAAGATTGGACATTTCCCTCCTTTCTAAGTTTTATTGCCAATTTTCTGGACAATCCAGAAGTTGTCACCCTTCTTTCCCAAGTATAATCAAAGTAACATCAAGAATTAAATGAGATACAAAAAAACAGCTTACTGCATATCATAATCCGTACGGACCTCCTTGTAAAGGGACACTAGTCCGTACGAATCAGTTTGCAGCCTGTAATATTTGGTTAGTTTTCCAGTTTTCTACATTTTCAGATTTGTTTTAAACCCCCCTTTTATCAAAGTAAACAGTTTTCTATAAAAACTGCACAGTTTTTCCATATTCTTTTAAATTACGAGGCCAGAAGATTTTTAACACACACACACACACAACTTTAAAAAAGATTTAGACAATCTCATGGACATGAGGCATTTCGGGTGAGCACAAAAATCTCTTCCCGATCCGTAATGTGACCTCCGAACTAAAAAATCTCACATCAAAATCCTTTTATCAATGTTTTGTGCTAACAAAAAGGCATGGCGACTCTCTTTTTAAAGAAATTCATCCGTCCAAACTTTAAAACACTTTTTCACCTCTCAAAAAAAGAGCGAGGTCCGACGCGCTCGGGCATCCGCTAGATCAGATAATTTCAGTTGGCGACTCCGCTGGGGAAAGGTTTTGTTTTAAAACTTCTTTAAAAAAAAAGGAGGGAGTCTTTAAAACATTGCGCGGGTCAAAAATTCGTTTACCCCTTCTTTGACTGTTGTGTTTGTGTGTTACTTTTCTTTTCCTTTTTTTTCTTTTGCTTATTAAAAAAAAAGAAAAAAAATGTGCCTCGTATATATCATGCTCTTGGAAGTATCTCTTTTTGTTGCGCATGTTTGGCACATAAAAGGCTCTCATTGTTACTCTGCTAATAAATTGTTTTGAGCATCTTTTCTCTTTTTACTTATAATGATGTTTGTGTATGTATCTTTAAGACACATTTTGCAAACTTCTATTTTAACTCAAAAAGGAATTTTAGTTTTCACACACTACGCGCACTCTTGCCATGAACACTTGCACTCTACAACCCTGAACCCAGGGTGGTCTTAGTTGCAGCTCGAAAGGTGTTCATATGCCTTTCTTGCGCGCACGAGATCATTCCAAACAACCCATCCTCGCCCATGTCAACCATGCACTATTTACGTCACACTTTGTCTGAGACTTGGTTGGTTTTTGACCCAGTTCGTGTCATGAAGCCTAAATGTATATCCCATATCGATCGTTTTCTGAGTCAAAACCTAAAAGTCAAGGTCCCTTGCGAAAGCAAGCTTGGCAAGGTCATCTATTGACCTAATCTTGATTCCTAGTGTTAACTTAGACACTGACTTATATTGGATATACGTCAACGCCCAACGTGACACCATGTCATCGAGCCTTTAATGCCTTACCCATGAAAAATATGACCTAGTCAAATCTGTAAGTCAAAGATCACTTGCGAAAGAAAGATAAATAAAGGTCACGCCAAACTTTGACCCAATCTTGACTTAAATATATTGGCTTTGTTCGCAATTCGCATGGCAGGGACATTGAAACTCATATGACATGCTTGGTCCTTAAGTTCATTTCTCTTTTTGGCCGGTGGAATCTGCTTGCCCTATAAGACCTTCGCCCAAGGTGTCTTCCCTGGGAGATTGAAATACATGTGAAAAATGAGGGGCTTATAGACTTAATGCTGGATTCCACTGACCCAGGATCTAGAGTAGTTGCAAAAAAAATAAGAGCAATCTTCTCCAACCGTTTAGGATTCTGAGAATACATGTTTTAAGTAAACTTGAACATCTAATAAGATAAAAAAACTGCATGTCGCATGAGCCTTCGCCTTTAGCCAAATACCTTCCCGAGTCTAAACAGTACCTTTCACCTAATGCAGCGAACCAAGAGTGGTTGAGGGTCCCGGGTTGCCGTCTTTTCAGCATTGAGGCCACAAGGTCAGACAGTCCCTCAGGTTCTGCAGTTCGAATCGTCCGCTACTCCCCAATGTCAGGGTCGACAGATAATAGTGACGGGAATGGAAATCCGCCCTCGAGAAATCTTCAGACAATAGAAGAGGTCTTACAAGCTTTCAAGGCTCTCAAAAAATGCCAAGAAGAACAGCAGGCCTGGATCGTAGATACCATGCATCGTCGTGAGACAGTTGCAGTCCCCCAACCAGATGGGACATTTGTCCTCATAGAAGACGAAGACGTGCCAACTCCCTCAGCCTCTCAGAATTACTAGCAAGTCCCTCCCCCATAAAACTACGGAAATCCGACAATGCAAAGCAATTCCCGCTCAAAGCCTCATTTGAACATCAATCAAACAACTACAGCTGCCCAACCTCAGTACAGTCAGTTTCCTGGCCCCGCTCCACAGACTCAGTATCACCAGCATACTTATGGGCTCGCTCCCTCAGATCCTAATGCTTCTCAGTATCCACCAGGGTTCAATCATTTGCCTCCTTATGAACCCAAAAGCAACAATCTGAAGTCACAGTGCCAGCCAGGAGCAGACAACCCAAGCAGATATCTAGATGTCTCGAATTTTTTGCCTTCCAGACTGCCTCTTGGGGCCAATGAGGCATTCCCCCAGTTCCCAAGCACGGTCCAACATGGTGCCCATGGCCCCTGTTTTGGCAATAAAGGGTACGGACTTGTATACACCAACATGCCTCCCCATGATTCCCGAGTGGCGATTCCATCAACAAATCCACCTCCATATTTGGGTTCCACCCTAGGAAACAACAATCTAACCCCATCTAATGATCCCCATGTGGCTTGGTTAGTCGAACAGGTGAAAGAAATGCAAGAAAAGATGGTTAGTTCCCGAAAAGATTCACTCATGCCTACGGATCCAAGCAAGGTAGTGCCTCTTCCCCCGAAGTTCAGGATGCAAGAGATGGAAAAGTTTGAGGGAACGGAGTTTCCAAAGACCCATATCGATACCTATGTCCTAGGTATGAGGGCCAAGGGTGCTACTCCTTAGCAAATGGGGGATCACTTCCAACATTCCTTAAAATCCACGGCCTTGAGGTGGTTTCTCAACGTGAAGGCAGAAAACCATTCCACCTAGGAACAAATAAGTGATGTCTTTCTAGATAAATACCATGCTAATCTAGAATGGGAGGCAATGAGGCATTCCCCCAGTTCCCAAGCACACTCCATCATGGTCCAGATAATCATGCCCCTGGCTTCGGTTTTGGCAATCAAGGGTACGGATTTGTATACACCAACATGCCTCCCCAGGATTCCCGAGTGGCGATTCCATCAACAAATCCACCTCCATCTTTGGGTTCTACCCCAGGAAACAACAATCTAACCCCGTCTAATGATCCCCATATGGCTTGGTTAGTCGAACGGGTGAAAGAGATGCAAGGAAATATGGTTAGTTCCCGAAAAGATTCGCTCATGCCTACGGATCCAAGCAAGGTAGTGCCTCTTCCCCCGAAGTTCAGGATGCAAGAGATGGAAAAGTTTGAGGGAACAGAGTTTCCAAAGACCCATATCGATACCTATGTCCTTGGTATGAGGGCCAAGGGTGCTACTCCTCAGCAAATGGTGGATCAGTTCCAACATTCCTTAAAATCCACAGTCCTGAGGTGGTTTCTCAACATGAAGGCAGAAAACCGTTCCACCTGGGAACAAATAAGTGATGTCTTTTTAGAGAAATACCGTGCTAATCTCGAATGGGAGACAATGAGGCATTCCCCCAGTTCCCAAGCATGGTCCAACATGGTCCAGATAATTTTTCCCCTGGTCCTCTTTCTACATCCCATCGCTCGTTTATCGATAGTTCGAGATGAGGCAGGAGCCTTTGCTGGGTTGGAACGACATCGCCACTATGGAGGTAGCTTCTTTCTCTATGATAGATCCAGATGACTTCCTTTTCTTTATGAGGGTATGGAAGTATTCTGACTTCCCTATTATGGTACTCCTTAGATGTCGGGAGAGTGTTGTTCTGACCACCGAGTACCTGGATTGGTATGAGCAGTATCTTGGGCAGGCCCAAGTGATTTTGGGGAGCAGGCGCGAGGCAATTCTGGGGAAAGATTGTCATCTCAGCTACAGCCTTAGGAGTGCGGAAGCTTGGGCTAACCCTCAGGATGTCACGAGAGATGCTTTGTTTGACTATGAGACTAGGGTTGACCGATTGACGGAAAGAGGTCCTCTTTTACAGACTCGCAGGGAGGAGATCCGAGCCGAGGCACGGACGAATGAGGCTGTGAGAGTGACTGGATTGCTTAACTTGACAATGAGGACTCCTGTTCTCGGAATGAGGGAGACAGAACTCGCTCACGTGGAACGAAGGAAGACTCGCTGGACGAGGGAAGAAAGGGAAGAATGGCGAAGGGACAAGCGCGAGTGGCGCGAAATGACCTCCTAAGTATCCACTCATCGTCATTTGCAGACACATTATTTGTTAAATGTATTAAGTTGTCTTTTAGCATGTTATGAGTTTGAGAGTAGACCGTTCTTGTACTCATCAAGAAGTGTTTTAACTTGTAATGATTTGTGATTTACTTTTAAAGCTTTGTCGAGATGCAAAATCTCTTGCTTGCCTTTTGTCTGAGCCTTGATGGCATCCAATTTTTTGGATTTTGGTTTATTTTTTAGACCGAACCAATGAATGCTGCCTACATTCCCCTCGGAATGAGGGGCTCAGGTCTCCGTAGTTCGTCCTTCTTTTTATGAGAGAAGGGAAGACATAGAAGGGGGAGAATGGTGCAACCCTGATTTTGCCTAGATCGCCCTTAAGGTGATTCATTGAATGGCATGAATACTTGTGCGACCTTTGGAGAAAAGCTCGAATGGAAGGTTGGATGATGAGGCACGGACCTTGAGGTAATTCATTGACAAGTCATATTTGACGGAAACTTCAATGATTCCATTGCTTTTTGATCGTTGCTCTCACGGGAAGAGAATTAATTTGAATATAGCTTAAGGACTTATGATATTCTTTCGCCTTTGCCTTCATCCATTGAGCTTCTGACTAGCGGTACTGGGTACTTGGCTTTTTTTTTCTTTTTTGCCCCTGCTTGAACTTGCTTGATGCTCATGAGGGGGAAGGAGAAGCCCCTAGCTTGTTGTTGACATGAGAGCAATCATTTAATGATGTCTATGTCATCATTGACTTCGTCAAGGTGATGGTAGGGATGTGATTTTGGAAAGTGTATGGCTTGATGGAGGCCTTTGTGTGGGGTATGGTAAGGTGTATGGGGATCTATCAATTGACTTTCTCACACCAATTAATCAAAGCATTAATCCTTTGGGGAATTATTTGTTGAGCAATGCAAGTGATCATATAGAACAAAACCCTTTCATTAAATGTAATGTGGGGTGCAAAATAATGTCTCAAGTCTAGCAAGAAAAGAAAGAAGACTCATGTAATTAAAGACTTAACTACAATGTCCGAGGAGGACTTGATTGAACGAGAAAAGTACTAGAACCTATGAGGTTTGACTGTATGATTTTTTTTTTCTTATGTTTTTTAAGAGTGTAGAGGGGTGGGGAGAAGAAGACTCGATATTCTTTAGGCGAAGTATCGGCGGAGAATTCTCCGATTTGCGTCTCTATAGGCTCTTCAGCAGTCCTCAAATTCACTTTGGTCAAAACCTTCTCGGCAGCTTGGGCCCGATTTTCCTCTCGTTTGACAACATGCTTAAAGATTTGTTTAAGGTATTGTTCATTAATGTGTCTACGTATTTATCAAGTGAATCATTATTAATTGTTCTTGATTTGTTAGTTAATTTATCATTTGTTAAAGTGGCAATGAGGGGATACTCAGAAAGGTCAATTTTTTTATTTAAAGCGTAGGGGAATACATTGTTGGTTATGAACTCATAATCGTCCGATGTAAGGCCGTCAGATGACTCGAGAGACTCGAATTCGAATACAAAAGACTCGAAGCTAGACTCTAGGAGATGAGGGGTTATACCAAGCTTCTGAACCATCTCTTTTTGTTGGCTGTGGGTCCGCATTTGTGAAAGTTATGCCATTTTTGGCACTGCCACTTGCCTGGCCTATCTCGAACTGCCTTATCTCCAGGGAGCGTTCAATCCACCCATTGGTGTGCCCCGATGCCAATAAATAATTGTTGGGGAACAACCATTCTCAGATTTTCTCTTTCGAATTCTTCATTACAGAAGCCCCAAGTTCTATCTTCACGTCCCCAATCATCACGGGAAATTGCAGAGGACTTATCCACCATGCATACCCCGTCATTTATAGGGAAAGGATTTCTGACAGTGTTAGGACCGCAGGGGCATTTTGTAGATACCCCATTCTAAACCAATAATTTCATGATTACACTACTCTTCGTCTCTCTTTTGTGTTTTGATGAAAGCATATTAGTTTCGTCATTTTTCATTAAGTTTTTAACTAACTTTGTTAGTTTTTGACCTAACTGACTAACGGAATAACTGAAGAGGACAGAATAGTTAATTGACTAGTTGTCCCGCACGGGACATACGTGTCTCGCGCGAGACATCTTTTCTGCAGAATGTGCAGATTCACTTTCCTTGTCAATTTCAACCTCTTTTCTTGATAACTCTTATCCAATCCGGGTCTCTACTGATCTTAGAGTTCTGGAACCTTCTTTGGGAGATATCCTAATCCACTTGAGTCTCCTAATCTTGGTGACCAAGTAAATCAAATCCTATATATACTAGATAACTTTCAGTATTTCAGAGGCCCCGAATTCATAACACAACACACACAATTTGTTGGTTTCTCTCCTTGAAAGACTCCTGCAAATCACTCTAAAACAAAACCCAAATTTTGTCCATCAACCTTGTTAATCGACGAATACCAAGATTCAAGCCTAGAAACAAGGCAGAACTCCATCCAAATCACTTCTCGATCGAGGAAGGAGGAGGAAAACACTTAGAACCACGTTCTAAACCAAATACTTTCTAAACACAAGGTAAACTCCTATATTTTTACTTTCTTTTTCTCAATCCCTCTAATTGCTTTTAGAGTAGTGTAATCCCATCAAAAGGGTTAGCCTAGAGTCCCTTCAATCCATGGAAGTGATCTCAAAGCATGCAACTCAAAATTCCCAATTAAGAAATTAATTAGGGTTTTCTTGTTCTTATTTAATTATATTGTTTTGATAATACTCAATTGGCAAGACCAATCTTCAGATTGGGTGAAATGGGTGCTCCACGACTGAAATTACCCGGGATCGTGCGCGGGGCTGCGCGGCAATGCGGTTGTATTTCGCGGATGTTTTGGGACCTCACTTTCGGGAAGGAGAGGAGTCGCCACGCGGTTTTGTATTTTGAGCCCAAACGTTGAAAAATGGCTTGAAAAAGGGTGTCATTTTTATTGGTAGCAAAAACTTGGAAAAGGCTTGAAAATGGGACGTTTTTATTGGTAGCCAAAACTTGGAAAAGGCTTGAAAATGGGACGTTTTGATTGGTAGCCAAAACTTTACAAAAGGCTTTTTTAGTATCGGAGATTGTTAGGTTCGGAGGCCACGTTACGTTTAGGGAAGAGTATTTTGAGATCACCCGAAATGCCTCATATGACCAGTCTTTCTACCTTTCTCGAAATTGTGTGTGTGTGTGTTTTTGCATTTTAAAAATGGGGGCTTGAATGACAAGCTTAATCTTGGTTTGAATTTCAAACGTTGATTTAATGATTTTTGGGAAAAAGCGAGCGTTTGAATGACAAACGTCGGTTTTGGAGTTTCTTAGGAAAAGGGGTGCAAATGACGAGTTTGAATCTTTAACTTAAGTGTCAAATGTTGACTTTTAAGAAAAGAGCGTTTTAATGTCAAATGTCCGGTTTTGAAATTAAAGATGATCGTTTGGATGCCAAACGTTACTTTGCGCGTTTTGAAAGAGAGTTCGAATGACGAACTCCGGTTTTGAACCGGGCATTACATTGTTAGCGATTTTACGGAAAAAAAGCATTAAATGATATGAGATCAACGAATCGTTTAGCGACTCGGACTTTGATAAGTAAATACTATCACGAGCCAAACGGCTCGGACTTGTAACTGACAGTATTTAAAATGCGGTATCAACGGAATCAAACGATCCGGATTTTAAAGGTGCGATCAACGAACCAAACGGCTCGGACTTGTAAAGTTGCGTAATTTAAATGAAAATCAACGGATCAAACGATCCGGAATTTGTAAATGAGTATCACGAACGAAACAGTTCGGACTATGAAATTGCGAATCAACGGATCAAATGATCCGGACCGTAAATGACATAAAAGTAAAGAACGGGGCCGGAACGCCGTTTTAACCCGAGATTATTTCTCTTACGGGAGAGAAGAGGATCTTGGACTAAAACGTATCGGACCCCGTTAGAGGGTGACATCCACATTTCAATAACTTTCGACCGAAACGGTTGTAGCGACTGGCGCGTAAACCGAGACGGAACGAGTGTTTAGGGAGAGAGAGTGTTACCTATGGCTAGGGGTTGACTCTTTTGACTCGGTTGACGTATACGGGATACGGTTTAGTGTTTGGAAAGGTTTTTCGAGATGGTTTGGTTCGTGTTTGGTTGAAAATTGAGGTTTTCACGCAAATCGAGGCAAAACGGGGCTCGGGAGAGGGTGGAAACTGGTTATGCCGTGGGCTTTGGGTGAAAATGGATTAAATTCTTCCTCTTTGAAATGTTTGACAACCCTCTGTATTTATAGGGTGATTTTGCAAAATAGTTCGGATGGATTTATCCTCAATTTGGGGGGGGGGGGTTGGTGGTATTTTGGAAAATGGGAGGACTCCGTTGGTAATTCTGCTTTTGCCTCGTAAAAGCGATCCTGGACGGATTTGTGACTCAATCTCAGGGGTATTTTGGTCTTTTCACTTTGAAATCTGATAGAGGTTAACTAGAGGGTTGTGTCATGTGTGCCACGTGCCCCTGTGACTCACCTAGGCTAGGGTTTTCGTCCCGTTATTCCCGGTTTTGTCCGTTTTTTAAATAACTGTCCGGAAAATGACCGAAATGCCCCCAGAAAGTGCCGAAAAGTGCATTTTTCAGGAAAATCCATACTTTTACGTGTGATAACATGTGTTGAGTACGCTTTGACGTTGGGATGCACGGGGCAGTCCCGGGACGTCTTGTTGGCTAGAGAACAGGGAGTTTAACGGGTTCCGGTTAACCTGGAGAGGGCCAGTTAACGGATTTCGGTTAATTTTTTATGGATTTTGACGATCCGGATTTGGGTACTTACAGTTAGCCCCTCAGCGACGTCACTTTCAAACGAAGTGGGGTCGTTGAAAAATATAAGGATCCAAATCGGGGGATGCCTTACTTGAAGAGAACTGAGAGGTCATCTGGCTGGACCCTTAGCGGAAGGATTCCTACGTATCCCAAGCGGGAATCAAGCCAATCGTAGTTCATAGGTGCAAGGGTCGCACGTGGGGACCTTGACCTAAGCGAGACTGTTGTGAGGCGTCTGAACCTGAGTGAAGACTATTGTGAGGCGTCTAAGCCTAAGTGGGACCATTGTGAGGCGTTCGAACCTGAATGGAGACTATTGTGAGGCGTCTGAACCTAAGTGGGACCATTGTGAGGCATTCGAACCTGAATGGAGACTATTGTGAGGCGTCTGAACCTAAGTGGGACCATTGTGAGGCATTCGAACCTGAATGGAGACTATTGTGAGGCGTTTGAACCTAAGTGAGACCATTGTGAGGCGTACGAACCTGAATGGAGACTATTGTGAGGCGTTTAAGCCTAAGTGGGACCATTGTGAGGCGTTCGAACTTGAATGGAGACTATTGTGAGGCGTCTGAATCTAAGTGGGACCATTGTGAGGCGTTCGAACCTGAATGGAGACTATTGTGAGGCATCTGAACCTAAGTGGGACTATTGTGAGGCATTAATGGAGACTATTGTGAGGCGTCTGAGCCTAAGTGGGACCATTATGAGGCGTTCGAACCTGAATGGAGACTATTGTGAGGCGTCTAAACCTAAGTGGGACCATTGTGAGGCGTTCAAACCTGAATGGAGACTATTGTGAGGCGTCTGAACCTAAGTGAGACCATTGTGAGGCATTCGAACCTAAATGGAGACTATTGTGAGGCGTCTGAACCTAAGTGAGACCATTGTGAGGCGTTCAAACCTAAATGGAGACTATTGTGAGGCGTCTGAACCTAAGTGGAGACCATTGTGAGGCATTCGAACCTGAATGGAGACTATTGTGAGGCGTCTGAACCTAATTGGGACCATTGTGAGGCGTTCAAACCAGAATGGAGACTATTGTGAGGCGTCTGAACCTAAGTGGGACCATTGTGAGGTGTTCAAACCTGAATGGAGACTATTGTGAGGCATCTGAACCTAAGTGAGACCATTGTGAGGCGTTCGAACCTAAATAGAGACTATTGTGAGGCGTCTGAACCTAAGTGGAGACCACTGTGAGGCGTTCGAACCTGAATGGAGACTATTGTGAGGCATCCGAACCTAAGTGGAGACTTTCGAGGGCGTGTGGCACCTCAGACCGAGATTACTAAAACATTCGAGGGTGTGTGGCGCCTTAGACCGAGATTACTGAAACATTCGAGGGCGTGTGGTGCCTCAGATCGAGATTATGAGGACGCGTTTGTCCTGAGATGAAGGCGCTGGTGCCTTGAGATTGATTTTGTAAGGCGTTCGTGCCTTGGGTGTTGGACTTATGATGACGGCCAGGTTTTATCTGCTGGGGATAGGGTGTTCAGGCTTACTAGGATGGCCGAAGAGGGATTATTGTGCGGGCTTATCTTGATGGCCGCTGAAATGGGATGGTCGGGCTTATAATGACTGCAGGGGAGATGAACGTTGGTGAAAACCAGTGGGAACTTTAACGTCTGGCGACGAATTCGTGATTTCAATGTCCGGAGGCTGTTTGAGATTTAACGTCTGGAGACGGACGTTAGAGAGAACTAACTGGAAATTTAACGTCTGGAGACAAAAATGAGCGTTTGAATGTCAAAAGTCGGTTTGGGACGGAAATGAGCATTTAAATGTCAAATGTCGGTTTGAGATTTAACGTCTGGAGACGAATGTTAGTGAGAACTAATCGGAATTTTAACGTCTGGAGGCGGAAATGAGCGTTTGATTGTCAAACGTCGATTTGAGTTTTAACGTCTGGAGACGAATGTTAGTGAGAACTAACCAGAATTTTAATGTCTGGAGACGGAGATGAGTGTTTGAATGTCGAACGTCGATTTGAGATTTAACGTCTGGAGACGAATGTTAGTGAGAACTAATCGGAATTTTAACGTCTGGAGACGGAGATGAGTGTTTGAATGTCAAACATCGATTTGAGACTTAACGTCTGGAGACGAATGTTAGTGAGAACTAATCGGAATTTTAACGTCTGGAGACGGAAATGAGCGTTTGAATGTCAAACGTCGATTTAAGATTCAACGTCTGGAGACGAAACGTTAGTGAGAACTAACTGGGAATTTAACGTCTGGAGACGGAATGTTAGAAATGTTTAACTAGGATTTAACCTCGGGGAGGGGGTGTTAGAAAGGTATAACTGGGGAAATTGTACACTTTTGGTGGCCAAAAGGGGTAAAATTGGAATTGTGGAAAGCTGAGGGGCCAAAGTGGCAAGGAATCTTTCAGCTTGTAAAACAGTCCGGCCGGACTGAGACTCATTTTGACCAGGTTTTAATCAGTGCCAAGGCCGACGCAAACCAGTGCCATTTCCTCCATATTTTCAGGCGAGAGAAGAGAGAAAAGAGAGAGAAAATCTTCCCCCTTTTGCGAGGTTTGTTCGAATCTTCGCGGGATAATCATCATGGATGCCGGTTTAGGACCACGGGCTCGTCATAGGAGGACCGACAACTTACGAGCGAGGTTGGTGAGGACCATTCTGACCACCGCTCTTCCCATTGATTCCATCGAGCTTTATCCGGCTCGGGACACTCACAAATCCAAGGAGGGGATCGCAAGACAAGTAAACATCCTCTAAATTCCGTTAATTTTTAGAATGTGCATTCTTTGAATTTTAGGAATTTGACTAGGATTGAGTTAGGGCTTTAGGTGCCTGAATTGGGGCTTTTGACTTTGCGATGTGCCTTTGTCAAAATTGACTAGAGCTTAGTTCAATTGACATTATGGGTAGATGACATAAAAATTTTGGTTGCAAAATTCCATGCCTAGGAGTGTTTTTCGAAATTAAAGTAAGTTTAATTCGGGACGGAGTAATTTTTCGAAATGTTCGAAATGTTTGAAAGTTCCAACTTCGATGGATTTTTCGAGATGTTTGGAAAATTCCGGGTTCGACGGATATTTTCGAAAGGTTTTTGAAAGTTCCGAATTCGACGGATTTTTCGAAATGTTTGGAAAATTCCGGGTTCGACAGACATTTTCGAAAGGTTTTGAAAGTTCCGAATTCGACGGATTTTTCGAAATGTTTTGGAAAATTCCGGGTTCGACGGATATTTTCGAAAGGTTTTGAAAGTTTCAAATTCGACGGATTTTTTGAAATGTTTTTGAAAGCTTGAACCGTAAATATTCAGACTTGGACAGGAATATTTTAGGAGAAAATAGCTATGTCTGTGTTTCATCATTTCGATATGCGCCTATGCATTCTGTAGATGTTGTTTCTGTAGTAACGTACTTTTGCCGTGTTCACCCGCAGGGGCGAGGGCCAGTTGATGTTCGTAACTTGAAGAGAAGGGGAGCCTTTGAGGCGGTCCGAGCGCTATGGGAGATGCTCCCAGACGAGGCTCGGGACGGAGAGAGGAGTCCACGGCAGTTCGTGGTTGAATCTGGCTTGGCAGGATTTATCAGCGCAGTGGCCGCGGTGGCTTCGATGCAGAGGGCGAGGGTTTTGCATGTTGCTTTGAGCGAGTACTGGTGGGATATGACCCACACGTTCCATTTCAGGTGGGGGGAGGCGACTGTGACTCCCTCTGATTTTACTGCGATTACGGGGTTGCCATTCTGGGGCAATACTCTTGTGTGGGTGGATGGCTACACCCCGGAGAAGTTTTCGGGGCTTCTGGGTTTTGACATTACCGATGCCAGGGGCTTGGGTATTCGGTACGGGCCGATGGAGGCTCATCTGAGGAGGGGGATTGAGGAGTATTTGGCGGGGTCCCTGAGGATGACAGCAGAGCGTCTGGCTCAAGGGTTTTTGTGATTCGCTTTGTCAGCTACCCTGTTCCCACTGCTGACACGGCATGTCACTTTCCTCTGCTCGGCTCACTGACTGACCTGGAGGCCGTGAGAGGGTTTGCATGGGGAGAGGCTGGTCTGGACGAGCTCTACCATGCTTTGGATAAGTTCTCGCGAGGAGAGGAGAACACGTTAGGCTGCTTTGTGTTTGCCTTGGATGTAAGTTCATTTCCTTTTTTTTTTCTCTTCCTTGTCTCATTTTTACTCGTATGTATCTGCTTTGTAGCTGACATAACTTTCCATGTGTTTGACAGGTGTGGTTCTTGGAGGTGTTCCACCCGCAGAGGTGGGAGACCAAGGAGGAGTATGCGCCCTTGTTTCCTGTCATGCTAGTTTGGCAGAAGGAGGCGAGGAAGCTGGCCAAGTCGAGGGAGAGCACTCGGCTGACTTATGAGGAGGTGTCTTTGGCCATGAGCCGAGAGTTTTCTCCGCAGATCTAGCTGACTTGGTGGAGCCGGGTCGATGCTTTTGTGGTCCATGCTGCTAGGGACGTCACTCGTCGGCGGAAGCTGCTGGTGGGGCTTCATTGTGACGCGATGTACTTGGGTGAGAGGGTTACTTATCAGCACGGTCTGGGGTCCCTTCCTTTGGTTCCGATGGACCCGCCTCCACACATGCATTATCCGATGTTGATACCGATGGAGGATTTGCAGCGGTACAGGCAGGGCGTGTCTTACGCTGAGTTCATCATAGAGGACGCCGACTATGATGTTTTCCTGAGGACGAGGCTGAGGAGCCCACAGGTGTTGCACAGGGAGGGCGAGGGCCCTGCATATCCCCGGGACTACCCGCTCCCTCGCGCTCGGCTGGCGTATAAGGGGCCTGATGGTTCTCGCAGGCGGTTGACGGTTCCCATTCCGGAGGAGGTGAGGCCTCGGTACAGAATAGATCCCGATGCTCCGGTGAATGCTTTGTTTCGATTTTCTGTACTTAATAGTAGCATTCTGCAAATGTTGCACCTGTGTTGTCTGTTTGCCTTTTGACGGCTTTCCTAATTTGCAGGTGCCTGGCCGTAAGTACCACCAGGCCGTGAGACGTATGGATGGGTTAGCTAACTATGCCAGGAGACTCGTGGAGTTCCTGAGGTGTAGTTCCCGAAGGAGCGTGGCTGTGCATGAGTCGATGCCGTCTAGGCCGTCTACAGCGAGAGACTCGTCTGCCTCCACGACTGGTGGGGCGGACTTTACGCAGGGGTTCAGCCAGTTCTCTGGTGAGACGACGGGCGGGTTTGGAGCTCGTCACTCTTCGTATTCGGGACACGAGCGAGGAGAGTCCTCTGGGACACAGGCGCGGAGGCGGCCTTTCTTGTATTGCCGCCTTGAGGAATTTGGAGATTACCTATCCTCGGTGGATCCGGCTGCGGCGGGGCAGTATTTCGAGTGCTCGGATGATGAGCAGGACTCTGAGTAGTCCCCCCCCCTTTTTGATTTATTTTTAGACAAATGTGTATTGTCCAAACGATTTGACTTGTACTTGAAAGGGCCTTTGAGGCGAAACCTTGTATTTTGAATATTTATTTAGTGATTACCTTCCTTTATTTTTGGCAAATAAGCAAGTAGGTTGATCAAAAATAAATAATAATGAGACATGCACAAAAATTCGAACTGGTCAAAATTTATGTCTATATGCATTGTTATTTAATTAATTGCACTGTTGCACGAGCCCGGGGCGGATGTGGTGTCGCCAGTGGATGATTTAAACTATGGATGCACGTAGTTTAAACAAGGCTTGAACAGGATATGGTTTGGAAATGTTCCTCAGTTTGAGGCAGCTGGCTGCAGAGTTGACCAAGTCAACTTGAAAAACAGTCCAGTCGGACTGGGCTTCAATTTCAGTTTGTTTTAAATTGCAGTCCAGTTTCTGCAATTTTGAAAACATTACGTTTGCTTCTGATCAAACACTGAATTTCTCTCTTAAATTCTTGAAGGTTTCCTTTGTTCTTTTCATGGCTCCATTTCCCAGGTTATCGTCTCAGATGCAAGAGCGATATTTGGATAATTTCCAGTCGTGGGTACGGCACCACACGAGGCAAAGCAAGGGTTTTTTCGAGGGTTGTTATGGGATGAAAGCGGTTTGGGCTTTGAAGGAGCTCATACCGGATTGGGATCTCTTGAGAGCTGTGGCTAGTTTCTGGGACGTAAGGAGGCAGGTGTACAACTTTTCGTACAACGAGATTACGCCCACATTTGAAGATTTCCGGGCCATACTAGGAGGACCTGAGGTGGAGCAACTTGTTCTTCCTTTGACGGGCGGCCTGGCCACCATTAAGAAGTTAGTGTCCTTGTTTGGCATTTCAGTCGAAGAAGCATACGGGATGCTAATACCGAACACGGATTATGTTGACATTTCGGGGCTGCCCGATAAATTTGCCGGTGTTGAGGGGAGTATTTTCGCGTGGGACGCTTTTGCTCTATGCGCAATTGCTACTTTATTCACATTCACATCCCTGGGTGTGTGCCATCACAGTGTACTAGACCTGGTGAGGCAGTGGCAGAATGGGGGAGACATCGTGCCTTTAATCCTAGGCGAGACGTTCTTTGGCATAGGTCAGATGGCGACCGGCAGCCGATACATGTGGGGAGGGAGTCCCGCTATGCTCACTCTGTGGTTGAGGGAGCGATTGCAGATGGTGCCCGAGGTTCCAGTGTCATGTGACCCCTGGTCCTTTTCTCGACGTCCTTTGGTGATAGGGGGCAATCAGGCTGAACTGGCGCTCTGGATAGCCAGACTCCGCACGCATCATTTGCGATGGTGGGTTCCTCATTGGAAGCTACAAACTTGTCAGACCGCTCAAGAGGGTCTTCTTGTTGTCAGAGTACCAGGGGTGTCCCAGACGTCTTTCTATATTCCATCATTGGTGCTGCGACAGTTCGGGCTGGAGCAGGTGCCGTTGATGGGTTTGGGTAATGCTGCTACCTTCGAGGTGGGATCTCTTCCGATGGAAGATCCTTCGACGCAATTGCTTCTCACGCGGCTGTGGCAACATACGTCCTTTCCTGCCAGGGTTCTCTTTCACCGAAGAGGGGGCATTATTCTGTCTACGCAGTATTTGAACTGGTACGAGGAGCGTATGGATGGCCATTTTGTGGAGAAGGAGTGAGCTGTTGGGCCCTGATTACCCTGACGGCTCGACTTTGAGGAGGGCCGAAGCGGCGGCTAACCCTCAGGATTGTACTGGGGATGACATGGCTGATTATGAGGTCAATGCTAGTCGGGCGGCCGATCAAAGCATGGATATGATGACTCGGAGAGAGGCAGCTAGTGATAGAGCTAGGGAAAGGGATGTGTTGGTAGCTGTCGGTTTGACGGAGGCATCGGGAAGGGTCCCAGAGCCAGGTAGAAGGACTATGGGAATATTCCCTGTGAAGGTGAAGAATACTAGCCGTGGAAATGGGAAGGGGAAGAAGATGAAGGACCAAGTACGGGGGACTAGGTTGACCTTGCTGTCCGGAGTATCCACCCACTGTCATTACAGACACATTAATTGATTAATGTTTATTGTAGTTTTGCTAGCGTGTAGCGAGTCAAGAGTTGACCGTGCGTGAACTCATCAAAGATTGTTTTAACCGTTATTAATCTGTGGGTTAATTTAAAGAGTTTTTCGAAACACAAGCGATTGGTGCTTATTTGTTTTTTTTTTATTTTTTGAGACCGAACCAATGATGGCTGCCTACGTTCCCCTTTTACAATTGGACTAAGGGGCTCAGGTCACCGTAGTTTGACACTTTAGGTGATATTTGAGAAAAACAAAGACAAAAGAAGTATGACCGTGTTTTTTACCTGGATCATTATTGGGAATGTATCCAGTTGGGCATTACTCTTTAAGCACTTAAATTTTACTGAGGGGTGGTGTATGGGGAAGGAGAGTTGACTCATGCTCTTCCTCAAATGAAGTATCTGCGGAGCATGCTTCCGTTCACGGGGTTAACAAAAGGGTTCCCGTCCAAATCTGCTAACTTTATCGCTCCTCCGGAGAGGATTCTTTGTACCACGAACGGGCCTATCCAGGTAGGCTCCCACTTTCCGAGGGGATTGGTCTGCGTAGGAGGCTTTTCCTTTAGCACCAAGTCGCCTTCTCTGATGTCTCGGATCTTGACTTTCTTATCAAATGCTCGGGCCATCCTGCTCTGGTAGGCACGAGTATGCTCCATGGCTTTCAATCTGCGCTCGTCGAGTAGAGCTAGTTCGTCGTGACGGCTCTGGAGCCATTCGACTTCATTGATTCCATTTTCCAAGAGGACTCTGAGGGATGGAATTTCCAATTCCACTGGTAACATTGCTTCCATTCTGTATGTAAGTGCGAAAGGAGTCTCCCCTGTGGCAGTTCTGACTTATGTTCTGTATCCCCAGAGCGCTAGATGTAGCTTCTCGGGCCAATCCCGACCTCTGAAGGCCATTTCTGATTATCATTGCGAGAATCTTGTTTGTTGCCTCTACTGCACCATTAGTTTATGGTCTGTAGGGAGAAGACTTGTGGCGTGTAACTCTGAACTCGGTCAACAGTTGGTCACAATCTCCTTCAAAGTGGGTCCCATTGTCGGATATGATCTCGTTGGGCACCTCGTATCTGCACATGATGTTCTCTTTGATGAACTCGTCCACCTTCTTAGAATTCAGTACCTTGTATGATCTGGCTTCTACCCATTTGGTGAAGTAGTAGACTGTGACTAATATGAACTCGTGACCATTGCTCCCTGGTAGAGTGATTTTGTCGATGACGTCGATTCCCCATGTGGCGAAAGGCCATGGCGTAGTCATGCAATAGAGTTCATGAGGAGGGATGTGATTGAGGTTGGAGAACTATTGACCTTTGGCGCAGCTTCTGATGAACTGGATGCAGTTTGTTTCCATTGATACCCAATAGTAACCCATACGGAGGATGATCTGTGTCAATGCTCTGGCGTTCATGTGCGGACCACAGGTTCCGTTGTGAACTTCGTTCATCAGCTCGCTGGCTTTTTCTTTATTTACACACCGGAGGAGTGGTCCTTGGTGGCGCTTCTTGTAAAACATACCCCCAGAAGGATGAAATGGGATGCCAGGCGTTTTAGTGCCATCATGTTTTTGGCTTTGATCCCTTCTTTGTATTTTCCATCATTATTTGTGAAGGAAGCTTCTCCATTTTGGAGGTACTGGTAGATTTGATTGTACCAGGGTTCGTCGATCGATTCATGTTCAACTTCGATCTCACAGCAATAAGCGGGTGTTTCCCATCTGCCTATTCTGATGGGTTTTACTGATTTCCCTTCGAGAATTTCGACAAGAGATGCTAGGGTAGCCAGGGCATATGCGAAGCGGTTCCTGTCTCTTGGAAAGTAATGGAAAGAGATGTCCTTGAACTGAGCAATGAGCTCCTCCATGTACGTGTGGTACTTCTGGAGGCCAGAATCTATCGTCTTCCATTTTTTGGACACTTGATTGATGATCAATGCTGAGTCTCCGTATACTTCCAGTTCTGAGATGTTACGCTCAAGAGCAGCTTCTAGGCCAGCTGCGCAAGCTTCATACTCTGCTGCATTGTTGGTTGCTTCAAAATTCAGTTTGATGGCTATGGGAGTGTGCTCATCCTTGGGATCGACCAAAAGCATTCCAATACCATTTCCCTTCTTGTTGGCTGCCCCATCGAAGAAGAGTTGCCAGCGGTTTGCGCTGTTGAGTGAGAAGATCCCGTCGTCCGGAAACTGCGGATCAGGACCCTTGAGTTCACTGCTTGGGAAGTCTGCCAGCTGATCTGCCATTACTCTGCCCTTTGTTGACTTTCTAACCATATACTTGATGTCGAATTCAGCCAGGAAGAATGACCACTTGGCTAGTCTCATTGACAGAGATGGCTTGTCGAATAGATATCTGACGGGGTCCATCTTGGAGACCAGGAGCACTGAATGTGACTGCATGTAGTGTTCCAGTTTCCCGACTATCCATACCATGGCAGTACAAGTCTTCTCTAATGCTGAGTAGCTGAGTTCACTTCCTTGAAGCTTTCAGCTTACGAAGTAGATTGCATGCCCAACTTTGGAATCTTTCTATTCTTGTGCCAACATAGCTCCAATTGACGTGTCTGTCACTGTTAGGTACAGGAGGAGTGGCTTATCTTCATGTAGCGGGCACAGGATTGGGGGATTCACCAAGTATGTCTTGATTTTCTCGAAAGCTGTCTGGCACTCGGAGTCCCATTTGATGTCGGCATTTTTCTTCATTAACTTGAACATTGGCTCACAGAGAGATGTTAACTGGTTGATGAAGCGGCTAATGTACTGAAGTCTTCCCATAAAACTTTTCACTTCTGTAAGTGTCTGAGGCGGCTTCATGTCGATGATGGCCTTGATTTTCTTGGGATCGGCTTTGATACCTCTTTCTGTAACCATGTACCCTAGTACTTCGCCTCGCTTGACGCCGAAGGTGCACTTCGCAGGGTTCAATCTCATGGAGTGCTTTCTGAGTCTGTTGAAGAAGTTTCTCAAATATATCATGTGCTGCATGTCTGATCCTCTGGAGTGGATGATCATGTAATCGACATACACTTCGATTTCCTTATGAATCATGTCGTGGAAGAGGGCTGTTGTAGCCCGCTGGTAAGTAGCCCCAGCGTTCTTTAAACCGAACGGCATGATCGTGTAGCAATATGTCCCCCACGGAGTGGTGAAAGCAGTCTTGGCTTGATCTTCCTCGGACATTTTGATTTGATTGTATCCGGCAAACCCATCTACGAAGGACTTTACCTCGAAATTTGTCGTAGTGTTGTCGATGTTGGACAGTGGAAAATCATCTTTAGGGCTGTCCTTGTTGAGATCTCGGAAATCCACACAGCATCTGACCTTTCCATTGGCCTTGGTGACCGTCACAATGTTGGATAGCCAGGTCGGGTACTCAATTACCCTGATGAAGCCGACGCGGAGCATTTTCTCAATTTCTTCTTTCACTTGCAAGGACCACTCTGGCTTGATCTTGTGCAATTTCTGCTTGATAGGCTTGGATTCTGGATCCAGTGGAATTCTGTGCTCCACGATTGAGGGATCGAGTCCTGGCATGTCCTGATATGACCAGGCAAACACGTCAACATACTCTTTGAGGAGATTTATAGGGCTTCCTTTTCTGCACTGGCGAAGAAACTGCCCACTTGTTTCTCTTTAGGCTCTTGCAAGGTTCACTTTAGTCATAACCTCTTCGGCAGCTTGGGCCCGATTGTCCTCTTGGTCTACTGCACTCTTGAGAACTTCTTTAATGTATTGTTCGTTTAGTGTGTCTGCTCCTTTATCAAGTGAGTCATTATTAAGGGGCAATTATCAAATAGTCCCTCATTCTAATGAAAACAACCAATAAGGACACACATTTTGAAGAAATTCCACCAGGTCCACGATTTATAATGACACCCCATTTTTTATAAAGGCACCCATGCAACATAAAAGGAACAGCTGTCACTATCCCTTTCTTCCCCTCTATTTTCGTTTTTTTTCTCCTCCCAAAATTTTAAAATTAAATATCTTAAGATCTAGAACTCGAAATTTTTTTTTTGAGACCATTGTATTATTCATATCGTCAAAACGAATCAAACTAGCAGCATCAACATATATTTTAGAGCAATATGAGATTATTTGATATATTTGTTAAGTTCACAGTTGTTCTAGTTAAGTTCACAGTTATTAAGTTCACAGTTGTTAAGTTCACATTTGTTAATTCACAATAGTTTTTTTTTATCTTTTATGGCTCTCTTTTTGCAATTTTATGAGATTATTTGACATATTTGTTAAGTTCACAGTTGTTTTTAATTAAGTTCACAGTTGTTTTTAGAATTTTATAGCCTTTATTTTAGCAATTTTATGAGATTATTTGACCTATTTGTTAAGTTCACTGTTATTTTTTGTTAAGTTCACAGTTGTTTTAGCCTTTATGGCCTCTATTTTTGCAATTTTATGAGATTATTTGACATATTTGTTAAGTTCACAATTGTTTTTAATTAAGTTCATAGTTGTTTTAGTTAAGTTCACAGTTGTTTTTAGAATTTTATAGCCTTTATTTTTGCTATTTCATGAGATTATTTGACTTATTTGTTAAGTTCACATTTGTTTTTACTTAAGTTCAATGTTGTTTTTTGTTAAGTTCACAGTTGTTTTAGTCCTTATATCGTCTGATTACCACATCACCAACCAATCTTGGACCATCTCCAACACAAGACCACCACCTCCCCCACCACAAACCACCCACTGCCTAAACACGAACTTTCCATCGTTATTAAGCACCATTCCACCATCAAATTCGAAAAGAATCCAAAATTTTCATGGTTTAAAAACAAAATCTGAACCATAAAATTCAAAATCATACCTGAAGCCATCTACATACAATATCTACACATTTTATAAAATTCAAACTCGAATCTAAAAGTGAAAATGGGCACACACACACACACGCACAAATGGACACACAGAGACAGACACAATCTCTGTCTAATTAAATTACATTTTCTTGAAAAAGAAAAGAAAAACCCAACAAAGCAAGAAAATTGACAGAATCTCAACTATGCATAATCTGATGTGATAATACCCAGAAGAGAAATGAAGCAACTTTAATACAAAACCTCAGAAGGGAAGGGAATCTCTTTCTACAAAATCCCTGAACCAGAAAACAACACCACAGTAGTAGGAGAGAGAAACAAGAGTGATGATAATCCAAAAAACTCAAAAAAGAAGCCTAAAAAGCATGATCCTCGCGTAAAGAATGAAATGGGAATCTAAATAAACATAATTGTAAGTAAGCTCGAGGATTATAATTCTAATGGCAGATGAAAAAAAGAGAAGGCTAAAAATCTAATCTAATCTAATCTAATTTAGAGAGATAAAGAAGAGAGAGAGATGAAGAGGGGAGATGGTTACAGGAATGGGAATCGAAATTTCTTTGGTCCGGTGAAGGGTGGATGGCCGGAGGTACGGAGGGGAGTGGTGGCCGGAGAATGAGAGAGAGATGGTCACCGGAGTAGGGGAGACGGTCGCCGAAGCAAGGGATGCGGTCACCGAAGTAGGTGGAGATGGTCACCAAAGGTGGGAGGGGAGAGGTCGCCGAAGGTGGGAGGGGAGAGGTAGCCGGAGGTGGGTAAGGTAGAGAGAGAAAGTAGGTGGCTGTAGATTTTCAAAATGAGTGTATGTTTGTGTATTTATCAAGTACTAAATGATTGTTGGATCTCATGGTAATATTGATTTAGGACATTGGACTAGCTGGTTGATTTCCATAATGTGTGTCCTTATTGATCATTTGACTTGGTTTTGAAGGATCCATTGGTAATTCTCCCCATTATTAACGTCTTTTAAGTTGTTTGTTAACTTATCAGTTGTTAAAGTGGCAATGAGGGGATAATCCGAAAGGTCAAACTTTTCATTAAATGCGAATGGAAATACATTGTTGGCTACATTATCATAGTCTTCCGGCGTGAGGCCGTTGGATGACTCAAAGGACTGGACTTTGACAAGGATTGACTCAGAGGGTTTGAGACCGGGTTTAGGGAGATGTGGGTGCAGGCCCAGCTTGTCTTCCATTTATGTCTGGCTTGCTCTTGGTCTAGTGAAAGTTATCCAGTTTTTCAGTGACATTGCTGGATGCTTGGTGAGGGTTCGGGGGTCGAGAGGCTTGGCTTCTGCTGTCCCAATCATGGCGATCATGCTATTTTTGGAGCCCAGGTCAATCAGGTTTGGCACCTCCATGACTTCTTCAAAAAGACTCTGTAGAGCGGGTCCACTAAGAGCATCTTCTACGAATTTTGGTTCCCTCTGCTTTGGACTTACTGTCTCGAATATGGCCTCAGCGGCTGACCCAAACAGTTTATTTCCCATAAAGAGTGTCCCGAGCTGCTCTTCTATGTCTGAGATTCCTTTGAATGTGTACTCATGCTGAACTGTGGTGGTAATTGGTCCAGGTAGAGCTGTGATGTCGAGGAACTCTCCCCTTATCGAATTAGCCTTGAGTCCTCTGAAACGCTTGAGGTCCCGTGATAGCTTTTCCATCCTTTCTATAATCTCTGTGCTGACTTTCCCTGCTTCTTTCTCATCTTCATCAATTCCACTTTCGGTCCCCTCAGTTCTGCTGTCGGTTCCGCTGTCGGTTCCTTCAGTTCTGCTGTCGGTTCCCTCAGTTCTGCTGTTGGTTCCCTTGATGAAGTAATGAGCGAGGTCAAAACTGTAAGGTTGGAGGTTGGGTGTGCCGTTGGAGGTTCCCCTTTTGTGGGCTGCTGCCTTGGTGCAGCCGAGCCTTTTGTTTTCTTTGATATCAGCTGGTGTTGGCACATAACCGAGCCCCTGGACTGTAGTGTGGTCCTTGACTTTGATGACTTGGTGTTGTCCTTGTAACCTTTTTCCCGAGCCCCAGTCCTGGGATGAAGTTCATGAGTTTCATCATCTTCATGGCGGGGGGATTTTGTCCCGAAACAGTGGAAGGTCCACGCTGCATATTTAGATCTTGGAGGTTTCCAAGGTGAATCCAGTCAATGCCATATCATCATCATGCTTGATCTCTAACACTGGAATGTCGTTGGTGCTGGTCCCCTCGGTGGTGACGATGTCACCGTAGACTATTGTTAGCTCATTGCCTTGCATGAACTTGATACATTGGTGAAGGGTGGATGCCACTCCATTCATTTGATGCAGCCAGGGTCGCCCTAGGATGGCTGTGAAAGTAATAGGAATGTCCAACACTTGGAATTCGATGGGGATCATCCGCTTGCCGAACCAGATATTTAGAGTAGCAACCCCGAGAACTGTACGGGAAGTAGAGTCATAGGCCTTGACAGTGTGGACTGAAGGCTTCAGATCTGTGGGCTTGATGTCAAGCAGGTCCATCATCTTGGCGGGCAAGACATTCATTCTGGAACCTCCGTCTACCAACACACGGGGAAGGCGACGCTGGTCCAGCTGAACGGTGATGTAGAGCGGCTCATTGTGATCAGCCCCAAATTTTGGTAGGTCCAAATCTGTGAAGGTGATGATGTTGCCGTAGTGGATGTTGACGATCATCTGAATTACTTCATCTGGGGTTGCGTCCACGGGGACTATGGTGAGGGCCAAACCTTCCTCTAGCTTGAGCTTATGAGGGTATGAAGATGTGAGCAGAGACCAAAGGGAAATGTTCGCCTGGGTCTGCTTGAGCTGAGTGAGGATCGGGTCCTCCTTCATGGAACTTGTGTCTTCGGGCAGGCCGGGTTGCGGTTCTGGCTCCGTTGGCTTTTTGGTGGCCTTGGGTGGTAATACATGGATTTGACCCGATCGGGTCAGGACGCTGACATCAGGGTTGGTCCCTTTCGAACAGGTTGCCTTGAGCTGAGCCATAGTCAGAGGAGGATTCCTCGAAGCATAGGGCCATATGTCCTCTCTCAATTTGTTGAATGTGGATACATTCCCGGGGGCTTTGGCAGCTTTCCGGATTCTGTCCCAGGACATTGGTTTGGGTGCCTTCGCGGGGAGGGAGTCTATGGTTTGCCACAGCTGTTCAAACGTCAGTGCGCAGCAGTGGTTGCTAGAACTGAGTGGCGGGTATGTCGAAAGGTGAGTACACGACTTCCCGAACATCTGCCCATGTAACTGGCTTCTGTCCCAGTTGATCGTTTTTGTAAACGAATGCCGTAGTCTGTGGAATCTCCCTGAGTAGTTGCTGGAGATGTATTTCCATTTTTCTTTTCTTTTTTAATAGACCTTCCTCCTTCAATTGGTCTTTTAGTTTGAGAGCGGAAATGATTCGTCCCCATCCTCCCAGGACCCTTGGGATTCCAGTTTTGTGCCATTCCATCTCCTAGGTCATCGGGACCGTTGACCGCCCTCCCTTGCCAGAGGGGGTTTGATGATAAAAGACGGTAGTCCAGGAAGTTGCCGTGGGCAAAACCTTTGAGGTCGAACTGGTCTAGAGTGGCCTCTAGCTTTCTGTCTGAAGCTGCTTGTGACGCTTTAAGGGCTTGGTCCCTGTGAGTCTTCTGAGCTTGGTTCTCGTCCCAGAGACGATTCTCTTGAGCAGCTAGTTCCAGGAGGGATTTCCTTGCGAGAGCTAAACAGTCTCCGTAGGTGCGTGCCGTCTGACTGGTGTCTAGAACTGTAATCACATCCAAATCCCCGAATGGTGGAAATACTTGGATTATGTTGACGAAGGAAGTCGGGCTGGGACATTCCATGCGGCCTTCCCTGATCTCAGTTATCAAGAAGTTTGCCCATATCTATTTGATTAACCCACGGAGGTATTGAATTCTGCGATGTTGATAGTCTCGTGATCTCACTGGATAGATAAGTCTATCAGAGCTAGCAGTTTGCTGGCGGGATGCCTGAATCCGTGGCCATGATGACTGGGAGCAGAGTCGAATTTGAGCATGTTGATGCTGAGGTGATCATTCCTTTCTTCAGAAGCTTGATCTGTCTTGAGGGGAAGACTCTCACAGATGTTTTCAGGGTGGCTGCTGGAAGCGTTCCAGAGGTTGATCTGATTTGTAGCAGGGTGAGGAGCTCTGTCTCCTTCGCTGATGCCCTCGGCCCTGGCGGCGCTCTTGGCTGTAAGCTTAACTGACGGCACGGGCCGGTTGCCACTGGGGTTGGTAGTTGGAAGTGATGACGAGTTTTGAGCTCGATTGGCTAGGGCCTCGTTTACCATGAGCAGGCAGTCGTCGAGGGTAACTTTAGCATTGCAGAATCTGATGATAAGGACCGGATCCTTGGTATCATCAGGATATCTGGAAAAGATAATGTTGACGAATTCTTCGTCAGTTACTTGATCAGAGGGGTTCTTTGTCGTGTCAACCAGTTGTTTCCACTCGCCGGATAACTGCTTGTACTGGATGTTGAGCTTGACAATTTCCATGGTATTGGAGTCCTCGGTGTAGGTGACCTCATCAGAGCTTGTGCCGTCCTCGAAACTGAGCATATGTATGTAGGGATCTTCCCGCGGGTCTACCGCGTCCTCGACTCCGGAGAGTCCTGATTCGTTGTCGTCAGACGGCTCAATCCAGACGTAAGGACATCTCGCATCCTGCTGTGATGCTGGAGCTGCCAAGAAGGCCTCATACCCTCCGCTTGGGAAGAGGGGTTCGGCGGGCAATTCCTCATGTTTCACATCCCATACGACTGTCATACATTCATCATGAGTGTGACGATGCTTGTTGACCTTTATCACGAAGATTTCTTCACCTGGCGGGGCCAGAGAGTTGGCTTGGAGGATGCTGACAAATCTCTGACCGGAGACAGGGGGTTTGTGTGCCCGCATCATTGCGATGCTCAGGGTTTCTTTCCAGTCTGCGTCTAAGTTTCAGAAACGGTAGTTGTAGTTGATAAATCTGACTGCTTCAGGATCTGCCTGTTCGAGGACGTTGACATAGTTAGCACCTCCGGACTCTGAGGGATTCTGATGAGATTTTCCCCGATAGTCCCTTGGTCGACTTAAAGGAGGTAACCCCAGTGTCGGGCTACGGGCACGCTTGGCTATTGTTTCGGCTTAGTTCCCTATGAGGAAACTGTCCCCTCTGATGACTTCAAGGTCTCCTTGCCGGTTAATGAACTTGACGCACTGATGGAGAGTGGAAGTTATGGATTTCATGTGGTGTAGCCATGGGCGTCCCAACAGAGCTATGAATTCGGACGGGATGTCCATCATGTGGAATTTTACTGGCACCATTTGGGTTTTGAACAAGAGCTCCAGAGTCACCATCCCCAGGATGGGACTAGACGTGCTGTCGTAGGCCTTGATAGTTCAGGCAGATGGGATCATGTGGCCTTCGTCGATGCGTAGGGCTCCCATCATGCTGAGAGGGAGGATGCTGACTGCTGATCCATTGTCTACCAATACCCCGGGGAGAGAGATGGTGTTGAGCCGGAGAGTGATGTACAGGGCTTCATTGTGCCCTGAGGCCCCTTTCGGCAGGTCTTCGTCACAGAAGGTGAGCATACTGCCTAGGGGTGTGCAAACCCGCCCATCGGCCCGCGAAGCCCGCCGTGCCCATAAGGCCTGTGCCCGCAAGGCCCGTGCCCGCAAGGTTTTCAACCCTGCTGGGCTTGACTACTTGAAAGCCCGCAGGGTTTGGACTGAGATCGGGCATTCATAGTTTTCGGCCCGTTAGGCCCGGCCCGGCCCGCAACCCCTAAAAAACGTAAAATCCCAATTATGCATTTACTTACTGATCAGTTAGTCATTGAACAAAAGCTCATAAAACAAGAGCTGCCACACTTGCAAAATCTCCTGGTTATAAAATTCAGTAATAGAGAAGAAAACATTAATTTCATGCTGAACCAGGGGTTATTTAATGAAGAGTTCCTCTTAGAAAAATCACATAGTTTTGAGAATAAATAATTGTCCTTGTAAACGAACTTTAAAAATGAAAAATAACCTTTTTTCTCTAGATAAACAATGTTACATTAGAGAACAAGGGAAGTTATTAGCTTAATTTTAGAAATAGGTTTGCAGAAAGAGACTGTTAATGGGAAGGATAGATCACTGATAACAAATTGTTTCTTACTGTTGCATTTTAAATTTGGGACTGCTTTGTAATGTTAAATTGTTAACTTTATGAAAATCTTTTGATCTTTGAAGTTGAAATTTGTAATTTTAAATTTGAGCCCGTCAAGCCCGAGCCCGCTAAATGCCCGCTTAAAGCCCGCAAAAGCCCGTTAATTTGAGCCCGCTAAATGCCCGCTATGTTGGGCTCTTAAAATTGAAGCCCGCAACTAAATGGGCTCATATCGGGCTTTGCCAAAGCCCGCGGGCTTTGGGCTCGCGCACACCCCTAATACTGCCATACAACCGAAAATCATAGATCTGGTCTCTTTCTGGAGAAGGAGAGTCATCAAGCCATCTGTTTCCTGTCTTCCTCTTGAGAGGTAAAGCTTTTGGTGGTGCCTCGAGATTGTGTCGAGGTAGCTTGTGGCGGTGGCCGCCCTTGGTCAGCATGTTGATTGAGTGCGAGTGCCAAGTTGACTTTGACTTTCCTTTGCTGGCCCGTGTTCTGAAGTTGGGCAAATTGAACCTTGGCTGATCCCGCGGGGGATTAGGCTTACATTTGGGCCGGTAAGGTTGCCAAGATTTGAGGTATTCGGTGTCCTCGCGACCCGAACTTTGGCGGCGCAGATTTTTCGGCTTTTCCCATCGCTCTAAAGATGCGTGGCCCGGAGGAAGGGAGGGTGGGAGTATAGTACATAATGTCGAACTTCCCAGATGGCTCTCCGAGTGTACCACGCTGGTGTCTCCAGTATCTTTCTCTCGGTTTCGTTGAGAAGACTTCTTCTTCTCGCTTTCGGGAGAAATACCCCGATCATGTCTTGGAACTCGTACTCAAGGCATTCGGAGCGATTACAAACATCGTAGCGATGTGAACGTCGATGAAGACACAGTTGGAAGAGGCGGAGGAAGCGGCTGCGGCAATCTTCTTTGGCACCCACTCGATGGAGTTCACACTTGTTGTTGTTCGGAAAAGGGTTTTCGGCGTATTAGGTCCATGAGGACGCTCCAATTTTCCTTCCTCTATCAAATTACGGATTTCGTACCGTAGCCCCACACGTTCTTGCGGTGGTGTGTCGATGATGCGGAGTGGAAGGCGCAGTATTTGCTTTTATCAGCATTGACTACGGGATTCTTGGGTTTGTAATTTTCAACCAGCTTGAGGAGGCCTTCTTTGATTAACCCTTTCAGCATTTGACTCAGCGGCATGTCCAACTTGTCGAAGTGCATGGCAGGCTGCTTCGGGATGGAGTTGTTGCTTTGCGGGACTAGGTTTCTGTTGCCCGACTACTGTCCTGATGGATGTAGTTGACGATGCACGTATCTTTCCCCTTTCTTTGGGGGTCGGTGCGGGATTGAATGTAGGCTGCAGACTGTAAGGCACATCGTGGCGCTTTTCCTTGAGATCTTTCTCAAACTGTGAGCCAGCATTGACCATGGCTCGGAGATATGGGAAGAAGTGATGGCTGATGAGGGTTCTGATGGACGACCTTAAGCAAGATTTGAAGATCCGCATCTGTTCATCCTTGGAGAGTGGCTCCATAATCTCGGAGAGTTTTCAACTCCACCTCTTGTAGAATTCTCTGACGCTTTCATCTGCTTTCTGTTTGGTGGTGATTAAGTCCTCATGACTTGTTTCCCACTCTAGGTTGGATCTGTACCGCTCTAAGAAGATATTGCTGATCTGATCCCGGGTATGGAGATCTGCAGGCTTGACCCTTAGGAACCATCGTAACGCTGAATCTTGAGCGTATGCTGGAAGTGATCGGCCATTTGCTGAAGGGTTGCTCCTTTCGCTCTCATGCCGAGAACGTAGGTGTCAACATGTGTCTGTGGACATTCGGTTCCGTCGAATCGGTCCATCTCCGGCATTCTGAACTTGGCAGGGAGAGGCGTGACCATTCCCGGATTTGTGGATTTAAGCGTTTCTTGCTTTGAACTGCTTATGCTGGCTTTCAGGTCTTTCATCTGTTCGACCATCCGCTAGACAGGTCCAGTGGTGGAATTTGAGGCTCGGTGCCGGGTGCTACCCTATGAGTGGCAGTAATTGGAGGTGGGAGGCTTGATATATGTGGATATATGGGGGCCTTTTCTGGACTGTATCGGGGTTTATCCCCGGTGTTTTGGGATTCGTGTATAGGCAAAGGGTTGAACCCGGGAGGGTATTGGAGGATGTTGACATCCGTTTGAGATGGTCCAGTGGTGCGCTGGTTGTATTGAGTGATGGGAGTAGTACTAGCCTGGCCGTATATGATAGGGTTGCCTTGAGAGGTGGCAACATGAAGCCTATGTCGGCTGTTTCCTTGGTTCGAAGGCATCCCGTAAGTTGGCGGAGGAGGAACCTGGTTGAAGGTTTGAGGAGCTGATTTCAGGGAATCGTCGTCCTCGATTAGGACGAAAGTACCATCTGGCTGGGAGATAGCTGCTATACCTCGCTCATTCAGAAGCTGTACTACGAAATTCTGCTGATCTTCTTTCTGCCTCTTATAAACCTCACAAGCCCGGATGGCTTCTTCCAATGTCATAACTGTTACCGGTGGCGGGGTTCCGTTCCCGTCATGATTTCTCGGTGAGCTTGACATGTCGGAGAGTCTGGCTGAAGGAACTGAGGGAACCGAAGAATTGTCTGACGCTGCCGTAACTGTGACTCAGGCGAGGCGCTGACCCGGAATTCTGAACCACTTTCAGCTCACTGCCTTTCCACTTTCGGCTCACTGCATGGAACGAAAGGCAGGGTTTAGGCTTCGGAAAGGGTATTCGGCTCAGGGTTTCGACCTAGTGCAATGTGCAGTTACCGATTAATGTTTACTTAAAACGTATTTTCTCAGAGTCCTAATCGGTTGGAAAAGATCGCGTCTTCTTTTTCGCAACTAACCTAAGGATCTAATTAGTGGATCTCATCACTACGTTTATAAGCCCCTCGTTTTTCACCTGTAAATCGTCTTCCCAGGACTGACAATCCAGAGCGAGGGTCCTATAAGGCAAGCGAGTTCCACCGACAAAGGAAAAAGTGAACTTAAGGCTAGCTGGTCGCGCAAACTTCCAACGTATGTGACACGAGGGCCACGGTCGAAGTCAACGTCCTTAAGTTAAGGCAGGGATCGTGCCAAAATTTCGGCATGACCTCTCCTGACTCGCTTGCGCGAGGGGCCTTAGCTTTTGGCGTTGGCCAAGTTGTGGCTGGTACGGTGCATACGTTGAGGGTTTGGTGACACGGTGTCACATTGAACCTTCGGGTATGTTTTTCGGCAGAGCTCCGCGTCAAAGTCAAGGCTGAAAAGCTCAAGACTTTGGGTCGGGAACGACCTTCGGTCTCAATCTTTCAAGCTTGACTTGTGAGGGAACCCGGCGTAAAAACATACACTTGGGCTTTATGACACGTACTAAGCCAAAAACCAACCGGGGTCTTGGACGAAGTGTGACACAAAGAGTGCATGGCTTACACGGGCTAGGATGGGCTGTTTGGGACGACCCCGTGCGCGCTCGAAAGGTGTCTGGCAGACCAACCTAGCTGCAACTGAACGGTCATTGTGTGTGTGTGTGTGTGTGTGTTTGAGATCACCCGAAAATGCCTCATATGACGAGTATTTCTACCTTTCTCGAAATTGTGTGTGTGTGTGTGTGTGTGTTTGCATTTTGAAAATGGGGGCTTGAATGACAAGCTTAATCTTGGTTTGAATGTCAAACGTTGATTTTATGATTTTTGGAAATAAGCGAGCATTTGAATGACAAACGTCGATTTTGGAGTTTCTTAGGAAAAGGGGTGCGAATGACGAGTTTGAATCTTTAACTTAAGTGTCAAATGTTGACTTTTAAGAAAAAGTGTTTGAATGTCAAACGTTGGGTTTTGAAATTAAAGATGATCGTTTGGATGCCAAACGTCACTTTGCGCGTTTTGAAAGAGAGTTCGAATGACGAACCCCGATTTTGAACCGGGCATTACATTGTTAGCGATTTTACGGGAAAAAAGCATTAAATGATATGTGATCAACGAATCATTTTGCGACTCGGACTTTGATAAGTAAATACTATCACGAGCCAAACGGCTCGGACTTGTAACTGACAGTATTTAAAATGCGGTATCAACGGAATCAAACGATCCGGATTTTAAAGGTGCGATCAATGAACCAAACGGCTCGGACTTGTAAAGTTGCGTAATTTAAATGACAATCAACGGATCAAACGATCCAGAATTCGTAAATGACTATCACGAACCAAACAGTTCGGACTATGAAATTGCGAATCAACGGATCAAACGATCCGGACCGTAAATGACATAAAAGTAAAGAAAGGGGCCGGAATGCCATTTTAACCCGAGATTACTTCTCTTACGGGAGAGAAGAGGATCTTGGACTAAAATGTATCAGACCCCATTAGATGGTTACGTCTACATTTCAATAACTTTTGACCGAAACGGTTGTAGCGACTGGCGCGTAAATCGAGACGAAACGAGTGTTTAGGGAGAGAGAGTGTTACCTATGGCTAGGGGTTGACTCTTTTGGCTCGGTTGACGTATACGGAATACGATTTAGTGTTTGGAAAGGTGTTTCGAGATGGTTTGGTTCGTGTTTGGTTGAAAATCGAGGTTTTCACGCAAATCGAGGCAAAACGGGGCTCGAGAGAGGGTGGAAACTGGTTATGCCGTGGGCTTTGGATGAAAATGGATTAAATTCTTCCTCTTAGAAATGTTTGACAGTCCTCTGTATTTATAGGGTGATTTTGCAAAACAGTCCAGACGGACTTATCCTCAATTGGGGGGGGGGGGTTGTGGTATTTTTGAAAAATGGGAGGACCTGTTGGTAATTCTGTTTTGCCTGTAAAACAGTCCGGACGGACTGTGACTCAATCTCAGGGGTATTTTGGTTTTCTCACTCTGAAATCTGATTGAGGTTGACTAGAGGGCTGTGGCATGCGTGCCACGTGCCCCTGTGACTCACCTAGACTAGGGTTTTCGTCCCGTTATTCCCGGTTTTGTCCGTTTTTTAAATAACTCTCCGAAAAATATCCGAAAGGCCCCCGGAAAGTGTCGGAAAGTGCATTTTTTAGGAAAAACCGTACTTTTACGTGTGATAACCTGTGTTGAGTACGCTTTGACGTTGGGATGCACGGGGCAGTCCCGGGACGTCTTGTTGGCTTGAGAACGGGGAGTTTAACGGGTTCCGGATAACCTGGAGCGGGCCAGTTAACGGATCCCGATTAACTTTTAACGAATTTTGACGATCCGGAGTTGGGTACTTACAACGACCTTCCATCCCATCAATTAACCCCCGAACCTTCGAATTTCTTTAAATTATCAAAAAGGTTTTTATTATTGTTTTCCTAAATAAATAATAAGTGGCGACTCTTTGTTCATTAAAATCGCATCGCTACAGTTTAGCGACTCCGGTGGGGACAATTAATTAAGAGGGTTAGACTTGCGCACAATTGAGTATTATCAATCTTTTTATTTAATTTGTACTTGAACTATATACTTTCATGAGATTGAATTATTTTAATTTTTACCGGTCATCGGTTGACTCGGACTTTGTAGTTAATTAAATCAATTCTCTCTCTCTCTCTCTCTACTCTTTATGTGGAACTATGATGGCCTGAATCTTTTTAATTTGGGAGAAACGTAGGCAACCACTTGGTGCGGCCATTATCTGTTTTTCTTTTAGTTTTCAAAAAAAAAACTTTCTATTTTACTCTATCACCTAGAATTGACTCTCACACACGTGCACATCATGATATAACTGTCATTGCACTACATACCTTTGATAAAACCCAGGACCCACACTAAGGACGGATGACGGTAATCACCTAATCGCCGGTCTCTCCAAAGTTGGATCCCACCTCGTATTTTCAATCCACCTAGATTGTCAATATCACGAGGAGCCTAGCCGTAAACCCTGCATCAATCACATATCATGTAGATTTACTATTTAGGACACTTTGTGACCGGTCAGTTTGATCTTGGAATCTTTTTAATCCCTTGTCAAGATCGTTTTTTGTGCAATAAGCCATGGAAAAGAAATCAATAAATCGTCGCTTCGGATTTGTCCCTTCGAAAATGTCCCTATGATTGTCCCTTTGGATTTGCACCTAAGAGAAAAAATTCTTACCAAATTTATTGCACAAAACTCGATGTTACTTGAGATAAATTCGACCCCTAGGTCCTTAGGTTTGGATTTTGAATGTTAGAAACCCCCAAAATGGATTTTCCGTCCGACCAAAATTAGGATTAAAATCAGAAAAATGTGACTTCCAGTGGTGTTGTCTCGCGCGAGACTACTTGTCCTGTGCGAGATAAGTGTTCTGTCTTTTCGTGTTTTGGCCAAAACCTTCAAGCCTTCATACACCCTATTCAGCCGACTTGTTGGGACTTGATCATGGTTTAACAAGTTGCTACACATCTAGGTCCATCGCCAAAGCTCAGCACAATGTCTACTTCTCTTCCTGTCACCGAGGCCGAAATCAAGGAAACTAAGGCCGAACTCATTCAAGCCCTGCTTAAGATGAATGAACAAAGTAAGAAAATTAATGAGCAAAATGCCCAAGTGGCCGCCCTCATGCAAGAGCTCCACGAGATGAAAGTCAAGAAAGGAAGAAAGCAAAAGAAGAAAGATGGATCCTCCTCCAATGAAGAGGAATCCTACCCCAAGAAGAATAGGAAAACCAAGAAGTCAAGCAAGAAAGAGGAAGAATCCAATTCATCCTCTTCCTTATCCTCCTCCGATTATGAGGGACATATCTCCAAGAGTACTAAGACCAAGAAGGAAGGTAGTGGTGAAACTACTAAGCTTGGTAACCATGTTACTAAGAACTACCTTGAGAAGAAACTTGCAACCCTTGACACTTCAAAGGGATCATTCGTCCCATTTGATCCCGACACTCTTCAATAATCCATCACCAAGTTTCCTCGCAAGTACAAGACACCCGATATTGCCAAGTTTAATGGCACTACTTGTCCTCGAGCTCATGTTGAGACCTACACTTGGGCTATGCTTCCAATGGGCATTGATAACACAATCTTGGCCCAATGCTTTCCTCAAAGAGGGTGCTGTAAGGGATTGATACATGTCTCTTCCTACAATTATAAGGCTTGACTGGTCGTCTGCATGTTTAGTCTTTCAAAGGCAGTTTGAAGACAACTCCACTTACCACCCTACTAGGAGGGATCTTGAACAAATCAAGCAACACGCAAATGAGTCTTTTGCTGAATTTGCTAGAAGATGGAGACTCAAACTTACTGAAATTGTCAAAAGACCTACTCTCAAAGAGCAAATCCACATCTTCCTCCAATGCCTCCGTGATGAATTTCAAGAGAAGCTCGCCGGTAATTACTTTCCTAGTTTCAATGAACTCCATGAGTCCGGAATTAGGATTGATGACTTCCTAAAAAGTAAAAAGAAGGAAAGTACTTTTCGCTACAACAAGCCCACCACAAGTAAGTATGCTTCAGTAAATACTATTGCATTCAACCGCCCCAACACCGGCAAGTACTCTGTTGTTCATCCTCCCGAAAATAAAAGGAGGCACTATGACAAACTTGAAGGAATCACTCATGAAGAACTCTTCGATGTGCTTGTCAAATGAAAAGATCAAACCAAGTGAAGGTGGTCCTCCTAGGGATATGGGTCCTAATCATGCTCATCACTTATTCTGCAAGTACCACAACTTCACCGGCCACGACACCAACACATGCCACCACTTGAAGGACATCATCCAAGACCTCTTCGACAATGGAGAGTTAGAACGTCCCAAAGTCATCACCAATCATCTCCCCATAATACATGAAGAAGATGAAGCTCCAAGAAGAAATCTACCCTTACCACTTTGGGGCTACAACTATCCTCTCCCTCTCTCCTTTGATAGAACACTACAAGAAATAACAACATTAGGGTCGGCAAATTCCCGTCCCAAAAACCCATTTTTCCGTCCCTAAAAGTATTAAGGACGGCATATAGGACGGGGATAGGGGTCCTAATTAACACGCGTCCTAAATACATTAAGGACCCCCGTCACCGTCCCTATAACTTTTTGAAGACGGCAAATGGCCGTCCCTAATAATATTTATAATTAAATAAAATTTATTATTTATTTATTTATTTTGCTGGAAAAAAATGGCCGGAAAAAAAATTTGGCGGGTTAATTTTGGAGGCAAAACATATTTGGGACGAGTTTTTTGAGACGGCAAAGCCGACCCTAATAATATTTGCCGCTAGAAAGAAATATTGGCGGGTAATAATTAGGGACCTAGTCCCCGTCCCAAATGTCATTTTGGATTAATTAAAATGTTGCCCAAAAAGTCAAAATCTAAAATATTTATCATTCAATAACTGACAATATCTCCTAATTTACAAGATCCAAATACATAAATAAAATCACACAAACTCATGCATACGACAACACCAAAATCAAGTATATTAACCAAAGCTAATCAACTACATCATCCAAATAAAGTCATCAATTAACCAAACAAAAATTAGATTCTTTAGAAGTAGTTCGAATCTCCATTTGATATAATTTGACTAAATAAGTTTCTAACTAGTTCTAATCATCTAAATTGCAAATGATGCATTCAAACAAAGTATTTCCCAAAAAATTGCTTCTTCATCATATCGTTTCTTGATCGAGCTCTTCATGTAATCCAATATGCAACTATTAAGCAATGAAACCTGTAAAAAATAAAAATATTACGTTAAAGGAGCTGCAAGCCTGCAGATCTCATCCTCCTTCTATATCTAGAGGTTACATCTGTCAAATTGTCAAAGATGAGAGGTGTTTTAAGTCATTTTACAACCAGAAGTGAAGAAGATATGAGCTTAACATATGAACTATTTGCAATCAGCAACTCGTGTAAGTTAAAGTAACATGTTGATGCTAGAACAGATTGGTAATAGGAATAAACCACACAAGTCCAATTTCTCCAGTAATTGGAGTAACTAATCTTTGAAATTGTACCAAACATGTTCAATTATTGCAAAGAGAAGTAAAGATATGCAATAAATCACATTACTCTGCAGCAAAAAAATAAATGTATCAGAGTCACACCTGGAATTGTTATTCCTAACAGTCATTGCATTACCAAATGCTTCAAGGACTGGATTGGACTGCAAAAATTTAGTTGGGGAAGGCTTAGAATGCATATAAAAATTGTATAATACATAAGTAATGGAAGCTATAAAATAATTCAAACACTATTAAAAATATAGAAATATAAGTCATGTATCATACTTCAAGAACTTGCTGTTCAACTGTTCGACCTTCAGTTGCTTTCCGACCGCCCAAGAAGGCAAGGTACTGCATAAGCATTTTGGTGGTCTCAGTTTTACCTGCTCCACTTTTAGAGCCGTCAATACGGGAATACGGGACGGGACGGGACGAAATTACGTTGTCCCACGACGGGAGCGGGACGAAACGGGACGGGACAAAACGGGACGGGACTAAAATACTCCGTCCCATCCCGTCCCATTTGCGGGACGCGGGATCCCGCGGGACCCATGCGGGATCCCCTCTCAGTTCCTTGATCCTGCAAAATAGGTATGAATTCGTGCATAAATTGTACTAATAATTCAATGTTATATTTAGCCATGTTCGATTATAAACTTTGTTTCGAGTAAAGAGAAGCCCAAGAATCAAAAACAAAAATCAGAACCCTTTTAAATAACACTAAATATATTTCGATCCTCAGATTAGTGTACCTCAACGCGTCCATGTAAAACAATAACTGTGTCAGATAAGTTGTTCGCCTTCACAACTTCCTTTGACTGATCAAAAGTTGCCAAAATAAAACTCCAGTCAATTTCTTTTTTAGCACATATGAGGATGCATTAAAATGCAAAGAATACCAAATATAAATTTTTCTGTACCACCACACCATGCAGCAAAAGCATTAGCAGCACCAAGCACTACAATACCAAAACCATGTTTTTGGCGAATGGTAGTATACTTAAATTTGTCACAGCAGTACAATATCTTACTTTATTGAAGTTCCTGAACAGCACCCAATCCAGCCAATTTGGAAAATAACAGTATTTCTATTAAAGAAACATATGAATTGTTCTTCTTTACTGTGTGTTCAAGAACAGTAGAACAATTAAAAAACAACATGTGCTCAGTTATCTCTCCTTACATTACCCTTCCCCACCCACCCCCGTTTGATGATGGACACACATAAGGGAAAGAAGTTGACTGCATAACATACTTATTGGAGGGAGGGAGGGAGGGAGGGAAGGGCTAGCAAACAAACAAACGTTATCTGCCACGTTTGGAATTCCGAATGGTAAATTCCACTTAGAAAAGCGTAAATCATATGTCAGACACTAGGACCCTGGATATCCCGCAGTTAATTCACAGATTTTTGCTGGGTAGGTGCAATGGAGGTCGGGGCTGGATACCCTGCAGTTAAGTCCAACATAACTTACTTTGCCAGTAACCTGGTTCCCAATCCACATATTTACAAGGACAAGATCAATACTTGTAATATTCTCCATGTCAATAATTGGGATAGAGAAAAGAAACTGTCTATGTAGGAAAAGGAAAGATAGATAAGCATAAACAGTAGGAGAAAGTCGAGGCAGAGAAATAACACAATGCCACCAAAATACGACACTCAATACAAAAAGGACACTCCATCCACTATCCCAACCCCAAACCAGTCATGCCTATGCAATGAAAACTCTAAACTAGTAAAGGTCATGCATTTAGAGCGTTATTCACGCAAAAGAAGAGTTAAGTAACCACCTCATCTAAAAGCTTGAATTGTTGGACAGAGGCGCAACAATTGTATCACTTTTTATCATTAACCAGAACAATGTGCATAATTTTCTAAAGGATATTCTTAAGAAAATTACCTGTAAAGCTATCTCGCTGGCATCCACTGCGTAAACCTGGTAAAGCACATTTGTCATGAATGAGACAACGTCAAACAAAACAAATTAAAATTAGGGCAGAAGCAAAAAAACAGGAAAATCATGATTGCAGTTAAAACGAAAGCAAGATGGGTGTAACATTAAACCTTCATTGGCGCCCTTCTTGAGCTGTTTGTAATTAGCGGCTTGTTGAATGAGGTCTAGTATGGTAAATTGGTAATAGAGAGCTGGGCATCAGCCAAAGGGTAGGCCTTGGGATTAACTGCTTCACCTGTCTGCAAAATTAAACATGGAATACATCCCTATGATCATTTGGTCATCCAGCCGCATCACCAACATAAAAAGATCTAGATCAACAGAGTAATTGTCAAAACTAGCACCTGAATCGGGACCTTCACACGCTTGATGAAACCGTCGAATCTTCCAATTTTGGAGTCCACAGCTACCTGTCTCTTATTCTTCCAACGGTCAATGTTTGATTCATTGGTGAAGATACCCTGTTAGATTAAAAACCAAGGTAGTTTATGTCACTGACCATATGTCACTTATGAAGAGTATAGTAGGTGGCAAGGAAGTATCTTCATGCATCATGGTGGTATAATTTGGTTACCACAAGGCCTAAAAAAGCACGCCCTCATTAAACCAATGCAATTAGAGTAAAAGAAACTAAGCAGATGAGAATGAGACTTGTAACCAAATTTTAAGCACCTACCTTCTTTCCATCAGTGATCTGGATCTCAACTTCTTGCCCATTGATTTTTGTTACATCAATTGCTTTCTGCCTTTACAATGCTTTAATTATATTACACTGTATTGTTACAGATACCAAATAGGTGGATCTACTTAATGATAATATGGATAAAGAAATGAGTACGAATATATTGCCGGTGGATCTGGCAATTCAGCGAGAAGGTCGCAAAAGCGTGGTTCCATCAGGATGCTAATCGACAAAATCGTTGGAGGAAAGATGATCGTACCTGGGTTGAACAGACAATCGACAAAATCGTTGGAGGAATCGTTCTAGCCTGGAAATAAGAAAACTGAATTTAGGGTACCAATAATAGCAAATATCCCGATTATGTTTCAAAATTGAAGAAGTGAACTAATAATATGAAGAATACAAACTGAGAGATTGATCGCCGAACCTGAGAGATTGATCGCCGAACCGTGGTTGATTTTAGGGTTTACGCCGGTTGATTTGCTAGAGGGAGAAAAAGAGGGCGTAGCATGGTAGAGAGAACAGGAAGAACATATTGATCGCCGGCGAACCGTGGTTGATTTAAGGGTTTACGCCGGTTGATTTGCTAGAGGGAGAGAAAGAGTAGCGCCGTAGCGTGCTGGAGAGAATAGGGAGAACAGGAAGTGGCCGGCGAAGGGTTTTCTTTTCTTTTTATCTTTCTTTTTCCGTTTTTTTTAAAGTTTTTTAATTAATAGCAGCGTCCTTTTTAAGCCCAATGCCGACCCAAAGTGAAAATTAAAATTGAATGTCTTATTAAGTTAATAATAGGGACAAGTAATTTTTTCCGTCCCAAAAATTGATGTCCCTAAAAATGACTTTTTTAGTAGTGGAAGTAGATTAGGTTTTAAATTTCAAAGTATGAACTCGAAGAGTCGTTATGTCTTTCTAGTACTTCTCACCTCCTCTAGTTTGTGTCATCTAAACTATCGAGTATGTTTTTAATATCTCCGTTAATCAAAGTCATTTTCTTTTCCTAAACACTTCCCCTAAGGTTGTTCTACCTCATGAGTATCATTTAAATCATGAAAAATAATGGACCCTCCATTCCTTAAATCATCGCAAAAAAATATAATAGAAACTTCTAAACGAGTTTAAGAAGAAAGTTATCATTAGAAGGCTTAAAGGCTAAACATTACCCCTACTGAAAGTCAAGGGTCAACAAACGAAGAAAGCCAAAGGTGCTGCTGTCAACCTTCATTCCAAGAAGAGTGGGGCTACTCAATTCAAAGCTTTGAGAGTACAAAAAAAAACTCTCAAGCTTTCATCACCCCCACAACAAAGGTGAAACTTCAAATGCACGAAAGACCCTCCCACAAAGAAGAGGAGTCGAAAGATACCAACAAAAGAAATGAAAATTATTCAACATCCTCTTATAACTAGTGAAGAAGACTTTCAGTATCAAGAAAAAAAATGTTTACCCTTAAGTCATACTAATGATTGACTTTCTTCTCAAACTTATTTAGAAATTTCTAGATGATGCACGGTTCATCAAAAGGTAGAACAACTTTTCTAGATATTTGAGCCAAGTAGCATTTCTTGTTGAGTCTAGAGGCTTCCTGTTAGCCACTCTCATACACACGCTTGAAATCCAAGCATCAAAACTGGGGCTTCCTCACCTTTCCCTCCCCCCTAAGTCAATCTCTATTTCAACTCTTCAAAATAATCAAATCTACATTAGGAGCTTTCCTCTTTGCTTCTCACTCTCATTATTAGATAATTCACTTCTCCAAAGAGTCAATGCTTGGATCACCTTCCAAAGAATAGAGTCTGTCTCTCCTCAACTAACTTGAGATCTCATTTCTATCTCCTCAATAAGATTTTATCCACTGAGTTATCTTCGAGTTAACATACTATTTTCAAAAAAAAGATGCAAAAGAGATGCCCGCTAGATTGAAAACCCGGAAGGGCGGTCTAGGCAAAAACCAGGGTGCGTCACAAAAAAAAAATCAAGGACAAAGGGAGACTATTCTTCAACCATTCTTCAGAACATCATTCAATCCTCTTCAAATGAAATCAACAAGGAGAGCCTTCTTTGACCATCTTCAAATCAAGAGAGATGCCTCACAAGCATGTTCACAAAGTCATCTTCAAGCAACTTGGGGCTTGAGACAGGAAAGAGACTTAGACATAAAGTCATTACGACAGTCGACAGATTTATAGTCATTTACCTCCTAGAGACGCGATTCAATGGAGAATTAAGAATGAAGATTCACGACAGGCCTAGATGTGTTCACACAAGGTTACTCATCAAAATTATAAAACAATGAATAAACAGTATGGTACTCTCGCACGAGACAACTTCGCTGACTAGAAATAGATTCTGCATAAACCTAATTTGGTCCCAACTTGTCAAACACAAGTTCACTCATACAGTTCACCCATCTCAAATATAAATTCATACAAATGTCCCTATATGTCCATATACCATATACTCATACATAAACTCACCACCAAAATGACCAACCGGCCATTTATACGAACAGACATGACACCACCACATAAGTCCAGTTAAACAACTAAAATTTGAAAAATCTATTTGGAATCTTTATGTGCTAACAGATGACCAACAACTTCAAAGTCTGTGACGGCAGCAACAACTTTAAAGTCCGTGACCTCGACAATAACAGCGGTACTTCTGACCTTAGGTGGAGCATCAACAAAGTCTGTGACCTCAGTAACTTTAAAGTCCGTGACCTCGGCAACATCAACAAAGTCTGTGACCTCAGCAACTTTAAAATCTGTGACCTCGATAACAACGGCAACGTTAGTAACCTCGGGCGGCGCATCATCAAAAGCGGATATTTTCAGAATTGGGTCAAGTCCTTGATTCGTCAGTATGAATTTATCCATGGTTCAAAAACACTCAAATAAACTCAGTAACGTCAGTAACCTCGAATGGCGCACTTCAACAACTTCATCAACAAACCGGGTATCATCGGAATTGGGTCAAGTCTTTGATTCCTCAGTACGATCTTACCTTTTTCTTTCAAATTTGCTTTTCAATTTGCTTTTCAAAATACCTAAAGCAGCCTTTTAAGTGTTTTGGAGTCGAACTACTTTTTGGTCTGATTCTCCGATAGAGATACGTAGGCAGGCGTGCGGCACGACCATCCCAATGTTCAGAATGATGTCTTTTCTATAGACGACATGACTTATGCCATAAGTCTTGTCGCCAATGGGCTCTGTAGACACCCCATTCTGAACCAATAATTTCATGATTACACTACTCTTCGTCTCTCTTTTGTGTTTTGATGAAAGCATATTAGTTTTGTCATGTTTTGTTAAGCTTCTAAATAACTTTGTTAGTTTTTGACCTAACTGACTAACAAAATAATTGAAGAGGACAAAATAATCAATTGACTAGTTGTCCCGCGCAGGATATACGTGTCTCGCGCGAGACATCTCCTCTACAGAATATGCAGATTCATTTTCCTTATCGATTTTAACCTTTTTTCTTGATAACTCTTATCCAATCCTCGTCTATACTGATCTTAGAGTTGTGGAACCTTCTTTGGGAGATATCCTAATCCACTTGAGTCTCCTAATCTTGGTGACCAAGAAAATCAAACCCTATAAATACTAGATGACTTTCAGTATTTCAGAGGCTCCGAATTCATAACACAACACTCACAATTTGTTGGTTTATCTCCTTGAAAGACTCCTGCAAATCCCTCTAAAACAACACCCAAATTTCATCCATCAACCTTGTTAATCGACGAATACCAAGATTCAAGCCTAGAATCAAGGCAAAACTCCATCCAAATCATTTCTCGACCGAGGAAGGAGGAGGAAAACACTTAGAACCACGTTCTAAACCAAATACTTTCTAAACACAAGGTAAACTCCTATATTTTTACTTTCTTCTTCTCAATCCCTCTAATTGCTTTTAGAGTAGTGTAATCCCATCAAAAGGGTTAGCCTAGAGTCCCTTCAATCCATGGAGGTGATCTCGAAGCATGTAACTCAACATTCCTAATTAAGAAATTAATTAGGGTTTTCTTGTTCTTATTTAATTATATTGTTTTGATAATACTCAATTAGCAAGACCAATCTTCGGATTGGGTGGAATGGGTGCTCCACGACCTTCCCATCCCATCAATTAACCCCTGAACTTTCGAATCTTTTAAATTATCAGAAAGGTTTTTCTTATTATTTTCCTAAATAAATAATAAGTGGCAACTCTGTGTTCATTAAAATCGCATCGCTACACGTTCCAAATTTCCCTCTTCGATTAAGCCTTGGACCACTTTCTTCAAAATGAAGCAATGGTCGGTTGTGTGGCCGGGTTTGTGAAAAGCACACCATTTGCTCATATCCAACTTAGGGTTGAGATTCTTTGGCTGGTAATTTTCAAGGGGTTTGAGAATATTCGGCTTTACTAGCATCTCAAGGACTTGGCTCAAGGGCATCCCGAGATCATCAAGAGGCTGGAAGCGTTTCTCTTTAGGAGGACCGTTATTCATTGGGGTCCAATTCTGAATGTAGTGAACTGCTCTGGTAACCTCTTTCTTCTTGTTTGGATGTGTTTGGTAACCTTTTTCCTTTTGCTTAAGGACACTCTTCCCTTGCATCTCCTTTGCATGTTCTACCAACCAAGCCATATGGGGGTCTTTAGGCGGGGTTAGGTTTCTGATTCCCAGAGATGGAGGTGGATTTGTTGATGGAATCATCATTCGAGAATCCTGGCGAGGCAAGTGGGTGTATGCCTGTCCATGCTCTTGATTGCCAAGATCGGAGCCAGGGGCATGATTATCTAGGTCATGCTGGACCGCGTTTGGAAACTGAGGGAATATTTCATGAGCCCCGAGAGGCAGACTGGCAAGTGGCAGGTTTGAAACATCGGGGTATCTACTTGGTATATCCATCCCTGGCAGGCATTGTGACTTCAAGGTGTAGCTTTGGGGCTCATACGGAGGCATAGGATTGAATCCCAGGGGATGTTGAGAGGCGTTAGGATCCAAGGGAGAGGGCCCATAGGTGTGCTGGTGATATTGAGTTTACGGAGTGGGGCCGAAAAACTGATTGTGCTGAGGTTGGAAAATCGGAGTCGCTTGACTGAGACTCGAATGGAGCTTTGAACGGGAATTGCCCTGTATTGCCAGGTTTCCGCGGCTTTGTGGAGGAGGGACTTGTTGGTAATTCTGAGAATCTGCAGGAGCGTCTTCATCTTTTATGAAAGTCCCATCAGGTTGGGGGATTGCAAATGTTCCAAGATGACACATGGCATCTTCGATCCAAGCCTGCTGATCTTCTTGGCATTTCTCAAGAGCCTTGAGAGCTTGCCATACTTCTTCCATTGTTTGGGGATTTCCCCGGGGCAGAGTCTTATTCCCTTCACTGTTATCTGTCGACCCTGCCATTGGGGGAAAGATGGACCGTTCTGACGGCTGAACTGGAAGGGCTATCGGACATTGCGACTTTGATACTGAAAAGATGGCTCCCGGGGACTCTCAACCACTCTCGGTTCGCTGGAGGGGGTGAAAGGAAAGGTTTAGACTTGGGAGAGCTTTTTGGATGAAGGGGGAAAGCTCATGCGACATGCAGTTTTCTTTTTTTTTTTTTTTTAATTTACTTAAAACATGTTTTCTCAGGATCCTAAATGGGTTGGAAAAGATTGCTCTTCTTTTTCGCAACTATTCTAGATCCTGGGTTAGTGGAAACCATCACTATGGCTATAAGCCCCTCGTTTTGCACCTATATCCGGTATGGATCATTGCCTAAGTTTAGATTTAGAAATCAAGATCGGGTCAAGATTTTAGCAAAACCTTTCATTGTCTTGCTCTTGCAAGAGATCTTGATTTCTAGGCTTTGACTCAGATAATGGCCGACATGGGATATGTATCCAGGCTTTATGACACGGACTGGGTCAAAAAACCAACCGAGTCTGGACAGAGTGTGACGCAAAAGTGCATGATTGACACTGGCTAGAATAGGAAGTTTGGAATGATCCCTTGCGCGCTCAAAAGGCATAGGAACACTAATCGAACTGCATCTGAGACCATCCCGGGTTTGGGGTTGTAGTGTGCAATGCACAGGATAAGAGTGCGCGTAGTGTGCGGTCACAAAAATTCCTTTTCTGAGTAAAACAGAAAGTTCTGTAGAATGTATTTTAAAAGTATGTACACAGATGTATTATGATGCATTTTTTTGTATTTTTTGAATAAGCAAAAATGTAAAGCACATGCACACACACACTGAATGTACGCTCGCCGAAATTTGCAAAAATGAATTTTGGGAGTCGCCACGCCGTTTTAAAGGGAACATTGAAAACCTTTGAAAGAGAGAAAAGGGTTCGGGGGTCAGGTTACGTGTTGGGAAGAACCGAGAGTTCACCCAACACGCCTCGTCCGTAGACGAGTCTTTCAAAATAAACATCCAACAATTCATAATGTGTGCAAACAACAATGACAAACAAGTGTGGTAAAATGAATTTTATTGATTGAATGAGATTTTTACAACTTGAAGACCATTTGATAAGGGAGGCCACATCCCAAATATAGAGATCAAAACAGATTACAATTGAAAAGGATCTCTGCAAACAGACAAGATGTGTCGCGTGACACATAACCTGCCTGCTAGATGTGTCGCGTGACACAGGATCCATCTAGGCACATTGTGTCGCGTGACACAGGATGTCCATCTGTAGAGATCTTACAGCTTTGAATACAGAATAAACAAAACCAATACAGATCCAATTATACAATCAATTCAGCTTCGGAAATGAACAATTAGACAGTAATTCAACCAAGGGGGTGTGGATATGGGGAGATCCACACTCCCTTGGGAATCAAACAACAATTCCAACAAGTTTCAACTCATGAACATGCAATTATGCTAAACAACACGATTAAATAGAGAGATTGCGATTGGATTTCAGTAAGTAAGACAGATGGAGTCGAATTACGGAATCAAATGGAGATATGATGCTTGGAATATGAAAATGACAAAATAAGAGAGAGAGAAATAGGGAATTGGTGAGTTACCCTTGTAGTGTCCACGAATTCTAAACCAAGTTTGGTATAGAACCCTTCAACAAGCAGCTTCTGAGCCTTGGTTGAGCTTTGGAGGAGTGGTTGATGGAGGAGCTAAATGGTAGTATGGAGGTTGAGTTGAATTGGAGAAATTTTGGGTAAGAGAGAGAGGTGTGTGTTTGCAGTGTGTGTGTTACGTTCTTATTTTGGCAGAGTAACAGTATGCAAAAGAGGGATCCCAGTATGAGAGGGGTAGGATCTTATTTATAGGCTGCTGATAATGGTCAAGTAGTGTCGTACGACTACCTGCGTCCATTTTACATGGCTCAAGATGTCGCATGACACATCATGCCCATAACAGTTTCTGGCGCCAAAACCTGGTTCTAGAACATTCCAGGTTAATTCCCAAAAGGTCCAAACTGATTTATTCCTTGCAGGTCCTTTTGATTGAGAAAAATACTTAAAAGTACTTCCTTCGCAAGAAACTTATGAAATATTTTCGGAAGTCTCGGAATGGATCGGGAATTTACCAAAATGCCCCTTAGTGCAATTTTATCATATTAAAATGCACCTATAAAGGGTCGCGAATTGGATTGGCATACTTACACACACAACAGTTAAAGAAAGGGTAAAATGAAAGTTTGACCCTCATCATTGTTTAATTTTTTTTTGTTTAAAATTTTTAAAACAAATTCTCCCCAGCGGAGTCGCCAACTGAAATTACCCGATTCGGCGCGCGGACGCCATCTCAAAGCTGGGTGGCCCGTTGCTGCTTTTCGTTTTATAGAGTCGCCACGCCATTTTGATTATGCCCAAAACATTGAGAAAAGACCTGTTTTTGTTTGTTTTGTTGTGTGATGAGATTTTGAGTTCGGAGGTCAGGTTACGCCTCGGGAAGAGATTTTTTAGTGCTCACCCGAGTCGCCTCGTATACACGAGTCTTTCTGTACCCTTTTCTTTAAATGTTGTGTGTGTGTGTGTGTGTGCTTTTAAATAAAATACATTAAGTAAATAATTGAAAGACAGTGCGGGAATATTAACAAATCGCTATCACCGTCAGACCTCCATAGTGCAATGGAAGGTCTTGTGGGACCGCTTATACGATTTGGGCTTCCGTGAATAGTAAATAATGACTACATTGTAAGCAATAAATTTAAAGCAGTAATGTATTTAAAGACTGAAATTTAAAGCAGTATTTAAATGTCCGGAAGGAGAACTCACCAATGTTGGTTAGGTTCTATCTTCCTAGGGTTTGTAGGAGGAATGTGTTTGGTTGAGGGTGTTTAAAGAGGGGAGACGTTTTGACCACACTAATGGAAAAATATCCCCTAATTAACTCTCGATATCACACTCGAGGGATCTAAAGAGGAGATAAATTATGCACTCACTCGGCAGAACCTCCCCTAATTAGCACTCGTTCACACTCGTTTGGACTCGCGGGTTTGGACCGGTTTGAGCCGTTTGGGTGTTTGGAGTTTGGCTAGGGATGAATAGTATTTATGGACATCGGGAGGTCGATCGGGATGGACCGGGATCACCTCGGGAGGGCTTGGAGCACCTCGGGAGGCCTCGGGAAGGACCGGAAGGGGCCAGAATGGCTCAGAATGGCTGCCAGAAGGCTATAGGAAGATAGGAAGAAGTTTTGGTGTGTTTGAAATGAGAGGGGGATCCCTCTATTTATAGGACTCAAAAAATTGCAAAAGCGTCCATACGGACATGTATGCAATTACAATTTTTTGGTTTTCCTGGATTTCAGGGAATATCGTGGACTTTGTGGAGTTTTTGCAGTGATTTTGGCGTATTGACAAACATGTCCGTACAGACACATTTGTCATGCAAATAGGTCCGAACTTACATCATTGTAATCTAGTACTCGTCGAGAGCTTTCCAACCATACATGGCACGTCTCAATCGGAGTCCGTATGAAGAAGTTATGACCTCCGAAAGTTCACCCTTGGTATTTTTCGTATGCTTGAATGGAGAGCGGTCCGGATTGGGGTACTTACAGTAATGCCCGAGGCTAGTGAAGAAGACTTCAGGGAAGGCATCTGGGACGGACCTTTGCTTCAGCAACTCTTAAGTGAGGAAACTGAAAAGCCGGACTTAATTGATTTTGTTTCTGATAACTCAATGATAGCCGTGGTTGAAGAAATCAGCACGAAGCCGTTTGATCCTTGTACCCTCGTGAACCAATCAAAAATGCCACTGAGAAATTAGGTTACCTTTTCCGGACCCACAACCAACAAAAGGGAAATGGTCGAGAAGCTTGAATTGACCCCTCGTTTCTTAGAGTCTAACTTTGAAAAGTGTCCAGAGTCTGTTGTATTTGAGTTTGGGTCTCCCGAGTCATCCGACGGCCTTACGCCCGAGGATTACAAGTTTGTAGCAGACACTGCATTTCCGTATGCTTTGAATGAAAAGTTTGACCTTTATGAGTATCCCCTCATTGCCACTTTAACAAATGATAAATTAACTAATAAACCAAGAACAGTTAATAATGATTCACTTGATAAAGATGTAGTCACACTAAATGAACAATACATTAAAGAAATATTTGAGCATGTTGTTAAACGAGAGGAAAATCAGGCCCAAGCTGCCGAGGAAGTTTTAAACAAAGTGAATTTGAGGGCTGCTGAAGAGCCTAAAGAGACGCAAATCGGAGATTTCTTCGTCGACACCGATTGAGAAGCATTGACCGCACTACTCAAAGAGTTTGTAGATGTGTTCGCCAGGTCCTATCAAGATATGCCCGGCTTGGATCCCACCATAGTAGAGCATCGAATTCCCTTGAATCTCGAGGACAAGCCCGTCAAGCAGAAGTTACGCAGGATCAAGCCCGAATGGTCTTTACAAGTTAAAGATGAAATTGAGAAGATGCTTTGCGTCGGCTTTATAAGAGCGATCGAGTACCCAACTTGGCTCTCCAACATAGTCACGGCTACTAAAGCTAATGGAAAGGTGCGTTGTTGCGTAGATTTCCGAGACTCAATAAAGCAAGTCCGAAGAATAACTTTCCACTGCCAAACATAGATATGCTGGTCGATATCACGGCCAATTTTGAAGTAAAGTCTTTTGTGGACAGTTTTGCCGGCTATAATCAGATCAAGATGGTTGAAGAAGATCAAGAGAATACCGCCTTCACCACCCCATGGGGAACTTACTGTTGCACTATAATGCCCTTCGGATTGAAGAATGTCTGGGCTACCTACCAACGGGCGGCGACAGCACTTTTCCACGATATGATCCATAAGGAAATCGAGGTGTACGTCGATGACATGATCATTCACTCAAAAGGATCAGATAGACAACATCTTACCAACTTTAGAAAATTCTTTGATCGCCTTCGAAAGCATTCAATGAGGTTGAACCCTGCTAAATGCACGTTTGGAGTAATCTGGGGCAAAGTCTTGGGATATATGGTCACAGAATGAGACATCGAGGCCAATCCCCAGAAGATTAAAGCCATAGTTGATATGAAACCACCACAAACCCAAATAGAGGTAAAAAGCTTCATGGGTCGCTTGCAGTACATCAGTCGCTTCGTGAATCAGTTGACTTCCATGTGCGAGCCAATTTCCCAGCTAATGTAAAAGAATGCGGATATTGAGTGGAATCCAAAATGCCAAGACGCCTTTGAAAAATAAAGGCGTACCTCATAAATCCTCCGATCCTCTGTCCTCCCCACGAAGAGAAGCCACTCCTGTTGTATCTGACTGTAACCAACATCGCAGTTGGGGACATGCTGGGCCAAGAAAAGAAGGAGTCAAGAATCGAGAATGCCATTTACTTTGTGAGCCAGAAATTCTAAGGCAGTGAGCTCAACTATTCAGCTATAGAGAAAACCTGCGTGGCTCTAGTGTGGGTGGTCGAAAAATTGAGACACTACATGCAATCACACTCAGTATATCTGGTCTTCAAGATGGATCCTGTCAGGTATCTCTTCGACAAACCCTAACTGTAATTAAGACTAGACAAGTGGTCTATCTTCTTAGCAAACTTCAACATCAAATACGTGACCAGGAAATCAGTTAAAGGACGGGTGATGGCTAAACAGCTGGCCAATTTCCCAAGCAACGAAACTAAAGGTCCCAGACCACAATTTCCAGATGAAGGAATTTTCATGCTTGAAGGCGAGAATTGATGGCAGCTTTTCTTCGACCGGGTAGCTAACAAGAGAGGCAATGGCATTGGAATGCTTTTGGTAGACCCTAAGGATGAGAACACCCCAATTGCCATAAAACTGAAATTTGAGGTTACCAACAATGTGATTGAATATGAAGCATGCACCGCCGGTTTAGAGGTTTCCCTCGAAAGGAACGTCCAAGAATTAGAAGTCTACGGAGACTCAGCCATGATTATTAACCAAGTCTCCAACAAGTGGAAAATAATGGACCCAGGTTTGCAAAAATATCATGCATGTATGGAAGACCTCATTGCACAATTCAAAGAAGTCACATTTTACTACCAACCAAGAGACCAAAATCGATTCACAGACACTCTAGCCACTCTAGCTTCACTCATGGAGATCCCCGAAGGGAAATCGGCAAAGCCATTCAAAGTAGGAAGAAAGAAATTCCGGCCTATTGCTATGAAACCGAGGTAGAACTCGAGCCAATCAACGAACCGTGGTACAACCAAATTTACCAGTACCTCAAAAGCGGAGAGATCTCTTTCATGAATAAGGAGGGAAAATGTAAATAAGGAGTCGAAGCCAAAAGAATTGTAGTCTTGAAGCACCTGGCCTCTGATTTTGTCATCATGGGAACCGCTCTTCTGATGCATTTTCAATGAAAAGGCAGTTGAACTCATGAATGAAGTCCACAATGGGGCTTGCGGTCCTAACATGAATGCTCGAGCTCTTATGCAGATCATTCTTCGAATGGGCTACTACTAGATCTCCATGGAAGCAGATTGTATCCGTTTCGTCAGAAGCTGCGACAAATGCCAGCGATTCTCCAACCTTAACCACCTTCCACCTCATGACCTCTACTGCATGACCACCCCTTGGCATTTTGCCACTTGGGGAATCGATGTCATTGGGAAAATCACTCCTCCCGGTAGCAACGGCCATGAGTTCGTTTTAGTAGCCGTTGACTATTTCACAAAGTGGGTCGAAGCTAAGTCCTACAAGGTGTTAACTTCCAAGAAGGTCGCCCAATTCGTCAAAGAAAACATCATATATAGATACGGCATCCCAAATGAAGTCATATCAGATAACGGATCTTATTTCGAGGGGGACTGCGACAGATTATTGGCCGAGTTCAAGATCACCCGTCATAAGTCCTCTCCCTATAAGCCACAAACTAATGGTGCCGTAGAAGCAGCAAACAAAACCCTCGAAAAAATTATCAGAAAGATGACAGTACGGGGACATGATTAGCCGAAGAAGCTACATTTGGCACTTTGGGGCTACCGAACGTCGGTTAGGATTGCCACATGTGAAATCCCACTTGCCCTGACCTATGGAATGGAAGCAGTGTTGCCCATAGAATTAGAGGTCCCATCGCTACGAATATTGTTAGAAAATGAAGTCAATGAGATAAAATGGCTCTGAAGCCGGCGTGATAAATTGGCCCTACTGGACGAATGCCAACAGAAGGCCATGGAACATATTCGAGCCTACCAGAGTCGGATGGCTAAAGCTTTTGATAAGAAGGTAAAGTCCCGAGATATCAGAGAAGGCGATCTGGTTCTTAAGGAAAAGCCTCCCACCTGAATCAACCCGTTTGGAAAATGGGAACCTACATGGATAGGCCCGTTCGTGGTTCAGAAAATCTTCTCAGGAGGTGCAATGAAATTGACAGATCTGGATGGAAACCCTTTTTTGAAACCAATAAACGGAAGCAAGCTATGCCGATATTTTGCCTAAAGAATATCGAGTCTTCTCTGTCCCCCCCCCCTTTACACTCTAAAAAAAAGATGCATACATAGGTGTTGAAGAATATACCAGACTAGATTGAAAATCCTAAAAGGGCAGTCTAGGTAAAATCAGGGTTGCACCATTCTCTCCCTTTCTGTATCCCCTTCTCTTTCAAAAATAGAGTCGAACTACGGAGATATGAGCCCCTCAGTCCCCTTGTAAGAGGGGAACGTAGGCAACTGAAATTACCCAGATTTTGCGTGATGCGAAAGCGGTTGTCTTTCGCGGGGTTGGTGTCTGAGACCTCGCTTTCGGGAAGAAGAGGAGTCGCCACGCGGTTTTGTATTTTGAGCCCAAACGTTGAAAAATGGCTAGTGTTTGAAAAAGGTGTCATTTTTATTGGTAGCAAAAACTTAGGAAAAAGCTTTGAAAAGGGGTCTCATTTTTATTGGTAGCAAAAACGAGAAAAAGGCTTTTTGAGTACCAGAGATTGTTAGGTTCGGAGGTCACGTTACGTTTCGAGAAGAGTATTACGAGATCACCCGAAACGCCTCGTATGACAAGTCTTTCTACCTTTCTCGAAAACGTGTGCGTGTGTGTGTGTGCTTGCATTTTTTGTAATGGGGGCTTGAATGACAATCTTAATCTTGGTTTGAATATCAAACGTTGATTATGGTCCAGTTTGAAAAGGCGAGCGTTTGAATGACAAACGTCGTTTTTGGAAGTTTTAGGAAAAAGTGACACGAGAGCTGATTTTAACTGTTTATCTTAAGTGTCAAATGTTGAATTTTAAGAAAAGAGTGTTTGAATGTCAAACGTCGGATTTTTGAGTTTGAATATGAGCATTTGGATGCCAAACGTCATTTCGCGCATTTTGAAAGAGAGTTCGAAGGTCGAACTCCGATTTTGAACCGGGCATGTCATTGTTAACGATTTTTACGGGAAAAAACATATTAAATGATTTGAGTGTCAAAATTCGGCTTTTTAGTTTGAAGATGAGCGTTCGGATGCCAAATGTCATTTCGCGCATTTTGAAAGAGAGTTCGAATGTCGAACTCCGGTTTTGAACCGGGCATTACATTGTTAACGATTTTTGCAGGAAAAAACGTATTAAATGACTTGCAATCAACGAATTGGGTTGCGACTCGGACTTTGAAAAGTAAACACTATCACGATCCAAACAGGTCGGACTTTGTAAATGACAGTATTTAAATTGCAGTATCAACGGAATCAAACGATCCGAAATCGTAAATGACGATCGACGAGCCAAACGACTCAAAATTGTGAAGTTGCAAGAAATGTAAATGACGTTCGACGGATCAAACGGTCCGGAATAGTAAATGACAGGAATTTAAATAACGTTCAACGGATCGATCGATCCGGAATTGTAAATGACAAAATTTAAACGGAACGGGGTCGGAACGCCGTTTTAACCCATGATTACTTCTCTTACGGGAAGAGAAGAGGATCGAGGGGCTAAAACGTATCGGACCCCGTTAGACAGAGGCATCTACATTTCAACGATGTTCGTCCGAAATGGTTATAGCAACTGGCGCGTAAACCGAGACGTAACGAGAGATTAGAGAGAGGGAGTTATACCTATGGCTAGGGTCGACTCCTTTGGCTCGGGGGGTGTATATGGGATACGGTAAGTGGTTTGGGATGGTGTTTCGAGGTGTTTTGGTTCGTGTTTGGTTGAAATGCGGAGTTTTCACGCAAATCGAGGCAAAACGGGAGCTCGGGAGAGGGAGGATTTGGTTTGGGCCGTGGCTGTGGTGATTTTGGAGAGTAATTTTGTTCTTGTAAATGGCTTTGACAGCCCTTCTATTTATAGGTGAAATTTCAGCATGAGTCCGGCCGGACTTAGCCTGAAATCCAGGGGGTTTTGTGAAACTTTGGAAATTTGAGGGACTTGCTGGCAATTTCTGAGAATCTGCAAAGGAGTCCGATCGGACTTGGACTGCATACCAGGGGTATTTTAGTCTTTTCTCCTTGATTTTTGATTGAAAGGTGACTAGAGGGAGGTGGCATGCAAGCCACGTGTCCCATGAGTCACCAGCCATGTGGGAGTTCGTTCCCGGGTCCCGGTTTTGTCCGTTTTTTAAATAACAGTCCGGAAAATGTCCAAAACGCCCCCGAAAAGTGCTGAAAAGTGTGTTTTTCAGGGAAAGTCGTACTTTCACGTGCGATGATGTGTGTTAAGTACGTTTCAACGTTTGGATGCACGGGGCAGTCCCGAGACGTCTCGTTGGCATGGCAACGGGGAGCTTAACGGGTTCCGGTTAACCTGGAGCGGGCCAGTTAACGGATTCCGATTAAGTTTCTAACGGATTTTGACGATCCGAATTTGGGTACTTACAGTTAGCCCCTCAGCGACGTCTCTTCCGAAGGAAGTGGGGTCGTTGAAAAAAGATAAGGATCCAAATCGGGATGCCTTACTTTGAAAGAGACACAGGCGGTCAGAGTTGGCTAGGACCCTTAGCGAAAGGATTCCTACGTATCCCGAGCGGGAATCATGTCGATCGTAGTTCGTAGGTGCAAGGAGCCGTACGTGGGGACCTTGACCTGAGCGAGACTGTTGGGAGGCGTCTGAACGTGAGAGGAGACCATTGCGAGGTACCGGAAC